>CM056561.1:11722500-12130000 GCA_029721515.1 Synanceia verrucosa | reverse complement strand
AGGGTAGTCCTGTACTTGACCTGGTTCATTTGGCCTTCACACAATTGCATTTGCCCTGTTCCACTCAGACTGAAACAACCCCAGATCATGACTGATCCACCCCCATGTTTTACTGTAGGGGCAAGACAGTCTGGGTTGTAAGCTTCTCCAGGCTTCCTCCTAACCAGTAAGTTGGCTGGAGTGGGCATCAATTCAAAATTGGATTCATCACTGAAGAGAACCTTAGCCCAATCATCAACAGTCCAATCCTTGTGGTCTCGAGCAAAGAGTAACCGGGCCTTCCTCTGCCTTTCATTGATGAAGGGCTTCTCGCGTGCTCTGTGTGACTTCAAACCAGCTTCAACAAGTCGGTTTCGAACTGTCCTTGCCGAGCAAGTCACATTTCTCGACAGTGCTCACTCATTTTTAAGGTCCCTGGAGGTCTGACGACGATTCCTGACACAGGAGCGGATGAGTGCACGGTCATCTCGTGGGGTAGAAAGAGCGTTTCCTGCCACGGCCAGGTAGCAATTTGGTAGTGCCATGTTCAGCTTGTTTTTGTTGTAATGAACGGCTGTCTTGGAGATCTTCAGTTTTTTCGCTACCTGTCTCTCACTCATGCCAATTTCCAGCAGTGCCAAGATGGCTGCCTTTGTTGCTTCACATAATTCTTTTGTTTTAGGCATTATGTGAGAGCTGACAACTTCTGAGTTGTGCTACGGCTTGAATGTAAGCAGGAAACCACTCTAGGCCTTTGCATGTGCAGTGCTGCTTGTGACATGAAATGGCCTCTTATATACCCTGGGAATCAATTAAGCTTAAGTCAAATAGGACATAAAGTATTATGTGACCAGCTGCATTTTTTGTTGTGTTCATTGTATTATACGTTTAGTGGTACCAGATATTAGAATGAACAAGAAATTGAAGAAAACAAGGGTGGTCTAATAATTTTTTCCATGACTGTATATATATATATATACAGTGGGCGGCACGGTGGTGTAGTGGTTAGCACCGTCGCCTCACAGCAAGAAGGTACCGGGTTCGAATCCCAGGCCCGGCGCCTTTCTGTGTGGAGTTTGCATGTTCTCCCTGTGTCTGCGTGGGTTCTCTCCGGGTACTCCGGCTCCAGCCCCCCCGTGACCCTATGAGGATAAGCGGTAGATGATGGATGGATATATATACAGTATATATATATGTACAGGCATCATATATATATGATGCCATTTTTTTTTCCACTTGGTTACTTTCTACTTATGCTATTATCAATATTTTTATAGGCCCTCCTTGTAATGCTGCACTATCCACTTTTCTGCTGTAACAATGCAAATTTCCCCAACTGTGAGATGAATAATGATTGAGCTTATCTTATCTTAATCGACTGATCTTAAGTGTACACACACACACACACACACACACACACACACAGTGTTTGTAGGATATAAACAACAGAGGGTTATTGAGAAATTGTGACTTGATTAAAGCTAATATCATTGTTCTCTGCAGCGCTACTAGGCTTGAATTATACACTGAGGCTGACACTGGCCCGCATGGAGGAATAAGCAAATGAGAGAAAGTTAAGGCAAAAATTTAGGATTTAATGTTCTCAACAGAATCCCCTCTATTATGCCCAAAGGGAGGTTATTCCAGAGAAAACTCAGAGCCCTGTACTCTGAGAGCAGAGAATCCAGACTGCATTATACAGTTTCAGAGGATTATATAGGTAGGGAGAGGCACATAAATTTACTATTGTAAAAGTGGTGTAATATGGTAACATTTTATAGTTTTAGTAGTTTAGTTAAGATTACTGCTGCAGCATTCTGCACCACTTGAAGACTTCTTGTGACAACAAGCCAATAATCCAGTCTGGATGATACAAAGTTGTGAATTAGGATCTCTGCATCAGCCATGGATAAAAAAAAAAATCAGATTTTTGCAGTGGTGGACAGTGCAGTACAGTTTTTAGATTTAACTGAAACATTACCAACAGCAGAAATGATATAAAGCAAGCAATAATCAATAGCTAATTTAGTGAATACAATAAAACAGAGCTAAGGAAAAATCCAAACAAAAAATGAAAGCAGTCCTAAAAATCTAAACACTGCAAAAGAAAGTTTAAATCAATCTCAGAATGAATTTGGATTAATGCTATGTTATGTACTACCTAGAAATATGCCCCGGAAGGCAGCTGGACAAGCTTGAAGGCTTTGTCAACGAATAAAATTAAAATATAATTGCTTGAACAATATGGCAATCGACAACATTGTCCCCATTTGCTTCAAAACCAGAGCTATTCGATCGAAATCCTGAAGGCCTTAAACGGACACTATGTAATTTTTTCTCCCATCTAGTGGTTAAATTTGACTTTGCATGCATTGCAACATGGTTGGAACTACGGTAAGCGGAATGGGTCAACTCCCGGAGCTTGGGTCATTTTTCCCCGGACCTCTACAGCCCTTCTCTGGTCCAGTGGACTTCCTGGCCGTAGCCGGGCATGGGGCACTCCTGGGCGGCCACTCACCGCGGATGCCTGGCTTGGAGCTCAGGTCATTTTATGGCCCTTTTACGTTTTTTTGGCGATGAAGATTCAGTGTGCCATAAGTATGGTCTTGTAATATGATTTTAGTTTAGTGCCAGGTAAGTAAAACCGGCGTCTCCACCTTACTTCTCTGTGAAAAGTAGAAGTAAAAGTAGAAGCGGCAGTAGCTCAGTCTGGCGGCAGTAGCTCAGTCTGTAGTGACTTGGACTGGGAATCGGAGGGTCGCCAGTTCAAGTCCAGGTTGGACCAAAATGTGGAGAGTGGACTGGTAGCTGGAGAGGTGCCAGTTCCTCCTCCTGGGCACTGCCGAGGTGCCCTTGAGCAAGGCACCGAACCCCCAACTGCCTGGATAAGGGGCAGCCCCCTCACTCTGACACCTCTCCTCTAATGCATGTGTTTGTTTCATAACTTGTGTGTGTAATGTGCAACTGAAAAATATACTAACAGAGTGAAAAAATGTAATTTCCCTCATTGAGGGATCAATAAAGGAATTCTTCTAAAAATGAATCGCAAATGCATTTTGTCCTATGAGTACTAGCTTTATGTCCCTCTCAGCAGTTCATAGTTTTTGATAGACCGGAAAGACATGGAAGCCTCCGTATGAGTGTCCCGCTCTAATAATAAGTATATATCAATCTAATAACTGATTCTTCGCCCAGGAGGATTAGTCAGATTGTTGGCATAGGTTATTTTAATTAATTAGTAACTTTAATTATTTTACTTAAAAAATTACATAGGCTACCTTCAGACTGCAGCCTGAAGTGACCTATCTGATCTTTTAATTACACTCTGAACAACACAAATCCGATTTTTTCAAATGCGACCCAGGCCACTTGGATATGTGGTCCTAAAACCGATACATATCCGATCTTTTGATTCATATATCAAATATCCGACTTCAGTCTGAACGGCCAGGTCGCATTCATCCAACCTAAACGTCATCAACAAGCTACAAACATCACTATTCTGCAGCGGAAGTAGGCGGCAGCGGGAAGAAAAACAACAACCATGGCGGACGATAATGTGGAGAGTAGTCAGTGGAGGGAAAACGAGGTTTCTGAGTTGATTCATATTTGAGGAGATAGCTCTATTCAGGCCAAATTGGAGGGGTCTTATCTGAATTGGGCTGTTTACTCTCCGCCGCTAGCGTCCATGTTTACTTCCGTAAACACTGAGCACGCTCACTGCATGCAACATCGTTGCATCCTCCAATGCGCATGCGGGACACTTGTGAGGTGTTTAAGTTCACACTAGTGTTCACATACAAGTCACATTTAATTGGAAATGTGAACGACCTCTCAAAAAAATTGGATTTCACAAAAAATGAAATCATTGGCATTAAGCCCATGAACGTAGCCATAGTGTCCCTTTAAAGGGGACATATTATGCAAAACTCACTTTCTGTGGGCCTTTTTATTCACATTTGGGTCTCTGCTGTTCTTGTAAACACTCCAAATGCAAAAAAAGAACCATCCATGGATTTTCTTTGAGTAGCTTTCTGTCAAGAACGGTATGCTGCTGCGAGCTGTTTTAAAGGTACAGTATGTAAGATGGCCCTGATATGTCACCAGAAATCACGTTCATTTCAAATACTTATTTCACTGAGAACAATAGTCCTGCCAGGATATTCCCATTTAAAAAGCCAAGTTGCAGCCCTCAACTGATATTGATGTTGTGTTTTGATCTGATGATCCACCCTCCACCTATCTCCCAATCACCAAGTCAGTAGTGTTTCCTCATCCGGGTTGCCAGCTCTGCTCTTGTTACCACAGCTGCAGCTATGAACGTGTCGGATAAATAATGTCTAACGTTACGAAACCTAAAAGACCTTGTTATGAATTTGAAATACAAGGATTTGTATAGGAGATGTCTTTGAAAGATGGAGACGACTGAAAGCATCCGGGCAGCACCACTCCCGATCGTCCACTCTCACTGCATACCTCCAGCCACTGCCCGGGAGCTCCGCTCTCTTTACCCCGTCCCTCCATAGCTCTCCTCTGGCACATTTCACTCCTTCTAAAGCCTGGTTTATGCTTCTGCGTCGACGCCGTAGCTACGCCGTCGCCGCGGACCCCTACGCAGACCCTACGCCGTAGCCTGACGCGCACCTCCAAAAAATCCTGACTACGCGTCGAGTCAACGCGTTGAGACGCGAATGGCAAGGACTGTGATTGGTCCGCTCAGAACGTAATTTCCGGCAGTTGCTTTTCCGGTCAACAGCTCAACAACACCGCTAGTAGCGGAGCGGCACGAGCGGTACGGAATAGTCGGACAGACCACCTCCTCAAACGTCTTCTGTGCTTCAACATTTGTAGTAACAGCATTTCTTTTTAAATTTTATGAGCTCCATCTCCAGAAACACCCGCTTCATCTCAGTTGTCATTGTTTACTGTCGGAAGAAAACCAAGGAATCCGATATGAGCCCCCAGAAGCCACACAAAAACACCGCCACACCCCCTAGCAGCTTGGCGGTGAATTGTAGAGCAACGCGTTCCCTCGACGCAGAACTTTGAATGCTCAACGACGGGTCTACGCCGTTGCTCCGCCGTCGCCGCGACGCAGAAGCATAAACCAGACATAAGTGTCCATGATGATGCCCAAGGTGGCTGCTTTTCATTCACTGTTACACTTTTGGACCTCCAGGCGGACATCCGGTGCCACCCGCCGACTTTGACCGGGAAGCAGCACTCCCAATCAGCCACTTTCACCGCAGATCCTCAGCCCCCGACCCAGAACTCCACTCAATTTACCCCAGCCCTCCACAGCTCTCCCCTTCTCCATTTTACTCCTTCTAGGTGCTCATGGTGATGCCCAAGGTGGCTGCTTTTCATTCACTGTAACACTTTCTGAGAGGGAAAACACTGCTCTACAGTAATTTGAAAGTGATTGTAGTACCAGTTTTGGCCACCATCCTACATACTGTTCCTTTAATTTCCTACGGTTCCTGATGTCAGGTGCCGGGAATTTTGCATAGAACCGCCCCGCACCTGTTGAGTACGTACCTTCGAGTAGCCCCTGGAGCTCTGTTTAGCTCGGAGTACTGCAGCAATAGCTCCAGGGCTCTAGGTAGCTCGGTGCTGCAGTACTAACTGGAGGTACAGAGCTCCGGTTAGCTTGGTGCGAAACTTTGGGAACAAGACATTCAACATAAGCTCTGTGAGCACAAGGCTCATTTGAAGCTAGCGTTATACACTTCTTTGTAATTTGGGTGACTGACTACTGTTAACGGTACTGTCTGTTCACTGCAGAGTCACGTTAGCCTCTTTAACCACTGCCAGTATGCATCTAGTAAACAGAAGCTTACGGTAAGGTGAGAGAGAGAGACACTTCCTCTGCCCAGAGAGGGGGCGTGGTCAGACACAGCTCAGGAAAATTTAATATATGTCCCCTTTAAAGGGGAGGAAGACTAGCAATGGAATGATGTAAATGAGAACAACAAACTGCTGTGCACTGTATATTCTGACACTGCACTGTACCAGAACTAGTATTAACTTTTTTTGGCAATTTGAGCTCCAGAAGCTCGTCAGTTGGATTATATCACCAGAATCAGCCTTCACTCTCCACGTGCATCAGTGATCCTTGGCCACCCATGGTCCTGTCTCCTTGGACCACTTTTGATAGATATTGACCACTGCAGACCAGGAATACCCCACAAGAGCTGCATTTCTGGAGATGCTCACACCCAATCATCTAGCCATTACATCTCCAAATCCTCACGCTTTCCTATTTTTCCTGCACATCAACTTTGAGGACAATATGTTCATTTCATGCCTTATACCTGTATATACCAGGTGCCATGATGAAAAGATTAGCAGTGTTATTCACTTCACCTGTCAGTGGTCATAATGTTATGCTTAATTGGTGTATATTAAATAATAAAAAATGTATAATTTACTGATTCTGATAATCTCCAAGACTACTTTCTTACATGACTGCATTATCAGGTGTCCTTGGTGGTCTAGCCCTTGTACTTAACTGCCTACATATTTATGGCCGATGATGATCTGTGTACAAGACCTGCTTTTGAGTTTTATTGTTTGTTGGCTGTAACTTGTTCTTTCTTAGGTTTACTGTTGAAGTTTTTATTTGGAGTTTTTCCTTATCCAAACTGAGGGTTGAAGGACATAGGATGAGAATGATACATAATAAATCATTTTAATAACAGTAATAATAGTGATAATAAAGCCACATTACACAAATTTGTGCTAGGTGATTTTTGGGCTATATGAATAAAACTGACTTGACTTGATGTTTTTCCTTTTCCTTTTTTCCTTAATTTAGATTCTCACATTGTCACACTGTGAGAAGCCGATGAAGTAATAGAACACTGTTCTGTGTTTTGCTTATAACTGTCACACAAACTGGGAGGCATTTGTCAAATGGCGGCTGCATGTGACCAAAAGACGCAACTCATCTTTAACATTTCCTTCCACAACTTAATTTTCTAAATGAGGCACATTGCTGGGGAAGGCACAGGAACAACTTTCTTGTAAAAGATATCTCTAGGTCATGTTCAGCCTAAAATAGTAAATGATGGCAACTTAACACTATCACAGTAAACAACTTTTTGTATAAAAAAAAGCCCTCAATCATCTCACAGGGCAAATTTAATGCTGATGCCACTCAAACCCAATTTACTTTACAAATTCACATCCACCTCCCCTGTTTATTCTCTGTATATTTGAGGAAGATAACAGTGAGTTTCCATTATTGTGAGACTCACTAATAAATGATGCATCAGGCAGTCACCTGCTTGACTTCCCACATTTCCTTTGTGTGGCTCTGGCACAGTGTGTCATTCAGACACCCTGCAAGGCACCTAAAAGCATTTTGTCATTTCCTCTCCTAAACATGGACTGGTTTTGCCTGCATGCTCAATCCCAACAATATCACACAAAAATCCCTGCCGGCTGCTGAGCAGCAGGACTTCACTACTGTTGTTGTATGCTACCCTGGCTATTTCAGTGTGTGACCCAGCAAAGGTCACTGTCAAACATACTCTACCCAGTTAAACTGAAAGAAACTGTTGTTGTTATTGATGTTGGACTACCACTCTCCACAGAGGTTGTTCACTTTAAGGTTGCTCCATTCAATATTCAGAGCATTGATATGGCATGAAACAAGTTTTGTCAATGTAAAATCATAGAGGAGTAATACCTGAGCAGAGAATAAATCAGATTCCCGATAAGTAGGTATTAGCATGGACTGACCACTGATAGACAAAAAAGAGTAATTGTATGCAGTGTGCTTTGAAACAATTCTAGCCAGTTATGATGAATAAAACTGCCATGTTATCAGAATGGATGAGTACAGACTTCCTGGAGGCTTGTGGGTGATAGGAGGAGGGGCTGCAACGTTTGAATATTGGGGAGTTACAAGAAGAAGAGGGACATGAGCAAGGAGAGCTATTACTCCCCTACAAAGCTCGCAGAAAAAGGATGTACAGGCTTCAAACATAAAGTTCGGAATCGAAAAAGTCAAAGATTGCTGGGTTGGGTTCTTGGATTGTTGTGTTGGCTGTCAAATGAAGGGATGTTGGGTTGAAAGGATGTTTGAGCGTGGAGATATTGTGAAGCCCATTAATACAGGGAAGGAAAAGAATGACCTGTAAAAGATCAGACACATATCGGGAGGAGGCACAGGAAAATATGACCTAGTTCCTGCTAGGGGGAGCTGATGCAGCTTGTTCTCATTCCCAGTGCGTAAAATACAGACAGATGCTTTGTCACGGTCTACCTCTGTATGAGATGTACTGGGCTAACACATCCATGCCAATATTAAATGCTGATAGGAAATGCTGTGGTGATGTATTTAAAGGGTGAAACACGCACACACACACACACACACACACACACGCACACACACAAGCAGGAGACAGACCACCGTTCACTCTCTGTTGTTGGGTTTGGATTGTACTATACAGATTATAGAGCACACCAGAATGCACAGGTGGTTTCCAGATCTGATTAGGATAATGTTGGCACTGCTATGGCTGATTTCAGATCTGCCTTTCCCCGTCCTGGGATGGAAAAAATACAATGACATATTGGGCATGCTTGCATATATTTCATTTGGCTGGAACATTAATCTCACATACACAAACAGTGAAATAAATTAAAGTAGTCCTCAATGATTTGATCAAAACATACTATAGTATTACTATATCATGTAATTAGTCACTTAAAAATGATACTGAGGCCACAGGAAATTGCAGATACAGTCCAACTATATAGCAACCTGGTCTTATTTTTTAAAGACAGTAGTTTGTCCAAATTAAACAGCACACCAGCTCCCTGTCATGGTAAAAATGTGCCTCTCATCAGGAACTGTTGTTGCTGTGAAGTCCTATGTTACAGGATGCCACATGATGCAACACCTTTGATTTCCTCCTTCATGACAAAGTTTGATGTCAACTATGGAGGGGAGAATGGTTACTGCAACAAGTCCAAACAGAAGCACATATAGAATGCAGTACAGCTGATTTGTTACTACCATACAAGACAAATGCACCTGGTTATAACAAGATAACATTGTCATTATAATTAAAATTTAGAGAATCAACCAAATGTATCAAATAGTACAGTATTGTTTGAAGTTTTGAAACAGCAGTATCCTCAGTATCCATTGAAAATAAAAATAAAAATAAAATAATTCCGAAACTGCCCTGAATTCATCTATTGATTGATTCTCCCAAAGCATGGTGGTAATTCTGATGAGGGAAAGAAAAAAACTAAAAGGGAAGCAAGTTTTTTTTTTTTTAAAAAAAATTGAATCAGCAGTCAAAAACTCCAAATACATGAGAATATAAAATACAGCCTTACACATGGTGTGTGCTGCATTCAGAGAAATAATAAATTAATTACAGAAGAAATGGAAGATAAAACACACCAGTAGACAAGCATCTCCATACCTCCATCCATACAATTCTACCTCAGCGGTATTGGCCTTCTGGTTGCCTTGGTAACACCGGGCATTGAGATGTGGTTGTGAGTGTTGTGAGTCAGAAGTACATGTCCCTGAAACTTGTGAAAGATATTTATCCAGGAGCAGAACAGGCAAAATGATACAACTAGAACTAAGCTCCAAAGAAAAAACTCTGCAGGCAAAGGTCAGAGTCACACAAGAATGAATGGAGCATGAATATCCACCTCCACTTGATGACTGTCTCTTTCTGAACACACAAACATGCACACACACGCACACACAAACACAATTCCCGTGCATTATCACTGAGCATTTAATTCTTACAATGATTTGTTAGGCAAGTCATACAAGGATTTGAGGATCTGACATGAATAATTAACAGAATAATCAATAAATTAATATTATACTGCTAGCAGACACTCTCAAATATGATCATTTAGAGAGGAGAATTTCATCAGCAAAGTGAAGCCCAGACTTTATTTTCACTTGTGTAAAAGGACATGGGGATCATCATTTTTTTTCACGCTTTTATCTCAGAAAACTGATTTTCCATCAGATGAAAGTAAATCTGAAAATTGCAATTTACATATGTAATTGCTGATCGGCCACAAGAGGTCAGGATTGCATGTTTATCAAGTGTTATACACTGATAAAATAACGGCCCATTTCATTTAATTGTGGTTTTTCAGAAAACATATAAAACCAAATAAAATATATGATATTCAGGCAAAAGGTGTTAAAATAGCATGTTTTGCTGATAGTACTTGACATGATTTACTTACTGTAAACCCCTAAACCACCCACTGGACACTATCATCAGGCTTTTGTCTTTGGTTACATTACAGTGTTCATTACACTAGTGACACAGAAACATGACGTCTGGGTGGACACGTCCCTTTTCTGTCACTTTCTTTGTCTCACCCACAAATTCTAATTCCAGTGTCTAATTTACAACAAACATTGAAAGTGTGTGAATATCTCTCAATTTGCAGGCCATTTTGATCAGTTTACTGTTAGATTGTCTCAATGCTAGAATTCAGAGGCAAATATGTTTATAACTGCTGAGGATGACTGTACTTCATGCTCAATTTCTACCGCTTAGCAGGGTACACCCTGGACAAGTTGCCAATTTATCACAGGGCACATATAGACAGGCAACCATTCACACTCACACCTACACGTGAAATTTAATTTAGCCAATTAACCTAATACCCATGTTTTTGGATGGTGGAAGGAAGTCGGAGTAGCTACTCGGAGAGAACCCATGTAGACACAGGAAGAACATGCAAACTCCACACATAAAGGCCCCGGGCCGGGAATCGAACACCATACAGTACCTTCTTGCTGTGATGCCACAGTGCTAACTGCATCACCGTGCCGTGCCGTCCATGACCACGCTCAAAGCCTCAAAACAGGCAAACATGGAGATGTGAGATTGAGAGGAAAGTTCAAATCACACCATACACCTAATCAGTCACTGTGTAAAATTGGTGTAATTGTTTGATTGTGTTTTTAAGAAAGTACAAAAAAAGATACAGGAATCATGCAATAAAGCCTCTCCCTTCATGAAGGTTATAACGTTCATTTTGTGCTGAAAATGTTTTCGAGAGGTGTTGATTCAACCGTACGGTCAGTTTTTGGTACTGTTGAAGTGTATTGTGTTATATAAAGAGGTTTTTGCATAATTTTAAGTATATATAAATAGAGTGGACAAACTGACAACTAAGTGTAACCAACAATTTACTGCCCTGTAAATAATTCAAGCAAATAACAATTATGAATGACAATTACTAAAATTGCTTATTGTGCTTTCCGTGAAGGTAGGCTATACCAAAGTATTCAAGCTCTTTCTAGTCTTCTGATCACTCAAAGAACTTTATAGTACAGTCTATGGTCAACATTCACCCATTCACACACAAATTCATACACTTACAACACAGGATGACATGCAGGGCCCATCAGAATTTAATCTAAATACTCATTCAGCAGCAATGAGTATTTGGGGTTCAGTGTCTTCCCTAAGGGCAATGTGACTGGAGGTACCAGAGATCCAACTGCCGACCTTCCAGTTGGTGGCTTGCCTGCTCTACTCAGCTGCCCCTATGGTGCTATGTCCTCGGTGAGATTGCTGCTGATTGCAGTGCAGTGGCTAAAGCCTCAGTAAATTCCCCTTTTGATTAGAGCCACAAATAAAGCTTTACTGGCCACTGAGTTGTGACAATAGAAGTCTGCTCTCTAAGTCCAGCCAGCCTGGTATGCAGGGCAATGACTGCCACTACGGGATGCTATTATACAAAAGCAGGACTTGTTTTTATCTGACAGTGTTGGGATTTTAGCCCTGCTAGCAAAAGCAAAGGGCTTGGTTGAGTGTAAAAAATAACAAGGGCTCCAGGGACCACTAACAGATTAACAGGCAGAATACACTGGCGGGCTCAAGTTTATTGTAAAATCAACATAATTTGTAATTTTCAAAATTTCTTTTTAGGATGAAAATGTACCTATAGTTAGTTACTTATCCGTGTTCCAACAAAATAAAAGTAATAAAATTAAGTTTAAATAATAATTAAAAAATAAACCAAAAAGAACAAAGCCAAATTAAATTTGAGATACAGTGAACACAAAGGCATAAACTCATCTTCAAGATTTTCGTTGTTAAAAGAGGAGCCAGAATATTATATAGCATTTTGCTGAAAATTATCCATGAAAAATTTAAATTTAATTAAGCTTCTTTTCAAGAGATTTTAGTAAGGTTTCACTTTCAAGTGTGGAAACTTTGAAGCATTAGAACAAAATGACACCTGGTATGACACTTAGTGTATCAAACCTGCTCATGGTTTCAACTCTTATTTTGCTTTTATTGATACTTGAACTGTCACAGCCATGTACTTACAGTAGGTCAAAATAATCTCATCCAGTATAAACATATTATTTTCACCTGATATCAGCTTGTCAGACTGAGTCTAGGTCTAGGTCCATCGTCTAGGTCAACTACAGGAAGAACACACCTCCATGTCTCTCCAATTAAGTCTTTCCACTTCCTGGGGTCCATCATCACCTCAAGTGGGAGATGGACATTAGCCCCCTCACCAAAAAAATAGGATGCATAGCATAGGATGTACTTCTTGTGGCAGCTGAGGAAATTTAACTTGCCTAAGACAATGATGGTGCACTTCTACACTGCCATCACTGAGTCCATCCTCATCTCCTCCATCACCATCCTGTGTGCTGCTGCCACTGCCAAGGACAAGGCCAGGCTGCAGCATATCATATGTTCTGTAGAGAAAGATTGGCTGCAATCCTCCATCTCCTCAGGACCTGCATGCCTCCAGGACCCTGAAGCATGCATGAAAGATTGTGGCTCTTCCCACCCCGGACACAAACTGTTTCAGGCTGCAGTCTATCAGGACTCAAATTGAAGAACAGTTTCCTCCCCACTGCGGCTGGCCTCATCAGCAAGGCCTGTGACCCACCCCCCTTCCACTAGCCTAATTGCACCTTTCTGTATAGTTTTTGTCTCTATTTATCTGGATAACAGCCAGTATTGTCTCTTTTTACCACATACTTAAAGTTTTTTATTTATTCTTAGTTGTCATCATATTATTATTATTTTTTTCTTATATCAGTTTATATGTCATGCACTAAGTTAAAGGGACTCTAATATTTTAAGTATTTTATTACCTCAAATCAACATCGTCATTCATAAATAGATCCTCATTGGTGTAAAATAACATGCCAACAATCCTCCTGGGCGAAGAATCAGTTATCTGTCTTTACATAGAGCGAGTCGCTCATACGGAGGCTTCCATGTCTTTCCTGTCTGTCAAAAACTACGAACTGCCGAGAGGGACATAAATCACTACCTGCTAGTACCCATGACAAAATGCATTTCTGCGTTTTGCGATTCACTTTTCACAGAGAAGCAAGGTGGAGACGCCGGTTTTACTTACCCAGCACTAAACTAAAACCTGCACTGCACTTTTGGTTATAATACAAGACCATAGTTATGCCACACCAAATCCTCATCGCCAAAAAAGCGTAAAAGGGCCATAAAAAGACCGAAGGGGGCGTCCGGGAGCGCCCCATGCTCAGCCATGGCCGGCCATGGCCCACCGGGAAGTTCTCCGGACAGGAGGAGGGCTGTGGAGGTCAGGGGAAAAATGACTGGAGCTCCGGGCCGGGGGCTGGGGATCCGTGGTGATAGTGGCCACCTGGGAGTTGACCCATTCCGCTTACTGTAGTTCCAACCATGTTGCAATGCATGTAAAGTCAAATTTAACCACAGACAGGTCTACTGCATTTGAATAATTCATAAATGCAATTTTTGCAGCTATCACATACTGCATGTATGCTGACACATATATGGTATAAACTCATATATGCACAGTAAATTTACTGGGTATATGTTGTATTTGATGTTATTTTTAGTCATAGGAATACAGAATGGATACTGAGAAAGTTGTTGTTGGAATTAATAAAATTATAGATTTTTTTAGGCGATGATCCGGTCAATGTTTACTTGTTCTTGAGCAACTTCAGCAGAAGTTGGCTTTTCACATGTTCCCTTATAATAAGCATATTCAACTTCAGCTGCTTTGGGATCGCATTCTATCTTGTGAACCAGTAGTTGTTGGTTTTTGGATTGTGTGACTTACTGTGTTTCACTTCTTTCTTCAGGGACTCCATCAATCTTCATTGTCTTTGATTGATTCTCCAGACACTGGAAATGATTAATGTGGAATAATTTGTTCTGGTGGCATTGTTGGAGAGCCCTGTGTTAAAGTTATTTCATCTTATTTTGTGTGAACTGCCAACTGTTCTATATGTCCTGCACATATTTATTGATGTGCAGTAAAGTACAGAAAAGTACAATAATCAAGCTCATGAATCATAGTGTATGAAAATACTTCTCATTGTTAAATAGAAAATTTTTGCTTCGTTACCAAGATAGAAATTAGCAGAAAAACTTCCAGGTTGATGCAGTTGAGTATGCTTGTAGAGAAGGATCCTCAAAGGGTCTTCAAATCT
The DNA here is from genome assembly GCA_029721515.1 of Synanceia verrucosa. Classification (NCBI taxonomy): domain Eukaryota; kingdom Metazoa; phylum Chordata; class Actinopteri; order Perciformes; family Synanceiidae; genus Synanceia; species Synanceia verrucosa. The sequence goes on along the minus strand of CM056561.1, from coordinate 12,115,536 downwards.
TTGCAATAGTAGGAATAACTCTGATCAGTTGACTGTCAAATACACATACGGGTGGCAGCCATCTTGGAAGAACCCATACATACCTACCTTAATTACTTTCTCTGCTTGATCGGCTGGTGTTACTTTCTCTGCTTGATTGGCTGGTGTGTTTGCAAAAGAGAAATGATGATTGTAATGATTTGAATAGTAGTATCAGTGGGTTAGTCTGATTTCCTAATGAGTGTGGCACTAGAAGCTGCCTGACCCTACCACACTCTGATCTTTTGGCCACTGAGATCTTCACTGACTCACAGAAAGTGATATGTGGTGATTAGGCAAACAGCTAACAATGCAGTAACATGAACCACTTGAATGAATACTTCTTTCAACAGTCAAATGGACTATAGGAGCTGAACGAGTCAACTGACAACAAGCAAATGTGTTTGAGGTTTTGTATGACTGCATGTCACTGTATGAGGGATTAGACTTGGTTTGAAGGTTTAGGTTAGAATTAGATTCAGGCTAGAATAAGGGTTGAGGTCAGGCTTTCAGTTATGACGGTTATGTGCTGGAAGTCTCTCATAATATGCATAATGTACATGATCATTTTTTTTATCAATTAATGTGCAATATCACTGCTATTCATTTATACCATGCACTGCGTCTACTATTTCCAGTATCACTATCTTTTAATACACCAGTCCACTATGGTCACTAATTTTGTTCACTTATTTTATTCACTTATTGTTCTATATATGATGTCTTGGTCCACTTGGTTGTTGCTTATTTAGATTTTTGTACATTGTTTACTGTTGTTGTTATTTTTTATAGGCCCTTGCTGTACTGTTGCACCAGCCAATAAAGGATTATCTTATCTTATCTTATCTTATCTTATCTCATCTTATCTTAGCTTAGGTTTAAGGTGAAGTATTTATGTCAGTGAGTGTCTTCACAAAAGAGAGAGGACTCTCAAAATATTTAAGCTTGATCATCAGACTTTCTGTTAATAAGATATTACAAATTTGATCAGTATAGTAAGACATTAGTCACTGACATCAATCTTTTCTTGCTTGGTCCAGATGCCGTGACATTACTTTCTCCAGAGTTAAACCCTGAAATTGATAAAAGACATGGAAAACTCTACTTTTAAGGAAAACGCTAGTGTTAAGGCTCTAGAAAGGGTTACAGGCTTGACACATGGGAGAGGTTGCAATCTTGCAGCTAGATGCCACCAGATGACACACACGACACCTGGTGGAAAGTGGAGAAAGACACCTTTTTGACTTTTCCCCTCCTAGTGTGCTCCTATTAATATTGGTGCTGCTTTTACAAAGACAGCAGATCACTTTCCATTTTCCTCAGCTCCTATAGAACCACCAACTATATAAGACAAGCATTTTGTTTTCCACATTTTCTTCGGTTGTTTCACTGTCTCTTTGGTAACTGGGAATATCTACTGATGGTTATCAATGGAAACAAAAGTACAACTCTCTCCATTTATTCGCGTAATGGTTGACACTTTCTTTGTACCCTAAATGGAGCTTTCCTTTTCCTGGGAGATTATACCAAATTACATAGTGAAAGCGTGGCTCACAGGGAACAAATTCAAATGCCAATTCTAGCGTTAATTTATAGTATTGTGCAAGTTACAACAAAGTAACTTTAACTGGTTATGAAACACAAATTCTCAGCAAAATTAGTTAAAAAATGTACAGCTTGCTGGTTTACCAGAAACTCCTGCAGCTCAGACTCTGTCAGCAACCAGTTCACTGTGGACAGATCCAGATCTGGCTTTGCTGCTGAGGTGGAGAGCTCCACTCCTTGTGCCATCAGCTGGCAGACAGAATAATAACCGCAGGGTGGCCAACTTTTGGTTGGCTGACATGGTGGAGGCACCAAGCACTAAGAAGAAGAAGAAGAAGAAGAATTCCTTTATTAATCCCTCAATGAGGGAAATTACATTTTTTCACTCTGTTAGTATATATACATATATTTTTCAGTTGCACATTACACACACAAGTCATGAAACAAACACATGCACATGCATTAGAGGAGAGGTGTCAGAGTGAGGGAGCTGCCCCTTATCCAGGCGCCCCGAGCAGTTGGGGCACTATAAAGTTTATTAACAAAACACCCAATAAATACTGAAAATAAAAGGAAGTTTAGATCAGATACAATATAAAGTAAAACCACCTACCTTTTCTTGGATGGTTTGGATAGCTGTTGTCCCAACAGAGTGCAAGTAAGAATCCCTCTGTGCCAATGTATGGGGATGGTGATTTGCTAACTTTCTCAAACTCAACAGCAATAAATCTGAAATTATCATCATTGGTCCCAAATCCCTCCTCCCCTCCACCCAGGACTTCACACTCTATATTGATGGTCACACAGTCAGTCCCTCTCCTCAGATCAGAAACCTTGGATTCATTTTTGACCCCACTCTCTCCTTACAACCCCATTTTCGTCAAATCACCAAAACAGCCGTCTTCCACCTCCGCAACATTGCTCGCCTTTGTTCCACCCTCTCCAAATCTGCCGCTGAAACGCTGATTTTCCTCCAGACTCAATTACTGCTATAGCTACGAATATATGTACAGAACTTGGCTGCTCAGTTACTCACCCACACCCGCTCCAGAGACCACATCACCCCAACAGCTCCACTGGCTCCCCATACAGCAGCACATCCATTTCAAGATCCTGCTCATCACCTACAAATCCCTGAACTTCTGCAGCTCTACCATCCCTCCCGACCTCCTCACTCCCATCACCAAATCTAAATATCGTACCTTGGAGGACAGGGCTTTCGACATAGCCGTCCCCAAACTCTGGAACTCTCTCCCCCCACAAATCTGTGCCTCTGAATCACTACACTCATTTAAATCACAGTTAAAAACATACCTTTTTCAACAAGCATTTCACCTGCAATAACTTTTTATCTGTTTCTTCTGTCTGTCTTTGTGTTTTCTTTGTAAAGCGTCTTTGAGTTTTAATGAAAAACCCTATAAAAAAATGAGGAATTATTGTTATTATTATTATTATTATTATTTTTTTGAAAATAGGTCTACATTAAAATAAAAAATAGGAAGAAGAATGGCAACAATACACCTCTGCAACTGTTCAATTCATTTTAATAGGCGACTCAGTTAAGTCAGCAAATGTAAGTGGCACCTTGTGTGAAATGGAATTAAAATATCACCAAAGTTTGAGCTGCCAGCTACAAGCGAAGCATGCAAATGAAGCTTATCAGACAGATGCTGATGGGCAAGTCTCCATAGACGTGTGGATGAAACTACATGAAAGTAGTTAACAGTTTGCAACACAACACAGTTGGCGGCCCGATTTCTCGAGTCCCAGCAACCAATGCCACGTCTATGACTATAGGATGACTATGTTTTACAAAGCCACACTGAACACATTATAACGTTACTGACCTTCGGCAGATGCTCATAATTACTGAATAGCTTATGAATGCCTCATAATACAATTCAATGCTGCCTCTGAATGGGCATTCAGTTATAGCTACTCTAGGAACCATTGCTCTACATTGAACTGGCAACTTTTTTTTGTTTTTTAATGAACTGGCAACTTGTCCAGAGTGTAGCACAGCCAGTGTTTAAATCTGCCATCCAGCGTAGCTGGCATAAAGTCTGTGTCATAGGCCATCCAACGTAACCTTCATACATTTCTTTTGAATTTTTGATTTTTAAATTTCTTCTCCCAGATGCGTAAAGGGAGGGCAGTTTCTTAAGGAGAGTCTTATCTCGTAATACAGATTGAAGAGGAATATCCAATTGATTTTGTTCTATGTCTTTCCATCTGGCATCACATTTAGGATCACACCAACAGACAAGATAGTGTAATTGTGCTGCTCTATAATACAACTCCAGGCATGGCAGAGCCAAACCACCTTTATCTTTGGGTAATTGCAACGTTTGGAGCCTAACACGTAGTCGTCTTTAATCCCAAATAAAATTAAAAATTAATCTATTCCATTCATTAAAATGCTTGAGGGGTATTTCCACAGAAAGAGATTTAACGAGAAAATGAAGACTGGGTAGTATGTTCATTTTAATAATATCTACATATTCATTGAGAGTAACGACCATTGATTTAGATCTGTTTTTATGTCAGCAGTTAATGGCGTGTAGTTATATTCGTATATTTGGGATAGATCTTTGGGTATCTGCACTTCTATGTATTTAATTACCTTGTCATTCCATTTAAATTTACTCATCCTGTAAATATTCTCCTGGGGTGTATAGTTATAGGTCACGGTTTGCGTTTTATGTAGGTTTAATTTGTAACCTGAGTACGAAGAGTTTCATCGTAGCCAATAATTTATGTAAACTTCTATTAGGGTTGGTAATTGTTAACAAAATGTTGTCTGCGTATGTGCATATTTTATATTGTGTGTCTCCAATCATTATACCTGTAATATCTTCATCTTCTCTGATTGCTTGTAGTAGTGGCTCGATAAAAAGTGCAAAGAGCGTGGGGCTGAGGGGGCATCCCTGTCGACAACCTCTGTTAAGAAGAATAGTTTTAGATAAATTTCCATTTATTTTAATACTCGCTGGAGGAGATCAGTACACAGACCTCAAACATCCAACTACCTGATTATCAGAGCCAAAACTTTTGAGAGTTAAGTAAAAAAAATTCCCATCCGACTGAATGGAAAGCCTTTTCTGCATCGAGATTGATAACTACAACTGTCTTTATCACTAATCCTCATATGATCAATAAGAGGACCAAACCATTTTTAAGAAGGGGCCATGGGGGTTATTGAAATTATTAAAATTAGAATATTGTAGCCTATGGCTTGTGGCTTTGATTTAATTCTGATTAATTTGTATGAATATATATGTCCAATGTATGCATAATCATTTTGTCATGGAGGCTACTGGGAACCGTGGGCCCTTAGAATCGTAATCACCTTTACCCCCCATGCAACCGCACTGCACTGAATTCTTGGGTCTAAGAGACATACTGTGGTTCACTTGTTGTGAATTGCAATCATTGTACTGTAGATACAATCATTGTTAATATGTTCTTAAAACTGTTGTCCATTATTAATCGCTTATCCTCACATAGGGTCGCAGGGTGGGGCTGGAACCTATCTCAGCTGTCATAGGGCAAAAGGCAGGGTACACCTTGGAGAAGTCGCCAGTTCATCGCAGGGTACATAGAGACAGACAACCATTCACACTCACTTTCATACCAATGGGCAAATTAAAATAGTCATTTAGCCTTCCCCATGCATATCTTTAGATGGTGGGGGGAAGCCAGAGTACCTGGAGAAAACCCTTCCACATGTGGGGGGAACATGCAAACACCACACAAACACCCTGCCTCATGAAAACTGTTGTGAGATGCAAAATATCAGAGTCTTGAACTTAAAATATAAATGTGATGCCATTACCAATTGAAATTCTGCAATTAATCACAATTAAAAAATTAAAATAATTTGACAGCCCCTGTAAAAATGCTACCAAGTAGCCTAAAATTTGACAGACTATTTACAAACAGGATATCAAAATAATATATTAATACAAAATAGTTATGCAAAACTATTCTCATCCACATTTCCAGGCTTTTTTTTTTCTTAGTGACCAAAGTATTTCCAAAATCTTTGCGACCTTTGTTCCCCTATGATAGTCTCTACCGTGGTAGGCTATGTGGCTACGGAGCACAGATGTTGGAATAGTTATTCTGTAGTCAATTTCATATTAGAACCTATGGAACCTATATCACGACTAGTGTCCTATTTCAAAATAAAAACAAAAGTAGCGTGCTCAGAGCATGGTCTGTGTTCACCACCCCTTTGACCATAGCGGAATCTCCACAAGCTGTGTTCCTCTCTACGCCAATCAGCGCGCAGCTGCAGAGAACACCACGCCCTCTGTTCTCTGTACTGTGGAGCTGGAACATTTTGTCTATGAAGGGAAACCAGTCCTTACAGCTGGACACTCTGTAGTACTTCACTAGCTTTCTCATCTCATTAACAGCAAAAAAGCTCCACACGGTTGACAGCCTGGCGTGTAACCTCCGTCAACGTCAACCAGGAAGACGTAAGAACGTCAAACTTTATCATTTTAGAGTTTAAGTAATGAGAGATAAACACGTCCTCCCTTCATGCTTACTTTCAACAAAAAAGAAGTTATGGATATTTGCGACGGGAAGAAGAGGAGACAGGTAAGCGGCGGTCTACGGGGCTGCAGGCGGAGCGTGGCCGTAAAGATGAAGCGGGAGGTGGGTAAAGTCCTCCGCTCCCTCACGGTGGAGGACAACAACCGTACGGAGCAGATGGAAGAGGAAGAGGACGACGACTGCTTCTCCTTTAGCTTCCTCCGGAATGACCGGCTGGAGCCCACTGTGGCGGTGTCTCCACGCTATAGCTTGCTACGGGAAGTCGGTCGAGGAAGCTACGGAGTGGTTTATGAAGCTATAGCCCGGAAAACAGGGGCCAGGGTAGCGGTGAAGAGGCTCCAATGCGACGCCCCGGAAAACGTAGAGCTGGCTCTGGCCGAGTTCTGGGCTTTGACGAGTTTAGAGAACCGGCACCAGAATGTGGTCCAGCTAGAGGAGTGTGTCCTGCAGAGGAAGGGCCTGGCCCAGAAGATGAGCCATGGAAACAAGAGGTCCAAACAGTACCTGCGCCTGGTGGAGACGTCACTTAAAGGTAAACAGGCCACTGTCAAAGTTATTCCTCACTTGGTAGCAGTAAAGTAGCACCAGTACTACTAATGATAAAATAATACATACATGTAAGGGAGCTCTTAAAAGTCTTTACGTGTCCTTACTCCATGTGCATGTCTACTGAATTATACTTCTAAAAGTAGTTTTCAGGTGGCACTGATTTTGCTTTTGTCTATTATTTTTGTTAGAGTATTGTATTGAAAATATGCTAACTTATAATGTTGAGGGTCATTTACTGAAAAGGGATTTTGTGAACTACGAGTAGGCCTATGTATTCATTTTGTAGCCCCCTGTCTGTCAGTGATGTTGCTATATGTTGCCTATAGTAGGCACAGAGAGTACACTGTGTTACCTCAGCTCACAAGAGAACACAGTGTACTACTTGGCAGCATGTTAACCCATTGCTTGTTCACTGCAATTTCAGACACTAAACAATGATGGCACAGTGTAATGTGTGATATTATAATGAAATACTGCAACTTTGTTTTATGACAGCTACATTTTTTATTAAATTCTCTTTGTATCATTGCTGTCACCAATCCTGTTTGACCTACTTATCACACTGCCTTTGTTTTTGCTCAGCAGGAAAGAAATAGAAATAGATATCTAGTGAATATATCTACATGATATTGTGATTTAGAATTGAAATACCACTGTTGACCTGTGCTGTTAAAAAAATCACAGTTACAACAGTTTTTTTTTCTTTTGTGCATGGCTGTTACATAAGTGTCACCATTCAGTCACTGAAATGAAATATTAATCTCAAGATCACATCTTTTGCAGCTATCGAGTCACAATACAGACTGTTTGTAGGATTAGTAATGTCAAGGATTTATTTTTAATCTATATGCCCTCTTACCTTTTGTCATAGTCTGTTTAACCTAGTTTCTAGGTAAGTAGTGAACAGCACACTTGACTACTAAGGGGTCATTGGGGGCAGGTCAGTGTGGGAAGCATTGCTGTATCAGTGAAACATGACTTTGAATGCCTGTTTCACTAATCCCTCAAAGTTATATTCTATTACATATGATTATAGAGTTGAGTCTAGACATGTTCTATATGATGTTTGAGATAATTTGACTATTAACTTTACTGCTCTTTAATTTGATTAATCTGGCAGGCAGTTGGCTTCAAGAAATGCAATGTGGGAGTAATCACCAGTATTTTTTATTAATGCAGTTTATACAGTAAACATTATTTAAAGCCTTACCATTTAATAAATAAGCTGGCCACCTTGCCTGACACAAAGACCACAGCCAGGTCTAAAAACCATACGGGTGCTATTTCATGGCAAAAAACAGATATTGAACCAGTGTGGGTATGTTTACACTGTCATTTGCTAACTAAATTGATCTTGAGATTAGATGTCAGAATCCAGGTGATTTACCACCTCCTCGACTGAACCTGGCTTTTATTGAAGAGAGAGCAAAAGAGCCCATCTGTCACTTCTGAAATGTGCAGACTAAGTCAGTAAAGTTGTGAGCCTTGAAACCTCAAACACCACACTCTTTGAAGTGGCACAGTATCTGTTAGAACTCATCATAAACACATAAATAGCAGTGAGGTTTTTAGCCTTAGAGTGCCATACCTCAGTCAGGAAATCATTAGCATGTGAAAACCCCAATGGAATAGTGGAATGGAAGTGAAAGGACTACTTCTGCATACCTGACTTGTCTATCATTCATTGTTGTGGGCTTGAAGTGTTTTACACTTGTCATGATCCTGGAGTGGAGCATGACTGTTTTTTAACTCTAATGATCAGATTAATTTCACAGTTTGACTGCAGTTATCTCACTAATCAGGTCATCTCTGTCCATCTTCAATCTGCACACTGTAGGGGAGCGCATCCTGGGTTACCCAGAGGAGCCATGCTACCTCTGGTTCGTCATGGAGTTTTGCGAGGGCGGAGACCTCAACCAGTACATCTTATCCCGCCGTCCCGACCCCCAGACCAACAGGAGCTTTATGCGCCAGTTGACGAGTGCTGTAGCTTTTCTACACAAGAACAACATTGTCCATCGTGATCTGAAGCCAGACAACATTCTCATCTCACAGACATCTGGTGCACCTGTTCTCAAAGTGGCAGATTTTGGCCTCAGTAAAGTTTGCGCTGGCCTAAACTCCAAGAACAATGAAGAACACCCTACAGCAGGGGTGGGTGGCAAAGGCAGCAACCAGAACAACATCGTCAACATAAACAAGTTCTGGTTGTCGTCGGCTTGTGGCTCGGACTTCTACATGGCCCCCGAGGTGTGGGAGGGCCACTACACAGCCAAGGCTGACATCTTCGCCCTGGGCATCATCATCTGGGCGATGATCGAGCGGATCACTTTCATCGATGCAGAGTCCAAGCGTGAACTGCTGGGCACTTACATACGACAGGGCACAGAGATTGTACCTGTCGGGGAGGCTCTGTTGGAGAACCCCAAGATGATTCTCCACATCCCTCAGAAGGCCAGGAGCTCCATGTCTGAGGGGGTGAAGAAACTCCTCCAGGACATGCTTGCAGTCAACCCTCAGGACCGACCAGATGCCTTCCAGCTGGAGGTGCGGATGGACCAAGTTACGTGTGCTGCGTGACAGCCCCCTTCTTCCCAAAACCTCTCCTTTTTTACCCTAACCAGTCAAAGAAGGGACCCCCTTCCTTCCCAGGTAAGCTCAACTTCCTTGATAATGTATTGGTACTGCTATCTTCCTAAATCAGGAATGCTCTCTTTAAAGCTGCAGTTGGTAGGTTTATATACAATTTTGTCATATTTGCTCAAACTGTTAAACCCATTAGTAGTGATCAAATCAAGAAACATATTTTAGGACTTGTGGAAAAGGAAAGAAATGTTGTGATGGTGGTGTAAGATGTATGTGAACAGGAGGGAGGACAACTTAAGCAAGGCACAACCTGAGGGTATACAGGTAATACACACAGTCTATGTGTGTGCGTGTGTGTGTGTGTGTGGGAGAGACACTTTAATGGAGTCAAGCTGAAAATGAGATACTGGCAGATATGCATGAGTTGACAGGATCATTGGCATTACAGAGCTTTATCTGCTTCATATTCCCACCCGGCTGTGAATTTCAGCACTTATCTTTCTGTGTAAAACAGACTGTAACACAAGCCACTTCCTCCTGTCATAGTTTTGTTTCCACAGTGAACACAAAATCAGATCTTATTTCTTATCAGATCAGTTACTTGTTGGTTTGCACATGTCTTTTATGTGCAAACGACTCCTCACAAAACCCGGTTTTTAGTCAGGTATCGGAACAGCAGGAAAGAACGGGTAAATAGCCCCTTGGGAGTTGCCCCAATCACATCCATACAGATCAACTGTGGTCTGTTACACTACTTGTTGACAGGGAAGGTAATGCATTTACTTATCCTGCATTATGTGTCTCATCTTATTATCTTGAGTGCATTGTGCCCAGTTCCTCTTTGTTCTTACTACTATAGGTTGTTAGAGATGAGTGTTTTTTTTTCTAGAGTGAAGGAAATAGTAATGACTGTAACATACTTGTGTTAAATAATGTTTTTGTGGACATGGCCCTGAAGAGCATAGTGACATGAGGTAATCACTGTATGGTGTTTACATTATCATTCCTAGTCATATTATGATTGGATTATTGGTATGCAATCAAAACCACTGTTAATTTTCCTGAGTTCAGGAAGTAGTTTCCCACTGAAACTCAGCTATGTTAGGAGTGGATTCCGTGGCACGAGATCTTGCAAGATTAAATCATGACAAATGAATTTTATGGAAATATTGTTTGATTTTTAATTTGAATCATATTCAATAACTTATACATTATGACCTGTAGCATTTCCAAATTCAGCTCAGAATCATCTCACCTCATGCTGCTGATATTACAACACTAATTTTGACCAAAAGGTGATTTAATGTATTTTTTATGAATTATTTGAGAGGTAGAGTTAAATAAACCTTGTTTAATAAAAGAAATAGTGTTAAATGACACTGTTCTGTTCTTAAAAGTGAAAATATTGTCTCATTTCGTTGTCATGAACCCAATATCATCTATCGTCTTGTCTCGTGAGCCGAGTGATAATACATGTTTCTATTTTTTTGAAAGAGAATATGACTGCATTTTTATAATAATTCCCAAACACAGTACATTTCATTGTTCCTCTCACCTTCTATTTATCAAGGAGGCAGAATATTTTTATATATGTCTCAACAGGAAGTTGCTTAACCAGGGGAACTTTTACTAACTTACTTTCTAAAGAGGGCCATACTGTAATTAGGATGTATCTCCAACCCCCTCCCACAAAACAACCATGCACACTCAGCAGGAAATAACTTATTGTGCTGTAGAGACAATGTAGGAAAAGTGTCCCTGTAAGATGTTGTCTCAGTTTGCTATTTAGAGCGGAAACTTCTTGTTGCATGTCAGTCAGCCACTGAGTGGATGTTCAGTGACCCGAACATGTCCGTCTGTTTGTTTGAACTTGAACCCTCCACTGACCAGGACTAAGTCAGCGTTTGTTTAACAATTAGCTCTCCAATCCTGCGCTCATTCACTGTCATCCCTTTATTGTAAGCCCCTGACCCTGTGACGTAACACCTCTCGGCTCCCAGCTGCCAGAGGCAAGGACTCTGATGGTGTTGTTTCTTGAAAGCCCATTGCTGCAGATTGGCCTGGTTCTCTCACAGCATGATGGTATAGCATGTTATGCAACAAGAGCAAGAGAGGGATTAGTGGCTGTATACTCAGAGAGGGGCAGTTGTGTATTTATGTCAGGAGCTGATCAACTGACTGTAGCTCACAATAGCACAGTCGATATGCATCACAGATTAGATTTAACACACAATATGTAGTCTGATCAAACGACATGCGTGGCACGTATTGTTTTCCAGTTAGTGTGTGGATGAATATGCTTTGGTTTGTCCATTGTCATCTAACTATAAAGCAAAGGATGTGTGTTTGTGTTGTGTTTTTTTTCTTATTTTTTTTTTATTTTATTTTTGTTTGCGTGTCAGGAAATGCACTCAAATATAAAAAATAGGTTTAGCTTTGGTGGATAATATGATTATTTGCAATTTAAACAAGAAAACAGTTCACTTTAAGAGACCCTTCTTATTATGTGCCCCAAATGTCCACGTTCTGTGACTCACTCCAAATGGGCACGCTTGAGTGCCTTTTGACGTACATATGTCAAAGTGGTTTTTCGACAGCAGGGACAAAAGAGCACTCTCACACGGCCTTTGAGTAATATTTGGGCTTCTGGGATTTGTAGTCAGGACTTAAAGAGACGGTATACGCCACAGAGATCAAAGCAGGAATTGGAGACGATTGCGATTATTGAGCAAAACAAACAGAATATGGACAAGTGGTGATTTTGGTGAAACTGGCCTCCTTTTTTCATGATGAAATTGGGAGTCTCTTCTTTTATTTGAGCTATTCTTTGTTTTCAGAGTCATAATACAAAATATTCTGTAGGTCTTAAAAAATGATTCAAAATAGCCAAAAACACTGGCACAAGGCACTTTTGGTTTTATAAAACGGCTGTTTTTGGTTTGCTTACTCAATCTGACCACACCCAAAGCAATTATTCCAAAATGGTAACGGCACAGTAGCCACTGTTTCAAAAAACAGTTTATAGCATTACCTACCTACCTTACCTATGGTGTTCGTGGTGGTAATTGATGTATTACAGTGATGAACACATTGATGCATTCATAAGTATAATATTAATATATATATATATATATATATATATATATATATATATATATATATATTATACTTATGAATGCATCAATGTGTTCATATATATATATATATATATATATATATATATATATATATATATATATACATACATATATATATGTATGTGTATATACATATACACACGTATATACGTGTATATACAGTATATATATATATATAGTTCATGTTCATGTGTGAACTGAAATTTCAGCTGGTGATCGAGCATTAAACAGGTGGCTCACCTGTTCAGACAGGGCACGGAGGTCAGATTCAGAATCAGCTTTATTGGCCAGGTATGTTTTCATATATGAGGAATTTGACTGCGATTTACAGCACTCTCTTTGTCCCAATATAGGAATAAATAGTACAAAGTAACAGACAGCAGCATGTAAGCAACGGAAATTTTCTATGCTTTCAGAATCAATTGAATGCCTTCGATAGCACACATCGCTCAGGAGTTACAGTCAGAGAGAGAGGCTATGAAATCCTGTCTGCGCCGACAGGTCCAGTGGGATATTGAACAAACATTTTAAGTTTGCAAAACTTAGTCTAAACTGGAGTCTATCCCAGCTGTCTTAGGGTGGAAGGCAAGGTACACCCTGGACAAGTCACCACCTCATCGCAGGGCACATAGAGACAGACAACCACTCACACTGACATTCTCACCTACGGGCAATTTAAATTAGCCAGTTAACCTAATCATGTTTTTGGATTGTGGGAGGAAGCCGGAGTACACGGAGAGAACCTACGCAGACACAAGGAGAACATGCAAACTCCACACAGAAAGGCCCCAGGCCCGGGATTCGAACCCAGTACCTTCTTGCTGTGAGGCGACAGTGCACTACACCACCGTGCTGCCCCGAAGTAGTACAGTATATAATATTTTCCACTCTCCGCATTTTTGCTGCTGCTGCTGTTAAAAAAAGGCCTGACAATTCGAAAAAATTCAACACATGGGCCTCAACAGTCGACTCTCAAAATCCCATGTCGTTCCCATCCGTAGTATATACACATATTTACATATATATGCATTATATAACTAAATCTTATCTTAAACCCACAGGTGGGAAATCCCTATAAAATGTGCTTTGTTTTGTGTGGCGCCCCCTCTGCCCATCTATCACTCACCCTTGTCCATCCCTCCATCCGCCCTTTTCTCCTCTGCCAGACAATGAGAGTGCTGCTCCTGGATCAGGGCTTATGGAGGCTTGCGTCTGGAACATTTTGTCCTCTTGCTGTCTGCCAGCTATGTGCCAATCCAGGCCACAGCATCATAAGCCCCAGCCTCACGTGTGCACTTTGGGAATCTTTTTTTTTTATTTCACTGACAGCATGAATAGGCTTTTTACAAGTTAGGGTGTTGTCCTAGTACACTCAACATATTGATGCCCTCAAGCAAGGTTGAGCATTTTCTGTTTGCATGTGTCTTCCATCTCATCTGAATACTGCTAAGCAGCTTGCATTTCAAACCAGTACAATAGGGTCTGAGGGAATGCTGATCTTGCTCCTCTAAAGGAAATGAATTTGTTTGGACAGCAGTTTAAAGGCAGGGTATACTGTGTGCTGTGGTGGCTCAGTCAGTGACTGAGAAGGTTGTAAATATTTCCCTGAGGCCCTCAGGGTTCAGAGAAAAAAACTGCAAAAACAAGTTACACAATTGCCTCTGGTAGAAAACCTCTGTGTTCTGCTTAAAGTCAAGAGTTGAAAATTTGAGAGGGAAAGTGTGAGTGAAAGCTCACACCACTTCAATCTGACCCTTTCCTTTTTATTTTTACGTCCATAAAAATGTACAGTTTTTGATGCACCTTCCAGCACTCTATACAGTCCAGGAAACCCTGTCATCTCACTCTGGAGTAACATGGATACACATCTTTTCCACTCTGGTGTCCCCATTCATGGTGGCTGTGTTGGATCTAATAGGCTGTAAGCTCTTTACACCATGTTAATCTCCTCAGTCTGCGTGCCATCTATCACAGCCTGAGCCTCACAACTCACAGGTGAATGTACGTTGGTGATATTGTGGCCTCGTGGTGGATTCTCTTTTTTATTTCTGTGGTTCCATTGTTGTGCTGACAATTTGCAATTTGAATGGTTCTTCCCAAGCTGAGTGTTCATTTTTACGTGTAAATAATAGATGAAAAGAGACGTAGGCAGCATCTGTTGCAGAAAGTAGAGATGGATCTCCTCCCTCTGATTACTGCAGAATTTTTGGATTCACTCTGTCACTGCTGTTATCGATGATGCGCTCTGTCCCGTGACAAAATGAGAACATAAGAACTTCAGGATGACAGGATTACCCAAAGGACGCAGATGGTGGAAAAAACAAACTGTGAAACAAACATTTAACTAGTGTGAGGCAAAAAGTGATGGCCCAGTTTTCATGGCACTGGGACAGATGTAGCACGGGCCAAGGAAGAACCTGTTTGATTTTGAATTATTTTGGGCCAGGTGATAATGGCTGGCAGTGGCTCAGGGATAGAGCAGGTTGCCCACCGGCTCCTCCAGGCCATGTGTGTTAAAGAGTATGATCAAATATAGCCTCTTCTAACTGTGTATGAATGGGTAAATACAGAAATGTAGTGTAAAACACTTTGAATGGTCTGAAATCCAGAAAGGTGCTATATAATTGCTATTTACTACTTACATTGAAATTACAAACAAAGCTAAAGGTGCTAGAAATACAACAGCAACAGTGCTAAAGGAGCTACCAGTGTGGAGTGTGACTTTGTCTCCTCAGGTACACATATGTATTTACATGTCAAGTAGTTGTTGGCTACTTTAGGGCCTTTGGCTTTGACAGAACTCTACACTGTGCCCTTCAACTTGTCAGAGGTGATCATCATAGTGTCCACAGTCCCATTTTTGTTTTTGTTTGGAATACTTTGTCAGTTTTCCATCAAGCACACACCTAAACTTACATAATGAGCATTTTTTGTGAATGCTAGTCGAGTTGACTATATTGTTTTTCCATATGGCCACAGAACTTGTAAAATGTTTTCATAGAAAGCTGCCACTGAGTCTTATGCTCATAAAAACATCCCCTACTGCTTCCACGTAGATACTGGTCTGTGCTGGTTTTTAACAAGGTAGCCTTGGGTTATGTAACAACAAATGGCTAAGGAGGTAGCAGGCTTCAGGTTGACCAGGGTTTGCCAGACTAAGTATTTTGTTTGGTTTTCTCTGTCTTGCTCACTAATGTAGCAGTAATATCTCCAACATAACAATAAGCTGACACATTATATATTTACTGAGCAGGAATTTGCACCATGTAAGTTTCAGAAGGATTTAACAGCATTCCAGCCACAGACTGGAGAACTGCTGGCCTGTATCTTTTAAAAAACATTGGTTACAACAACAATGGTTAATATATCGATCAAAAGGCAAAGGGCAAATGCACTTCACAAATTTAAAATAAATAAAAAAATCCATAAAGGCCATGAAAACTCCACACAGACAGCAGTTTAGTCTATACCTCTTTTGTTGTCTACACAGGCAAATGTGTAAATCTGGGCTACGCTTGTGGAACTTTGGACCTTTGAGTGTGGTCATTTAGTGCAGCTAGAAACACTTGTATATTTTGATGACAATAGATGACATACTGTATGGATTTGAAGTTTGAAGCCCATTATGTATTGAAAATGCAATGAACATCTGTAGATGTATAATATATATATATATATATAATATATATATATATTTATATATTTAATATATTTGGGGGCGGCAGTAGCTCAGTCTGTAGTGACTTGGGCTGGGAATCGGTGGGTCGCCAGCTCAAGTCCAGGTCTGACCAAATGTGGAGAGTGGACTGGTAGCTGGAGAGGTGCCAGCTCCTCCTCCTGGGCACTGCCGAGGTGCCCTTGAGCAAGGCACTGAACCCCCAACTGCTCGGGGCGCCTGGATAAGGGGCAGCCCCCTCACTATGACACCTCTCCTCTAATGCATGTGCATGTGTGTTTCATAACTTCTGTGTGATGTGCAACTGAAAAAAATATACTAACAGAGTGAAAAAATGTAATTTCCCTCACTGAGGGATCAATAAAGGAATTCTTCTTCTTCTTCTTCTTCTAATATGAATCCTCAGGGGGTGTTAAATTTGAAATAAGTCAAACGTTTCAAAGGACATGGGCACAGTGTACATCAGCCATATCTGTTGAAATGTAGAGTATATGCTTCACTTGTATAACGCCAGTGTATTGCAAGCCCCCCAAGTTGACTCCCTGCCTACTTCAATACGTTCAATATGTCATACAAGTGAACTCCGTATGAAGTTAGCAGTCATGTTATATCTGTAAATGTAGCAGTACAGTTTTGACTGTCGCTTAAGGTAGGTTGACCTTTAAGGTGGACCAGCACTGTTCTCATTTTAATGACAAGCCACTCCTTTTTTTTTTTTTGCTAGTTTTTGGCGCCACTCTGCACCGCTCTCATTTGCCGATTACTACTTACAATGTCGCCCCGGCCCACAGCGTTGTTGTTTCAGAACTTTGCCTCTGTTTTTGTGCAATCAGTACCAAATCACCAGATCTTTGTTTATTATAATGAAATTATAGGACTGCTAAAATAAAGCATTGCAGCTCCAGTTTTTCTTTTTTTTTATAAATATGCTACTTACTACATAGATTGTGAATTGGGTGTGAGTGCTGTCAGAGTGTGAGTGCATCCAGTGTGGAAGACTGAAGCAGTGCATTCATCTGTAGAACATTTTGGTTCAGCAGGTTGGATTTGTGCATTTCCTAACTGGCCAATATGGAGTCTTTTATTTTACCAACACACTCAAAAGAAAACACTTCTTTCTTAAACAGTTTCCACGTAGCTGTCATAATCCATTTTTAAGAGGTTCCCTATCATAGTGGTTTTCTTCCTGTTGTTCAGTTCCTGCTTCTGAGTGCATCGGTAAACCTATAATTCTTTCAAAGTAAACCTTCAGCACACCTCTATTTTTGTCATAGCTTTGCTAATGAAGGTGTGCTGTTTACAGTCTGTGGAGTCATGTAACGTGTCTTGGGTTGGGTGTATACTCAGTTATGGGAGGCAGCGTGAGTGCAGAAAGTTCACATAGGTACAACATTCCTTGACAGCTACTCATGTAAAAACAAGAATGCTAAAGAATTAGTGTCATTCCAATAAGTTCAGATAACTCAAGACACCATGAATTCATCAGTAGGCCTGTCACGATACTTATTGCAGATAGATGATATTATTGTCAGCATTATTCTGAGGTTCTTAAGAGGTTCTTTTTCTCTCTATGTGGCTCATATTTTTCGCTCATAACTTATATTTTACTAAAGTCCATTTCCTGGTGACTGTATACAACAATACATCACATTTATTTCTTCAGAAAGCAGTACTTATTGCTCTTTCACATTTTGATCAATAGCAGTCACACCCTCCATGCCCTGTCTGAACAGGTGAGCCACCTGTTTTAAATGAATCAGACACTATGTTACTCAATAGAACCTCTTCTTAACTATTTATCACCAGCTGTAAATCATTGCCATTCCAAAACGAATCAAATTATCATACTAATAAAGTATTAAAGACGGCAAATAGTTAAATAAATAGTTAAATAGTTCGGAATTAAAATATTCTCCTTCGAGTTTACATGGAAATAATAATTCCGAATTGAGGTTTTACATGGAAGACATTAAATAGCCTTTATTTAATTCCGCTCAACGTCTGGGGGTCATGAAGGGCTCTGATTGGACAGTGGGAGCACTTAAGTAATTACTGTCTAACGGAAGACAACACACTCCAGCTGGCTACCGGCTTTTTTGTCATTTCACTTTAACGTTACGCCATAGACACAAACATAATACACACAGTCAAATATGCCTACTCATTAAGCAGCAGCTTGAGAATATTATCACGCTTCACGTAGGCCAGCTGTGTAGGAGAAGGGAGGAAGAAGACAGATGACTTCTTCCGAGCCTCCTTTCTCTTACAAGTGTGCGCTGAACGATCTAAACTCACGCAGCCTCTTTGGTAGAGAGAGACAAGGAAAACAAGCGTGCATGCGCATGGTGATATATCGAGGCCAGAAAAATGTCCGAATTTGTTTTCATTTATCGTGCGATAAATCGATTTATTAACTATCTTGACAGGCCTACTTATCAGCCACCGTGATGGTAAACAAAAGGAAAACCGGGTTCAGGTCAGAAATGATTGGAATTCTTTTTGGTGATTGTGGACTCTGTAAATCCCTGATCCAGAAAACAGGTTAATAGCGACTGGCTTTTAGCACGTCAGGATACTGTTGATGGGTTTACAGCTTTGCACTGACGTCAGAGTGACAGGAACACATAAGGTGATACATCCTGTGGCCTGAACTCATTGTGAAAATCAATTCTTTTCATAGTTAACTGAAAAAAATCATTCATTAACTGTATTCCAATGACACCATATTTTGAACAGTGTACTGTATTATACTGTAAATACATGTGGATCATCCTCAACCATGACATAAGCACTTTCCATGTCCCCACACAGCAAATCATCCCTCATTCACCATTCCCAACATGTGTGTTTGTTAAGCTGACCCACTTCTTACCATGTGCATGTGGTTATGCAACCTATGTGGAGAGGAGCAAACTGCTGCTAGCCCAAGCTGTGGCATGTCAGCCACTGGGCTATTTTTAGAGCACACTGTTAAACTAAACCTGGACACATCTACAGGCAGAAAATACACTCACATGTCAGGTGGTGTTATTATTTCACAGCACGTGGATCTAGAACTGCTGTAGAATTAACTAACATTCTTCCATTCTTTTGTGATGCCTTGGCCGTTTGACTTGATAAGTGCTGCAAGACAGTTGTGCTTTACAAAGGCAGTGGAGAGCCATAATCTTTATCCACTGTTGTTCGAACAACAGTGAAGAATTGAAAATGCTTCCTCACATGAATTCTGCAACCTGATCTCATTCCCCACACATCACATACTCCCAACGTGAGCTTTATCGCCCACTAATTATGCTGTAGCTGGATTTACATTGGAGTTACCTGAAGGCCTGGTGCATCTCATGCAGATGCTAAAAGCTGAAGGGTGACACATGGTGTTGTGTAACACACCGAGGGGTTTGTCAAAACATCAGTATTTGTCTGTACCGTCATTAAAAGGAGAGCAAAGACCAGCAATGAAGGTGTTTCCAGATATTTCCTGCTATTTCCCAAAGAGTATCCAATGACAGCTTCTCTTGTTTCTTGCTAAAATTTATTCTCGATTCTAAAACATGCAGGAACCCGGTGGTAGTCAAGGCCCTCATACAGTGTTATCCAATCCCATAGGATTGATGGTCACAGCTTTTTAAATAATGCCTCATTTGTTTTCTTTCTCATTGCTCTAAGCTGACCTGTTTATACTTTGTATTTTACAGCTTTGTTTACTACATGGACGTGGACTCCAATGGACAAACAAGGACCTCTTACAAAGTGAACTGTGAAAAATCCACTATCATGATTTGAGCAGGAAGTGACAGACTGGCTAATTATTCCAAAACTCTGGGACGGGAACAGTATGCAAACCACACTACAACAGTGCACTTCCAGCACCATCCAGATCCAGTCACTGTCACCATAGAACCGAGGACATTTAACTGAAAGATGATGTCAGTGTGCGAGCTGGCTGGATGTAACAACCAGGTTTATGACATTTGTTTTATAAGTGTTGATGTTTGTTGCCAACAGCCCCAGTATCGGCCTCTTCCATAACATTTGTAATGTATTTGGCTGTGGCACAGGAAATGTACTGGACCGTACCAGCATCTCAAGGTCAATACACAATTTTACCAGTTGTTTTACCAGTGATGTTAAGTGAATAACTGTGAACAACAGATGACACTACCAGTTTGTCTTCATTATGCCACCCTGTACAACCTTGTGCCTTAAAAGATTATTTACACTAAGTGCAATTGGATGAAACAAAATGATGGAAAACTCACACACCAAGAGAGAAACTTCAAGAGGATGGAAGCACTTTTGTCCCATGCAGGTTTCTGTCTGCACGATAGACCAATGGAATATTTTGCATTCAATGATGTCCTATGTTTTAAACAGTTCCCCAGGCTGCAATAACCTCAAGTGAGAATGTGATCAATTAGAGGATCTTCTCTACCCAAAAGTTCAAGTGCAATCATGATACTGAATCTGAAATATACACAAAACATAAACTAAAATGAAGATATCATTAGCATTGGTTTTCTATCAGTGTCACATGTACACTCATAGAAATAGTGTACAATGATATTTCTAAATCTGTACCATATGCAATATGAACAATTTTGAAGGTGTTCTATAGAATTTGTGCATTAGAAGTAGCAGGCCTGTATCAATGTCATACATTATCGTGCTATTGTAACCAAACAATGTTCAACAGGGAATTCTGATTGGTTTTATGTTCCTATTTAATCCAAAGAGTGCCTGTTGGACAAATGGCGTATACCTTTTTATCATCACTGCAAAGCTATGTATGAAAATATTTGCTAAATTAATATTCTACCTAGAAACAATCATGACTATTGGGTTGTACCGAATGTTTTTTAAATTGAGTTTAAGTGTGGTGTTTTATGAGTGGAATACATACAGTAGCAGTTTCATAGCAGTTCGTAGCATTTTCAGTTCAGTGGTACAAGTTAATGGGTAACTTGTAATCATCTAACATTAAGAGATACTGAGCTTTGTTCTGTACTCTGCCTTAATAGTTTGAAGATTTCTGATTGGTGTGATATGAAAAAATGTTTAATAGGTCATTCTACGGGAACAGCCTGACACCTGAGCGGTATTGAGACTGTGGCAGAATCTCTCTTGCGTTTGTGGTTTGGAGATTCTCACAGGAAATTTGAAGATTTACCATCTGGAAATAATCCCCCAAAGCAGCAACATCTTAACTGTCCCTTTCTTCCTTCCTCTCTTTACTGAAGTGCTTCAAATTCTTTGCAGCGGCACGTAATACTGCGTAGAATGCGTTCAGTTTGTTGGTTGCAGCGTACTGTCTGAGAAACATGGCTAGTTTGTACTGTGATTTATTAACAAAGATCACAACATGTGCTCCCAACAAAATGCTAAGACACATAATTGATCCACAGATAAGATGGTACTTGAAGCAACTAGAATTTTCTGGAAGAAATAATGCACGGATTGATTAAGGGGGACATATCAGTATCAAGGTTCATACTTATTATTAATGGATTTTGGGTTTTGACTAGAATATGTTTACATACATTTTCTCATATTAAATATTATTCACCTTCTGTCTGAAAAGCTCTGCCCTGATTGGCTTGCGAGAAAAGTGAGCTGCACTTTTACAATAGTTCTCAACTCGTGAGCCATGTACTGTATATTCTAATGAACCGTCATGTCACATAGGAAGGCCAGCCAATTCCAAATGACTTGTTTAATAATGTTTTTGATCAACCTACAGAAAGCTTTATTATTATTTCACAGTTTGTGGCTTGGCAGGCATAGGCATTCCAAATGTATGTGTACAAGCACTGAAAAGATGATTTTTTTTTTTTATGATATGTCCCCTTTAAAACAGATTGAAGGGGGTTAAAGCATACACTGCTGCACAAAAGTTGTTGTGTATTTCACACCTCGAACACTCTGCTAGCCTTCACTCTCCGACACAGACCAGAGGAATGACCAAAACCTCCTTTTGGTTTCATAGCAGTTCGTAGCATTTTCAGTTCAGTGAGTTAGCAGTAGTAGCAGTAGTAGTAGATTTCAAGGCATTTTCTAGTGTGGTCCTACCTCATTCTCAGCACTTTGAAACATCTTATCTACCTTGACAGTCTCATTAAGTAGTAGTTTCTGATACAAGGGGGACTTTGCATGAATGGGATAGATCTTTACCTCAAACTCTCTAATCTTGAACCAACCTATGGCTGACTTTGTGTGATGTTTTGCTTAGCAACATGTAACACCTAACCTTTCCCTTTATAATGAATACTTTTGAAACACCTGTTAGCTTCTCTCTTCTCGACTATTATGGAGATTGTCCACAATGTGTTTGTTATGTTTGCATTCGGCAACTGCAGCTCCCATAAAGCTGTATTAGTGCCCGACAATAGCAAGCATATTGGTTAGTGTGACAGGTAGCACTACCATGTATTAAGTCAAAAATGTTTCCTTGCTCTTCATTCTCTGCACGTCTTCGTAGTCTTAATGCAATTTATGGGGAATAATACAATGTCTCTATGCGAAGGCAATCATGGTTTTGGATACAGCTTCATATGAACAGTGACAGAAACAAAGTATGTGAAGAATAATAAAGAGAATAAAGAGAAACAAGGAAGCGTAAAAAAAATTGTGTATGAATTTAAATGAATCATGGTAGTTGCTGAATGCTAACACAACTGTTTCTTTTTTTGTTAAAAGACTAGTGTAGCACATAAACGTAGAAAATTAGTTTTTTGCCCTTCGAAATTTTGAATCTCCGACTTGCTCTGCAGTGTTCAGTATACATGTTCAAGCTTTAACTCTAACCTATATTTGGCATTGCTGTGGTAATGAGTTAACCAAGGATCTTTACAACTACTAAACTGCCCTGCTGTCACTGTGTTTTTGTATGAGTCATTTCTTTTAGCTCTCTTCAGACAAGTAATGATTCCACTTGAAACCTCTTTACACTATGCAAAATGTTTCACTGCGTCACTGAAAACACTGTACAAAGCCACACCGTTTTCAAACAATTGTGTGTAATATCTTGGAACTTTTCTCTTTTAGTGCATATTTCCAGTGTGTACAAAATTTTATGTTGTGTTAAATAAGAACTGCTTTTTGTTAATGAAGCTGACAAGAGCCATTCGATGTTGAGAAAGCATCATGTCTTTTTGCTGTAAATGTTTGACAACTTTTCTTGGAATAAATGATCAAAACTATGATTGCCTGAATTTGTGTGTTATTTAATTAAAAAGGTCCACATCCTTACTAATGATGTCTTTTATAAATTTGATTTCCCTATATTGTGGTCAAATATTGTTATTCTTAAGTATGTCTTTAATTAAAATGGCAATCTGTTCTAATTAATTCATGGAATTGTGTTCAGTTTTTAGTTAGTTTAGTTAGTAAGCTTGGAATATGCACTCACCAGACACTTTATTTGGTACACCTGTTCAGGTGCTTGCTAACACAGATAGCTGATCAGCCAGTCACATGGCCGAAACTCATTGCATTTAGGCAAGACAGCTTGTTGAAGTTCAAATCAAGCATCAGAATGGGGAAGAAATGGGATTTAAGTGACTTCAAACGTGGCATGGTTATTGGTGTCAGACGGGCTTCTTTGAGTATTTCGGATACAGCTGATTTACTGGGATTTTTACACACAACTAGGCTTTACAGAGAATGGTCCAAGAAAGAGAACATATCCAGTGAGTGGCAGTTGTTTGGACAAAAATGCCTTGTTGATGTGAGAGGTGAACGCACAACATGTCATACTTTGAAGAAGATGGGCTACAGCAGCAGAAGACCACACCTGATGCCACTCCTGTCAACTAAGAACAGGAAACTGAGGTTACAGTTCACACAAGCACACCAAATCCTGAAAATGACAATGAGTTCACTGGACTCCGATGGAGCACCTTTGAGATTTGGTGGAATGGGAGGTTCACATCATAGATGTGCAGCCGACAAATCTGCAGCAACTGATGATGCATTCATGTCAATATGAACCAAAATCTCTGAGGAATGTTTCCAGCACCATTGTGTTGCTGCCCTCAGAGATAGATGAGTCTTCTGCAAGCTGCTAATCAGACATAATCCTGAAGCTAGTTTGTCATTCACGTTCATTATAATAATGTTAGGGGTTTTCTTAGGCTGGAGACCTGAGGGGAGGGGCTGGAATACTTGTTATTTACTTGTCTCCAAAGTTGCCTACTCCAGCTTTAAGTCTTTAGGTATTTAATACTTATTACATAAATGCAAGAACATATTTTCAGTAATGGGGTTTTGCAGGATATGTGTGCTACAACAGCTAACGTGCACATGCATATTAATTTAATAAAGTAAATAAAGTTTAGAATATACAACATGTATACAACAGATACATCACATTTCATGTTAAATCTGAAAGACAAAAAAGGCCAGCTGCTGTACACTCTGTCAAAGAATAAAACTTAAAAAAATATATTCACACAGACTTATTTTAGGCAGTGATAATGACATATCATGTTTCATATGTTGTAGAAGTCCATTCTATGTCTCAGCAAATTGAATTTGAGAGGGTTTAGCATATGTTCGTGCAAACTTGTGTCTAGTATCCAAGTTCAGTGAGGAGTTCAACATTATATTTACTCTTTTTTGTTTGCTGTTGACGTGAAAAATTGGGAGGCGCGCAGAACATTAAAACTTCGGCGAGTCCGTACTAGCAGGGGTCAGGTGGCATATTCTGCTTAGAGTGCTATACTGAACTGGAAACTGGGAAAAAAAAGGCAATATGCTGACTGATGTGGAATTTACACGTGATTTGCTTTCACAGTTTAACCACTGTTCCACTCTTAATCATTCTTTTAAAAGTCTGTGAGAAAATATGTATCCTCAGTTTATAACACACTCCTGACGTACTCATCCCATGCCATTTGATTTATTATTATTAAGTTATTTTTGTAATACAAATTACCTAAATGATGTCTCCAACTTTGTCATGGCCGCAAGTGTGACGTGACAGCAGATTGGAAGTAACGAAAGATGGGAAATGTTCTTTATAATTTCAATATGGACACACATTTTGTAGTCTACATTAACTGCTAAATATGCATCAGTCAGTACTTTTTATAAACAGTTCCAGTTCCTCCTTGTGGGCACTGCTAAATTGCCCTTGAGCAAGGCACCAAAACACCAAATACTCTCCATTTAATGCATGTGTATAGGTCCTACAATCTGAATGGGTATAGCAAACCCATAGATCACTAGTATCTCTTTACTGGATTCACAAAAAGAAGAACATAACACCCTCTGACCTTAACTCTGGATATGTTAAATTAGAACACAGAGATATGTGTAGGCTACAAGCTGTTTAGCCATATAACATGCAGATGAATATACCTCCCATACATTATGTGGACACAAACCCACATTTCTTTTTTGATTGTCATT
The DNA here is from genome assembly GCA_029721515.1 of Synanceia verrucosa. NCBI lineage: Eukaryota > Metazoa > Chordata > Actinopteri > Perciformes > Synanceiidae > Synanceia > Synanceia verrucosa. The sequence continues at coordinate 12,090,054 of CM056561.1, read as the reverse complement.
TGTTTGAACAGGCAATTATTACATTTTTCAGTAGAACTAAAAATGGACAGTAATGTGTGGCGACTGTGTAGCATTTGTTTGCATCATCTATGTCCCGTCAGTGTTTATTTAAGCACATGGAGGAAGTTGTTTCCCACAGTTGCTAATCCCCTGGCTCTTCACTGGATTATCCCACAGGGTTTGTTTTATCAGCCTTGAAACACCAGACAGGCTCCACTCTTTGATCACCACCAAAACAACAACCTACAGTACACAGTTATTTTCTATTAACGCCCTTCAAGATTGCAGGGAACACAATGCATATAACTGATCCTCATATTAATCTGCATTGTGTTGAATTATAAACTATAGCCTACATGATCCATGAAGCACGGGTTCGCCAAATTTGAGAAGCATACTCTTCCTAAACCATGAAATTATAATTTCCAACATCATAAAGGAGTTTGTGATTGCTGTCTGTTCTGTTTGGAATTATGTTGTTTCCCAGCTATTTTTCTGCTCCTTGTGCTTTTCCTTGATATCATTAAGCTCTATATTATAACTTCAGGAGTGTTAAAAGGATTAATTAGTGAGCTTTTGAGGTGTCGGGATGCACCTGATCAAATTGGGGCCATAAGCAAACTTATATTATTTGGAGCCCCCCCAAACTACTGATAAAATCTACTACTGTTATTATTATAATACTCCTCTATTCGAAACACTGCTCCGCATATGTTTTTCACACCGACTCGCATTAAATGTGACACATATTGTCCGATTCACAGCAGTTTCACAGGAAATTTCTGCACGGCTGTAAGCTGTACGCTCCACTATGAAAGCCCTGAGCAGAGCGGACATTTCGCTCCGCTGATAATCCACCCAAGTATGAATTGGCCTTTAGACAGGTCCTCATTTTTTAAAATCTGTTTGGCTCAGTCATTTTCGTGAACATGACTTGCATGACTCGTTATTATAATTCAGTACAGTGGCGTCATGCTTACACAAACTAAGAAGGCATCCTAAAGTGTCGTGTAGGACTTCAGCATCATTGGGTTCAGTTTATTCCATAAAAACTCTATTAGCTTTAAAATTACTTGTACAAAGAGCCTCAGTCTCAGTCTCAAACTCACAGCTGAATTTCAGTCCCAGTAAGTCCCTGGGTATACATCAAACCCTCAGCATTCATTTTTTTTTATCTCTCTTGTGACTCAACCTACTTTGTTAAAGTTCAACACTAAAACCCAGTAGGAGTTTGTATGTACTATTCTCCCTGTGCGTTACTTCTTGTACATTATCACAGTTCAACAGTTAGCCAAACTCAGATATGACACTACACTTGAGGCAGGATTAGAGCATCTTTATTTCCTCTGTTTATATGGTGAAATACCACAACTGAAACTGCAAAAGAACATAGTAAAAAAAAACTTAGTTTAATTTACAGCATGTCTTTAATAAACATGTTATGTAATAAAAATGTAAAAAAAAACATAAAAAAAATAAACAATGTTAAATTATACTATTGAAATATAGCACACGAACTGTCCACCAAACATAGCCATTCAAATTAACTACAGGCTGAAACACGATCATTGCTAGCATACAACGTGGTTAAACGCTCACATTAGCTACATATTACTCATTAGCTTCTAGCACGACTTCACATTTTGTTGTACTAAACTTAACATAGCATCTTCTTAATCATTAATATAAAATCCTACATTATGAACTTAGAACCATGGCTTTCGTGAGCATGAGAAGAGAAAAGAAAACTCCCAGAGTGACTGTCCGTGTTTCTTACTGCTGGCCACTATGGTTAATGCCAGTGGGCAACACCGATGAAGCCCATATAGAAGTAACTAAACTTGAATTCTCCCCAACCAGCCAGCGGGGGGCGATAACGTACATTCCTTCTATCCATTTTCTACCGCTTATCCTCATAGGGTCGAGGGGGGGCTGGAGTCTATCCCAGCTGTCTTAGCGCAAAAGGCAGGGTACACCCTGGACAAGTTGCCAGTTCATCGCAGGACACATAGAGACAGACAACCACTCACACTCACATTCACACCAACAGGCAATTTAAATTAGCCAGTTAACCTAATCCCCATGCATGTTTTTAGATGGTGGGAGGAAGCCGGAGTACCCAGAGGGAACCCGCACAGACACAGGGAAAACATGCAAACTCCACACAGAAAGGCCCCGGGCCGGGAATCGAACCCGGTACCTTCTTGCTGTGAGACGACAGTGCTAACAGTGCCACCGGGGCGATACCTGTGGTTTCAAAAAGAAGTCTGTTTGCATTGATGTGTATGGGAAAATGACCATTTGTTTCCCTGCTTTGTTACCTCTGCAAACACTATAAATGTGAGTTTTTGGTCTCATTGGTTAGTTTAAATAATGTTCATTAACTGAATTATGGTCAAAAATAACACATAAAGATTTGGGGCGTCGCTACCATGTGATTGACATGTCTGTTCTGTCATTACATCCTGAAGAGGAGCAGCGCTGACCGTTAACTCATGTTTCCTTCATCTGAGGAGACACTGGCACTGTTTACCGGTAAGTAACGTTATGTTGAGCCACAATTAGCATTCCAGTTAATATCACTGTTTATGTGAATTATGGAGGTTCTTCACCAAGTTAGCTCGCTAGTTCTAGCATTAGCTGATAACATAGCGGTTGCTATGCTAACGTTTTTTTCTCATGTACATATTCATATCACAAGTTTAATCTAATACAAATAATGAAATCAAGTACCTTAAACTATAAAAACAATTCTGAGTGCAGAACAGTGTATGTTTGTACAGTATACAGACTGGAATGTATTTTTTTAGTAAAAGAGCAAGAAGAGCAGCAGCTGCAGTGGTAGCAGCTGATAGAATGACAGAGCAGTCATCCTTTTGGGTGAGAGGAAGTGGAATAGCCCCTGCCATGATAAAGTAAATATGGAATTATTAAAAAAAACAAAAAAAAAAACAAAAAACAAAAAAAAAACAATGCCATAGGAGGTCAGTGCTGTCATGTCATAGCCCTGGTCAGAAACAAAGCCCTGCTCCATATGACCACTTAACAGCACAATGTGATGATTAGGTTGTTGGATTAATTGGAATGTGTAGATCAATGATGGATGGGGACCAGTGATACTTCCCATAGACACACTCTCACAACAACATGTCAGTGTTCTGTGCTCTTAATGTTCAGCTGGGTACACAATGTACTGAGAAGAGCAGGGAGGGGGGTAATGACAGGGGAAGCTGTAGGCAGTGAAATGGAGCTAAAAAGCAGGAGATGGGGGTAGGGGTATTTTACAAGACGTCGCTGATTTGGGGAATATGGAAACAGCTGTGACATGTGCAGCAAGCATCCAATAGGAGTGCAAGAATCCTTGAATACCAGACAAGGTAATCAGACTTGATGAATCAAGAGTGTATTATTTATGATCAATGAGGAGTGGGTGGTCATATTCTATTATTTATTTAAAAAATTAACAGCATAATTTTACAGATAAATGTTGCCAGAAAACAATTTTCATATGTAAAATTTGTGATTTATAAATTCTGTTTTCAATGTATTTGTTATTGTGACACAGAATATAAAAAGTAATTAAAATATATTTAATCTGGAAAAAATTATAAATCGTATTTTATTTGCTTTATTAAACACAAAATCACCTGTTCATTTTTACTATCCACAGCAGACTGTATAGTGCTATTGAAGCAGTAGGAGTACATTTATGCACGTCAGATTTGAGACATGATCTCATGTGCTGCAGTGTGAGGTTTGATGGTGATGGTGTTGCTTTCAGGCGTGCTGCCAGAGAACAACATGTTCTAGAACATATAGAATAGGAGGGTGGTGTCAACACCACACACACCCCCACACACATGCATGGACAGAGCATTGTGGGGATCATATGTGCATTCTCTGGTGTCAGTGTACAAGACAGCAAAAATATCCTCTGATATATGCCCTCAGAGACCTACATAGACCCATTATTGTCTTTTCTCAAGTAGGTCTTCAGGGGGAGATAGCCAGTCAACAGTATATATGACATAAAAGTGGTGTACACAATCTGAAAGCTGGGAGTTTGAAGATTAATTTGATTTACGCACTAGAAGTGTGATGGCTATTTTTTCCACAGTATAGTTTTAGCACTTTAGAATTGATAAAAGATACTGGATTAAGACACAAAGACCTCAAGGAAAACCGTTGAAAAATCCATGCTGTTATTTGGCATCAAAACATTTTCAGAGCACTTCTGTTCTGGAAACTATTCAGAAATCTCCATATTGTCAATATATATTAGATATAATTCATCCTCTGAATACCCTATGTCTCTAGTTTGTGGTTGAAAAGTTTCACAAGAATTACTATATGAAATATTTTTTGTACCAATTAAAAAGAGTCTTGGGCATATTTCTGTCCAAAATATCGAACAGTGTGGTAACCGGGCCTGACCCAAACAAAATTAATGTTGTAAGTGGAAGCACAGAGGTTTAATGATTTAACAACTTGTGTATCACATAAATTACAAAGACCAGCATCATAGCTTGATATGTATGAAGATTTCAACAATATGGATGAGGTTAATTCAATTGTCTGTATGTACTTGTTCCAAAGTATAAGGGTACTTCACAACAAGATATCTCCTTGAGCCGAACTAAGATACAATAACAAACATGGACATATTTATTTTGAAAAGAACACATCTGACTGACCGGATGTCTGTTTCAGTTTTTCAAGTGCCGCTGAAAATAGTCACACCACTGAATGATCTCTTGAGATTACAGTATTCCATTTGGTTCTGTCCTTTCAACTAATGTGATCAGTGAGAGACTTTGAAACCAATTTTCTACTCAGTCTAGACATCAGAAGAAGCATAAATAATGTTCTTAATGTGCTGTTTGATAAAGTTAGCATGATAATTAATGGGTCTAATGGCTTCTGCCTTTCTGTTTCGACTTCGTCGTCCCCTCATAAAAGAAGTATTGATCAAACAGAGCATCATGTCACTCTAATGATGGCGTCAAGGTGTCTTAAGTAGCCTATCCTTTTTTGAGTCATTTTGTGAAAGGGGACCAGGAAATAATATTATAGGCTGTGTCTGTCTGAAATGGCGACTTGTCGAGGCCTTTTGCCCAAAGACAACTGGGATAGGCTCCAGCCCCCTCGCGACCCTATGTGAGGATAAGTGGGAGAAAATGGAGACATATTTGTCCATTGTTTGACAAAGTATATTTATTTGTGTATTTTTTCATTTATTTCTGCCTGATTTTCCATTTGCATGCAATTAAAAGTGCATCACAGGGTTAGAGAGCATACATTGCCATACCTTTCCATGCACTGATAAATGCTAACTGGAGCCTAGCTATGGTCTGGAATGAGAGCTTTGGCTTTTATTTCTGTAGTATGAAGGTAAGTCAGGTGAGTATGTCACCAATTACAGTACATTGATCAGACTTGGCTCCATGTACAGGAATAATAATGAAGTATTCATTGTCATTATCCCTAAAAATAGTTTAATAATGATATTGTTGTTTTTAATAAGGGCAACTTAGCAACAATAGTAATGTGTAATCTAATGGTTTGTGTTTATTATGACGTGCCTTCTGTTCATACTAGCTCTAGAGTCCTATTATGCTTCTAAATGAGTGTAAGTGACATGAAACAAGTTCTACAGTTCTCTCTGTCCTAAAACATATTGCAGTTTTTTAAAGTTAGAGTGAGTTTTCCAAATATACCCAGTGGTTAACTTAGTTTGTCTTTTTCTGTTCTCTTTGTGTTACTATCCTTCTTCAGCAGCTAAGTAAAGAAACACCTTTGGGGAGCACAAAGAAATAGTTTTGCACTAAAACACACACTTATGCATCATATACAATTTCCCTATCACTCTTAACAGACAAGAACAGCAGGAAAGATTACAGCGACTACAAATTTTTTGGGCATACGTGGTGTTTTTTCTTATGACAGACTTTTTGCTTGACTAAACTACAATTTAGAAAGACTTAGACGTGCACCCACACACACATTGGCACCCAATAATGGCTCTTCTAGTAAAGTGGGCACCACCATGTGCCATGGTTTACCTGGGTTCAATCCAGCCAATAGCCTTCTGCTGCACTCTCTCACCTTTCACTATCACTGTCCAAGTTAATGTTTTCAAAGAGGATGACAATAAGTATGAAATTAATCCAAAAATTAAAGAGTCAAACCAAACAAACTAGTTGCAGTGAGCTACTCTTAGACCAGGCTGACCCACTTATTTAGCTGTGCTGCCACACACACACACACACACACTGCTGCTGCTGCTGAATCTAGGCTGAGGTCTGTCCTCTGTCCCAGCCAAATGTCTCTGTCTGATAAACTGTTTTGAGTTCAGCATTGAGTCCTGGGTGCTGTCACTGGACATCTGCTGTGTTCTGTCATCTCATGTTTAGAGTTTCTTTTCTTTTATTATTTAAAACACTGATGTCTATTAAATAGTAATAGAAATTCCTTTTCAATTTACAACTCTAACATGTGTGTGACTTAACTGTAACCTCCAGTGAACATTTAGGTTCTTTACGTTGATTTGGTGGAGACCGACAATTAACTGGACTGAATGTTCCGTATATGGAGGTCCAAAGTCGTCTCCGCCTGCTGAGGAGACTGAGTTCCTTCAGAGTTTGCAGGACACTTCTAAGGACTTTTTATGACACTGTGGTGGTATTTGCAGTGGTCTGCTGAGGAGCAGGGAGCATGGAGAGGGACGGGAAGAGACTGAACAGGCTGGTTAGGAGGACCCTATCCTGGACTGAGCCCTGGAGACCATAGAGGAGGTGGGTGAGAGGAGGATGGTAGCAAAGCTCACCTCCATCATGGACAATCCCTCTCACCCTCGACATGGGACTGTGGAGGCTTTAAGCAGCTCCTTCAGCTGCAGACTCAGACTCCCTCCCTGCAAGAAGAAGCTACTGCAGGTCATTCCTGCCATCAGCAATAAAACTTTATAACATCAGCATCACTGGCTGATGTTAATACCACTGGTCTCATTACTGACATTACCATTGCTGTCATTTGTAATCAAAATACAACAATAACTAATTTGCACCACAATTCTTTTTATTTCACAGCCATTTTTATACCTATAATTTATAAATCACATTCATATTCCAAATAGTAAAATACATTTTTATCTAATTATTGTGCTTAATTTAATTTAATTTGCCATTAAAAAAAAAAATCCATTTCTCTCTTATTTTTTAGTACATATTGTACATACAGTGGTGGAAAAAAGTTTTGGGACACCCTTGAAATTTTACATAATCTCAAATATTAACATGAAATATTTGTGCAAAAATCATATTAGTGTTTCCAAAGGTGTGGCTGCATTAGACAGAAACAAACAAATATGAATGACTTTTTTTGTTTATTGTTTACTAGAAAAAAATAACAAAACTTAAACTTGACAACTTGACAGTTATCAACATTTTCAGGATCAAAGTCAACAAATAACAGAGAATATGTTCAAACAAAAAAATAAATAAACCATCACATTTGAAATTAATATTTAGTATTCCTGCCATTAGGATGCAGTAGAGCACTAATCCTGGCTGGCATGTTCCCCACGAGCCTTTCACACTGCTGAGGGGTTCTTGTCCCATTCTTCTCGAATTACTGCTTTTAATTATTCTAAATTCTTTGGTTATTGTTGCTTTCAAGGAACACTGGCATCAAGAATATATCAAAATATCAATTTTATCCAGTGCAGAGCAAGACTGTTTTGTTGAGCTAAAGACAAACTAGAAACTGAGGAAAATATATGTTGTTTGAACCTCTCAGGTCCTTCACTCTAGCAGGAAATGTTTGCCTTCTGGAAGAATTCAACAGTTGCAAGGCATTTTATGAGAATAAAAAATCTCATTTGTAATGATCCATAATACATCCAGATATATAAAATGTCAGTGCAATGCATTGCAGACCTGTGAGCTGAGCTTGGTGTTTCGTGGCAGGTCTCAGTAGTACAGTATTACTGCAAACTGCATATTCACACATAGTGTGTAATATGTGCCTATCAGCTGGGAGACTGGGAAGATGTCTGAGATCTGTGTTTTGTTTTGGTTTTGAAAGAGACGTTTATGATTTTTGTGACATGTTTTGTAGTGGTGGGTTTCACATTATACGCACTTATTTTAATCTCAGCCATCACCATCATGACGTTTTTCCTTAACCTAAGTGGTTTTATTGTATGAACCTACCTAAGTCACTGGCTTGGTCTCCTACTGCTGGTACTGCATGTTAACACAAATGTGTCTCTGCAAGGCTAAACATGACACTGCTTCCTTCCCACCAATACTAATTGTGTTAGTCAGATCCAGGTATACCTGGATTTGACTAATCCTAATCCACAGGACTTTAATCTGTTGTGAGAACAAGGTGTGGACACACTGTGCTTGACCATCCAGTGTGGCTTTGCCTTGTCTGGCCTCTATGACAGTCCTCAATCCGTTCTTTCCGCTGAGGATGACGCAGCAGGAAAATGAAGTCAGCATACAGTGACAGCTCTGACAACACAACCCTCTCTGTCATCCACATACTCTGCGCTTTTTATATTTTGATTTACTAAATTTTGGGGTTTTCAATATGCTGTCTATTAGTCGCTCCTTTTGTTTTTCTTGATGACATCATAATTCAACCCATTCAAGCCAAGTTCATTGCATTCATTTATGTGTTGGCTCTACACTATTTAATTTTACAGCTGATAATGGCACCTTGAGACTTTCAACCAAATATTTAAGTAATCATCAGAAATAGTCTATCATAAGGTCCCCCTATAAATCATAGCTAAGGCCCACAAATGCAGAGAATAAAAATAGAAAATAGAAATGTACAATGAACAAAGTTTCAAAACACAATATCTATTAACTCTATTTCTATTTTATTTTTCTTATATGCTCTATGTTTGGTAGTAAATGAGTAAAACAGGTCACCTTGGTTCTGTACCATCCCACAAACAGTGGAGCAGCTGTTAATATCTCCGTACTCCCAGTGAAACTGCATCTGCTGTGTCTGCAGGCCAGCCAAGACTGCAATTTAAACACTAAACACATGTCCACCAGAAAAGGAACAGTGAGCTCATAGCTGTAGACAGAAAGGAAGAGTGATGCAACTGCTTCCACCTGTGTCTGACCACAAGGGTCTGCAGTAGCCTATATACCATGAGTAAATGGCAACTGATCAGTGGACATGCATTTATATATAGAGTGCCTGTCTAGGCTTCAGACCACTAACTTGCTTTACACCATCTGTCAGTATTTACACACACCCTGGTGAACATGCTGATGTACAAGGTGCCAAGTTAGATCTAAGGCTACGTTCAGACCGCAGCCTGAAGTGACCAAAATCCGATTTTTTTGCCAATATGCGACCTGTATCTGATCTTTTAATTACAGTCTGAACGACACAGATCTGATTCAAATGTGACCCAGGCCGCTTGGATACGTGGTCCTAAAACTGACACATATCTGATCTTTTGAGATGCGACTTCACTCTGAATGGCCAGGTTGCATTCATCTGACCTACACATCATCAACAAGCTACAAACGTCACCATTCTGTGTTGAAATAGGTGGAAGGGGGAAGAACATCCATGGCCGAAAAACTTGCTATTTTCTGTTCTTAACCGTCTCCTTAAAACCAATATGTTGTACATGTACTGGCTCCTGTAAGACAGCATCTTTAAACTCGCCGGATACTCTAAAAAATCTGAATTGAGGATTAAGACCTGCATTCTGAACGTAGCCTTTATGTTCACACAGATTTTTGGAGCAATATGGGTTTAAATATCTTGCCCAAAGACACTCTGGCATGTCTGCTGACTGCAGACTTGAACCTCCAACCCTCTGAGCCATATCCTGTGATCTACATAGAGAGAAGGACTATCAGTGCAGGAATTTCACAACAAAAGACATTGTATGCAACCTGACCTTGAACTGATGTGCTTAAGCCAAAGACCAAGAACACTGTTATCTCTGCTGTATACAGCTTCGCACTATCATCCTATTGGGAACACATCCAAGGCTGCCTCACATGTAGCACTGTTTTCATCAGCAGTTGAAAATGACTTCAATCACTGTAAGATGGACTACCCTCTCCCAAGGATCCAGCAATATGAAAGTAATAACGCACAAGATAATATACTGGCAATATTAAAGCTGCATATGCTGCCAATCAAACCCCCATTCAAATTCAGATCTTAGCGACATCCAGTTAATTCTCATTTTCAGGTCCACCCTTTAATTGAAGCAAGCATTTACCAAAGACTGTCAGTGTTTGTCGGATGAGAATAAAGAAGTGGTTGGCCACAGATTGGGATGTTTTTCAACAAGACAATAATATTGGCAGTGTTGTGGAGGTGATCACAAAGCAGGCAAAAGGCCATTTAGATATACCCACACAACAAAGACTACATCATGCCTGGGGTCACACATTACATCAGATGGAAAAAAAAAAAATCCAAAAGAAGAGGGATGAGCAAAAGGTCTACAGACATGTCAGAGAAGCCTATTCAACTAAGAAATAAATTGAAATGACCAACCTGAGTGAGAGAGAAATGTATGAACAGAAAAACCTGGAAAAAGCAAGAAAATATACTAAGAGGCATTAAAAACGCAACAAAGTCAATGTAAAATAAAATTGGATACAGCTACTTTGTATACAAAAGAATGTTTTGTTTACTACCACTCGTGGCTATTCAAACTATGGAGACACATTTTTCAGCTCAAACAATAAATTAACGTGGCAGATGGTACCAATCCCTGTTTTTGCATGTGTGATTCGTTAGGACATTGTTTGAAAGCTTTCATTGAGTTCTTTTGATGATTTGAGCTCAACTGGTCAAGGCTTAAAAAAGGAAGGAAAAAAGCAAGCTGTCACAGACGGTCACCATGCTACATTTAGCAGCAAACATGAGGGAGCAGGCCACAGATACATCTCACGCCTGCAGGCACGTTATGCACAGACATAATGTGCAGGTTATGGACTGGCCGCCTTATTCCCCGGATATGATTCCGATTGAACACCTTTGGGACGATCTGGATCGCCATGTATGGCGTCGTACTCCACTACTGATCTCTGTACTGCACTCTTGGAAGAGTGGGAAGCGATTCCAGTGACCAAAATCAACGCGCTCATCATGTCTATGCCACGACGATCACACAAGATACTGACATTTGTAATCCATGTCGATTCATTTTTCTATTGTTGCTTTTGTTCATTCATGTTCAGTATCATACCAAGTGAAGTCGCCCAATAAATTATGAAAATTCAAATTAATATCGAAAAAAAATACAATGTTGCGTTTTTAATGCCTCTTAGTGTAGATACTATTTCAGCTTTTCTTCTTAATTTATTTGCTGATGAGTTGAACCCAGGCTGCGTTTATTTCAGCCCTACAATACAGAAAAAAGCTGTTATTATTCCTGTTCCAAAAAAACTTGCCCACAGAAAAATAAGCATAAGCACTGACATCAATACAGTGGCAGTTCTAGATAATTTAAAACAAAAACTCAATGGAATGGTGTTTGAGTGGTCCCTAAGACTAGAAAAGTTATATTTAAATATAGTCCATTTATCATTCCCATAGGGTTGCCATTTCTCCAAAAGAAGAACCAGATATAACAGCAAGACATATGACAGCTCTGCTCCAGCTAATAAAAACAATCATTCCATGCTGATGTACATTTCAGTGATAAAATGTTTGTATGTATTAATAATTCCAATTTCTCATCTCTAGGCATAAATGTGTGGTGAAAAATGAAAGAAAAACCTTATGTGTTTTTTTTCTGTTTATCCTACATTATGTGCTTTTCATAAAGGCACCAAAGGTGACCTTATCACACTGCAGTGATGAACAGTAATGATGCTTGAAACACTTCACAACTTCTTGAAAATCCAACAGTTTTTGCTGGACTAATGCTCATGAATTTTGGATCAGCATTAAAGCATTACTCCCTCAGATCATGTGAAAATGTGATCCTGTGTTAATAAATTGTTACTACCTTGACCTCTGTTGTCTTGTCTTTTTTCTAAGGTTTTATTACATCCTCCATCCCTTGGACCCTGAACAGGGCAAAAAATGCCAGTAATGCAAAGGGCAAAATATAAATTTACTAGTGGCAACAAATATGGTTCAACAGGAGCCAGAGTACTAAGGACAGCAAAATAAACTGTTGTTATTTTAAATAAAGACATCAGAAAATTACTGGCCTTTTTCAATATTTGACAACTACTATACTAGTACTTCATAATAAAAGTCAACTACTATTTTGCCAGTTAAAGGCTTCAAAGCTGCTGCAGTTAGAAATGTTCAGTTTGCGTTAAAAATAAGTTAACAGGATTTTTTTTATCAGGAATGTTGCCACAGACACCCAGGTCATGAAACTGCAAAATTGTGTGTATTGCAGTGCTTTCATGTGTGAGCCAAATGCGTAATCATGTCATCTGCAAAAAGGGACAATTTTATACATGTAACTGAATTGCTGTATCATGTGCATTATACAACAGCATGAATCAGCCCAGCACAGCAAATGCATGTAAAAAGAATAAGGAAATCTATATAGCACTGAGTTTAAACTAAATATTAGACCGAACAAAAAATAGCCCATGTAAAGTAAACAACAAATTGACGTGCAAATTTTAAAATCAGCATCATCATGAATATATTCAAAATAAATACTGTGGATATAACATTAACCCTAACCATATTCTTGTATATGTGTATGACTACTAACTACAATATTTGGGCAAACAATTTGGACAGATGAGGCTATTACAGGACAGCAGTTCGGTCTTTTGTCTGTGTGTGTTTTGAGCAGCAGCACAGAGCGTTCAGTACACAATGTCCCAGCACATTTGCACTGGTGGTAGCTACACATAAGCTCAACTCAACCATGCACCACAGCAGTAGCATTTAGGGAGCAGTGCTGCCCTCTATCTGTTTGCTCAGGAAAGACCATAGGGTCTGTGGTTGAATTGTTACTATATGTGTCTTGTCAATATGACCAACTATTATGATGACTGTTTATTATTTAAAAATATTACTAATTATTAATATATTACTAATAAACTAATAAATGCTGTCCATATTGATATTTCAAGATTCAACGCTTACTTGGTGAATAATAATGTCTGATTACTTAACCGATACATCTCAATATATACAGTATATTGATTGATCATAAAATAAAGTTGCTGAAGATTGTCCAAAAAAATCCATCCATTACTCTGCACAAAATTGACAAAATAACCACAAACAAAGCAACAATAAGAGTTTTTTTTTTGTTTGTTTGTTTGTTTTGCAATGCTCAATCCCCACCGAGGGATACAGGGCGGGCAGGTAGCAGTGGCAGGTATTTGAAATGACAAGAGATGTTGATGACTGAAAAAAAACAGGGAAAAAAAAACATGTAAGCAGAGACACAGTTATGTCAATATAAAATTAAGTAAGTAGTGATGAGCCTACAGAGAATGAGCAGCTGAATTGCAGCTCCCCATTTTACAGAGCTTGGCAGTGAGTTTCAGCTCATAGTTTATCTGTCCAGCCCACAACTTTACTGTTCTGGTTTACTATCTCCACAATGACTGTACATTATCTGAAAACAACAGCCAAAAACACATTCAAAGACTAGCCGGCGAATATAGTGGAGCATTTAGCAGCTAAAGATGCAAATGTATTGGAGTTGGTGGAGACCAAAAACAGAGCTAAATGAGAGAGAAGACTTACAGTTGCTGTTGGGCTGGTTGCCCTCCCCTTGGTGGGGGGGGGGGGGGCTCCTGCCTCCTCTGGGTTGGGGCTGGTGTGGTTGTGGGGTGTGGGTGGGGGTGGGGGGTAGGGGGCAGTTGGGGTCGAGCGTTGGGTGGTGTGATGGGCCCTCTTGCCCCCCTGGGCTCGGTCGTGGTGCTGTGGGGGGGGCATCTGGCTGTGCCTCCTCTTGGTCCCTGGGTTTGTGTGTTTCTCTGTGGCCCTGGTCGGATCTCTGGACGATGTCTCCAAGGTGTTCCTGCTGCCTGGGCAGGACGAACGTTTGGCCAGCGGGCCCCTGCTCAGTCTTCTTAGCTGCTCTGGGTTTCGGTGTCAGTCACTCATGCATGCTGGATCAGGGTGTACAAGCATCTGTTGTGCCCATTGATGAGTACTGATGGCACTCGCCAGAATGGGCTAAATCACTTTTCAGGCTTCACATGCACTATGTGCACTATACACTTCACATGTGCCTCTTGGTGCATAATTCACTGCTGTTTTTTTGTTTTTTTTTATTACTTAGTTACAATTTTCTCTCCTTTACTCATTTCAGGGATATTGGGTGATGGGATTATCACAGCAGCCCACATTGTTGATTTTTAAGGGCATTGCCTGCTTGTACCCTTCCCCACCCATCATATCTCGTCTTGCCTATCATTTGTTTGTTTCCCCTTCAATTCACAATGGTGCAGCACTTTCCTCTCAGATCAGTTTACAGAGAGGGCTGGTGACGGTCACACACATGCACAAAAATATTTTTATACTTTTATGCAAGATTAAAATATGCACTAATCTCATAAAAAAGTTGACATCTCCCATCGTGTGGTGTTTAATGATGAGAATGGGTGCTGACAAAAAAAAATACTTACAGTTGTCAGATGGAAACAAATAGGACTCAAACTTAATGAGAATGTTGCTCTGTCACTGTTGGATTTGTAAGTAGTTGTTTCACATTGTTTCTGAGCAAATCAGAGGTAGGTTAACCAAACTACAGAATTTGCTGCACGTAAGTTATGCATTACTGTACTATTTTGGCAATAACTGGAAAATAATAGTTATAGTAAATTATCATTACTTGCTTTACACTCATATAAATATGAATTTATACATCAACATCACACCCCAGCTGCTGCCACTTGCTGTTTATTAAGTCTGCAGCAGATGGCCGGAAATTGACACACGTAGGTTATGCATTACTGTGTGCTATTTTGGCAATAATTGGAAAATAATAATTACAGGTGTAAATTATCATTCCTTGCTTTACACTCATATAAATGTGAATTTATACATCAACATCACACCCCAGCTGCTGCCACTTGCTGTTTATTAAGTCTGCAGCGGATGGCCGGATCAAATTATTCCAACTGAATTAATAAAAATGTATGCAAACTTTAATTATGTGTTACCAAGCATCAGATAGTACCAGCAGGTACTAACAACAGGTATGTCCTGCTGCATTGCCACTGCTGCTTGTGCTTGAACTGTGAACACTGAATCAATGAAACATCATGTCCAAACTGTTGCCAGAAACAAGAAGTGCCTCATTACAGTTAGAGACTGCCCTCTAGTGGAAAGTGATGATCAGTCACCATACAAACAGCTAACTACATTCACCAACATTTCATTTAATATTCAATCTGCTGCAGCCAATGAAATCATTAGTTTGAATTATATTTCAATTAAGTCTTCTGCAACATAGAGGGGATAAATGTGTCTGTGAAGCAGACTATTCACGAGAACAATAACATTTTTATATTTGTGAAAATTTAATTGATTGAAATATAGTTACAAGCAGATACTTTTTCCTGGTTTTTCGAAGTTCTATTTTGCAGAGAGATATTTGGTCAGCAAGTAACATGAACAAAGTACTTGAGCTGATTCCCTTTATATGGACACTGTAAATACAACAATGACTGATGAATTTAGGAGTCCTACTCAAACAAATTTACATGCTTTACTGTTGAAAAGAATATAAATATGTTCTAGTGGAAACTGGGTTTCTCCACAAAGGATCATACCAAAGCATCATTTTAAATCTTGTGTTTAACAGAGATAGGCTCAAATGTCTCTTGGAAACACGATGATTAATCTACTAAAGAAATGTTAGTCAACTAACTGGCTAGGAGGGGGCCATCCAAGTAATCAATCAAAATAGCAGAAATAACATCAAACATCATAACAGTAATAGGTGCTGTGTATTGATAATACGGCTTGTATCATGTTTTGCATCCTATGACCATAATGCAAAATTACACAATCATTTACACTGTCAAACAAAACAAAAAAGAATAGCAACCTTTATAAGACCAGCGTACATAAACATAAGCTATGGACGTTATTTATTGAGCAAGGATCAGGGGAGAGTGCAGGAGGTAGAATTGGACAGCATATTTTATAGGCTTGTATAAATTGGACAGAGCTGTGTCTTCCTGCTCTAATCCTGCATGTATTGGCCTTTATCCCCAGAGCAAATAAAAATGATGCTATGGATTCTTCTGGAAAGACAGAGAGTCTATTTGATATAGGATGTGGCTAATCTCTGCAGAACTCTAACAGATCCCACTGCTCGATCTGCTTTATCCTTGAGCCAAGGGAATCTATCTTATGAATGTTTTGATTTACTGTTAGTTGGTGTTCTGTTCAAGGGAACAAGGAAGTATTTTGTCGGTTTTTCCATATCTACACTGTAAAATTAGGCTTGCAGATCATTTTGTGGGGGTGCAATCATTTGTTATGTCATCACCTTGTGCAGTACTATGATAGCAGTGTTAGTCCTATCCTACTGTAGCGTACACTCATAGATGGTGACCCCATTCTTAACCTTTACCTTCCTCATGGGATGTCACATGATATTATTTTGCCAAACTCTATCTGCACCACTTTGACACAGTCCGTTAAACATTTGACAACTCCAGCACTAAGGTGTCCAGCAGGATTATGGCCAAACAGATCGATGTAGTATCACAGGAAACATACCTCACAACTCCAGCCATTTGATGAGGTGCAAGTTGGAGCAAAACAGCTAATCAGTCGACACATTGAAGGGGGTCAGTGTGCTTCAAATTAAGTGTTGTTGGATGGCTATCTGAAATATTCCTCTCACAATGAGAATTATTTGAACATTCTGAATTAGACTAAGAGTAACGGCCACTTTACACAGTGATTAGCCATGTGTGGAGCTGTGAAAGTCAGCAGGACATGAACTTCTTTCACCAGCTATTTCTGTGGAATAATGCCAAATACAAATACAGTTCAAAATACACTGTTTCATTGCCGTTTCCTGTGTTATGGAAGTTCATACTTCACTGGAGATAGCTCAAAATATAATTCGCGCAGATTAAACTGAAATAGCAGATTAAATTAAAATAGTTCATAGTTCAATTTTTAATTTTGAAGTAAGTTTTCTTATGAAAACACTCAGCCATTCAGCTTTGGAGAATCAGTGCACAAGCAGAGAAACAGAAGTGCAAAGCAAACAAATGACCAAAGTAAAGAGGGCTCACAAAGATAGTTTCACAACAATATCTGGAACGAAGCTAAGTGGGACATCATCCCTTTTCCCTGGTTTGTGGTTTACCTTAATATGCCATGGCCAGAAGAATGCATCATCTCAAAACTGAAAACAGGTGCTCATCAGGAAAATTTGATTGGAGCCTCTCTGTAATAAAATAATATATATGCCATAAAATGTACTGTTTTTTTATTATTTTATGATAACTTTCTCAAGGTAATAATAATTACATTACATTCATCTATTACTTAACAAATTATGATAGTAATTGATTCATATGTTTTTTTTCTCGGGGCAGCACGGTGGTGTAGTTGTTAGCACTGTCACCTCACAGCAAGAAGGTCCGGGGTTCGAATCCTGGGCCCGGGGCCTTTCTGT
Source organism: Synanceia verrucosa (assembly GCA_029721515.1). NCBI lineage: Eukaryota > Metazoa > Chordata > Actinopteri > Perciformes > Synanceiidae > Synanceia > Synanceia verrucosa. The sequence goes on along the minus strand of CM056561.1, from coordinate 12,072,410 downwards.
GTGGAGTTTGCATGTTCTCCCCGTGTCTGTGTGGGTTCTCTCTGGGTACTCTGGCTTCCTCTCACCATCCAAAAACATGCATGGGGATTAAGTTAACTGGCTAATTCAAATTGCCCGTAGGTGTGAATGGTTGTCTGACTCTATGTGCCCTGCGATGAGGTGGTGTCTTTTTCAGGGTTTACCCTGCCTTTTGCCTTAAGACAGCTGGGATAGGCTCCAGCCCCCCTGCGACCCTATGAGGATAAGCGGTAGATGATGGGTGGATGTTTCTTTTTTTAAGTTATTGTAGTTAGTGGAATTCCTTATGGAAATGAGTGAATATGAATGTGGCTCTGTATGCTTCCTCCCTTATTGCAGGTAGTCAGCAGATGATATTGATTATCAGTCTCTCTGCTTTTGTCATAAATTGTTATCACGAAAAATACACTTGTTAGTTATCATACTACCTGGGTATAAATAGGTTGTCTAACTTATTCCATGCTTGTATAGCTGCATAACTCAACAGACTTGTCAAACTGAAAAACTTTGCACTACCATCATGTTTATAACTAACAGGAACAGCCAGTGTTATCGGAATTAATTGCACACTGAGAAATAGCCTTCCTGACATGTTTGTGGCAGCTGTGACCACAGTATCAGATACCGACACAGTGGAGTCCACAGGGATGACAATCAACACCAAAGACTTACCACATTCCCCATGTGTGTCTGCAGTTTTCAGTCCAACACAACAAGTCTTGAAGAAGAGTTTGTCACATCTCACAGAGGGCACCTTTACTAATTAACTAGAACACTCATCCTCTGTCCTTTTCAATGCACGAGAGCACTGAGCTGTTGTGTCACCATCCTTGCTATTGGCAGCTCTCATCAGCTGGTCTGATCTGGACATTTAAATTGCCTGGTAAGAAAAGACCATTAGAACAAAGGCATGCTCCGAACAATATGATTGAAGCTCAGGGGACAAAAACAGATGTTCAAGGCCGATGATCATATCACAAATGAGAGCAGACTGAATATAGCGAACTGAATGAAGCCACTGATTAAGACTGCTTATGTTTATTGAAGTGACCAAATGTAATTTAGAGATAGTGGGTATAGGGAGTACAGGGTGAAATGAGTCACAATCACGGTTTGCAGAGGAGTCTGCTCTATAGAGAGGAGAAATGATCGAGCTGTTTAGTGAGAGTAAAGGAGAAATTAAAATTAACATATAAAATATTTGAGAAATTATAGCCATTAAATATAATTGGTTTTGGAGCGTAAAATCAATTACTGAATGTCTGAAAACGAAAACGACAGAAGTGTCCAGAAATGCTAGATTTGCTAGATATGTATTATAAGACTTGAGTACAACATACCATACCATGTCTAACAAAATATAATATTAAAACTACACTTACATGCTGCAGGACTTGGCGATTGCTGGTATACTCACACATGTGTGAATCTTCTGTAAAAATGAGAGGAATAAACTGTTTTGGTTCATGTTGAGATGGAAAGTCATTTAACTTTGTTCATTGTTGGTACTCAATGATGCATGGTTAATATAATTTTGCATTATTATCAATTAGTGTAACATGCTTGTTGAAAACTTTCTCTGTACAGAAGGGGCAGTACCATATTATGTGTGGAAATTAGCAAATCATTTTGGAAAATTTTTATGAAATTTAGGAAATCTCCAGGACTTTCATATTCCCAAATTACTTTGAGGATGATTTCTAAAACCATCCATCCATCCATCCATCCATCATCTACCGCGTATCCTCATAGGGTCGCGGGGGGGGGCTGGAGCCTATCCCAGCTGTCTAAGGGCGGAAGGCAGGGTACACCCTGGACAAGTCGCCACCTCATCGCAGGGCACATAGAGACAAACAACCACTCACACTCACATTCACACCTACGGTCAATTTAAATTAGCCAATTTACCTAATTTCTAAAACCAATATGAAAGATTTATTTTGTGAAGAACTGACAGAGTCATCTTTTCTTGATGGATAATTGTAATAACAGGCGGCTGGTGCAATGTATGATATGTGCGAGACAAAGTCAGAATCAGTGAAGTTTGTTGTTGTTTGCCCTTGAGCCAACCAAGACCTGGAGGGGACAAAAATCTTGCTAAGAAACAGTACCTTGGTGGGTGACAACAGCAGCACAGGTCACAAATGCTCCTCCAATGGCTGGCGAGCTCTTTTGCCAAATGGAGTGGCTTTTTGTCTGTCTGTTCTGTCTTTGCGCCTCTTGCAGAGGTTTATTATCTAGGTGAATACCCTGGAAGATAAGATTCTCCAAAAGAGAGACAGCATTTATCACTTGGGATATGGGAAAGAGACCTAAGAACCTGGGAGCCGGTTTCCTGGACATTACGTGAAGTGTTAAATCCAGCATGGAAAGCCAGACCTTCTGGCCCTGCTGGTAATCTGGGGATGGTCTGTGTCAGCAAAAACGGGACCAATGCATGTGCCGACAGACCTTCCACCTCCATGTTTGTTTCTGGTAATATAGGGCACTCAATATTCTAAGTGTAACGTGGAATACATGTGATGTAGCTTGGGAAGAAAATAAACCCGGCTAATCATTAAAATGCTTTTTTTTTACCCCTCTGACTTTGTTGTAATGATCACTGAGTTCATCTCAACATCTCAAGTTCATCTTGTTTGTGTCATTATCATCAGTAATCATAAAGGTTTATAGCCTACACTTTTTTTTGCTTCATTCCCACCTGATGTACAAAGAATTCATAATTTCCAGATTGTAGAATACAGACAATCATTTACTATAAGACAAGTTTGGGTAATAATTTTCCAGCACTGCCACAGGGACTCAATATTGTCTGTTTGCTAGGATTTTAATGAACGACCTAAATGGGCCAACACTCATTTGTGCTATCACCATGAGAGACTGATGAATAATTAATCATAATATTAATAATTATCATCCTAACCTCATGACCACACAGATGAAATAGGAAAAATGGGTTCATTTTTCAGGGTTGACAGAGAACATGAATCTCATGAAGAGCTAGACTGCAGTAGAAAAGTCAAAAGCTGACAACCTAGATCTTTTCCTGATCACTTTTCCTTGACCTTGATGGAAAATATAACGGGGTCAAGGACAGATTTGAAGAAGAATTCATAAGGATAACGATTGTGCTCAGAGAATTTGACTGCACTTACACAAGGCTACATACATTATGTGCCGGCAAATAATATTGAAACAATTCTGCCGTAAGCAACAGTGGGATGGCTTATTATCCTCTGGGAAAGGATGATCCAGTGTGCTCTATGCTAAGGATAAGAAAGGTATTAAGGTGCCTTTAATTAGCATTTAGAGAATTCAACCAGCATTTATCATGGCTGCCACATTATACTTCCTAGGCTAAAAAGACTGTTCTGAGGCACTATATTCCACTAATACTGCCCTGGATATACACTGCCAGATAATTACATACATGTACTAAAAGTAATGCAGTCAGTACGACCCATTAGCGAGGCATCGATTGAGTTGTAGTCTGTGATGTTGTTGCATTAAATTGTTTTATTGAACTGTATTGCATTACATTTGTTTCAAATATTTTATCCATCTTCCATGCATCTACAGTTTCTAAAAGGCCATGGCGATTTCAGTTACCCATTCTATCACTTAGGTTTTGTTACTCATATTTAAAATCCTGCTAAATTTGCTGCCAGTTTTTAGATTTTTATGGGACCAACCACAGTCATATTCCGATGCTTGGTCAGGACCCATTGGTGTCACTTTCTAATGCACTGGGTAGCCCTACGTATCAAATTATGGTGCTCCACCACAGTCAATACATCATCTGAAAGCTGGGAACCTAAAGATTATTTTGAAATGCAGCTCAGTCATGAGTATCAAGTTGTTCTAGTGGAGTTGCTCAGTAATAAGCATGAATGAAATACGTTTTGAAAGTGTAAAAAGGACATGATGGAATTATACGATGGCCATTCCCATAACTATTTATGTCTCATAAGCTGTTTGATACCGTTTCTTACACAGATTTTGGGCTAATAAAAAATAATGCTCAAGAATTGATGAAAATTATAAAAAAAAAAAAAAAAATCTCCAAAATACTGCAAGAAGACATAGTAGATTTGAGCAAGAATTGCATTTGTGAATGGCAAGAACTTTTGTCCAGGAAAGTGCTTCCTGATTGTCAATATACCAAGGAATGCCATACATCCTCTGAATGCAAAAAAATCATCTCACTAGATGAAACAGACACTACAGGGGAGTACAAATGGGCTCACTGAATTCACTAGAGTCTCAGCTTTCTAGCCACAGTTAATGCAATTTCCCTTGTTTATGGACCCTGTATGTCTTTACATCCACTCCTTGTATGTAGTAAAAGATGGTGTGGGGTGTGGCAAAGCATAGGTATTTGACATCCTAGGAGGAGTGAGGTGATGGGACACAAACAGATGGTTAAAGAGATTCAGTATTCTTAACACATTCTCATCACATGCAGTACCATAGCTTTGACATGCACCTTGGCATCATCTTGTTTTTGGCATTAACAGCACGACAGTTTCCCTTGGTGTCACTTTAGTTTCAGGTAAAAATGTCACAGTCAGGTTTAGGAAAGTATGGTTTCCTATGGTATGGTTGGACTTGAAAAAAAAACAACAAACATTATAACGTGACACAAGGGACATGAACAGCAGCCTCCTGAATGAAAGCTTTCTTTCCGTTGGGGGATTCTAAACTGTGATCAGGGGAGCAATGTAAATGAAAACAACGATAAATGTAAATGAAGAGTTTGTGTGCTGTTGATATGTGATCTGTCTATCTATGTGTTGCTTTGTGTATATCTGCATATTTCTTCTGTGTAGGTTATTGGCTGTGGAAATAATATCCCTCAAAGACGAATAACCAAAGTAACTATTTTTCTTGTGCGTATTCATTCACCACAAGACATATTTGAACAAGGGGTGGTAATTCAGGCTGCTTTATATCAATTTGTACCACAGACTTTTTCATATTAAGGCATTCAGCTCAGACACTGCTGACACCGAAAAGTAATGCTCCACGTTCACTGCACACAGAAACAGTAGTGGAAGACGTTTTCAGAGCTTTTCTTTAATCCTTTGCTCACTGGGGATATTTTTTGGCTTTTTAATATGTGTCTTTTCAATCATTTTTGGCTGTGTTAATTCATATAGCATACATATTTGACAGGGATGTGAGTTGTTGTCCTACAATAAATATATAAACTGTGTCTAACACACACCATAGAAATGAAATAGAATATTCTCTTTTAAATCAATGGAGAAAGATGGTCAGAGCGGCAGCCATCACTACTGTTGTTGTGGGCTAACTTCTGAATTAAGCTGACTTACAGACAGATACAGGCTGAGGTACAGGTTTATATATGAACATTATAAGTGAAGTAGTAATACTACAAAGCAAATGAGTAAAATGCTTCATCCACACGCTTGTCACAGTGTTGGAAGGCATATTGCTGCTGTCAGATGAGTGTGTTTTATTTGTCTAATTTTCTGTCACCACTATGGCATTAAAGCATGATGGAACTAGCTGTGTGTATAAATATATCAACAATTTAACAAGCGAAAACATGTGAGTATGATTTTTTTTAACCCAATATGCACATTTGTTTTCCTGCATTCAGAATTGAATGTGAGCACAACACCACTCACCTCCATCTGGGTGAAATCAATACAGCACAGATCCATCAAACCCTGTATGACCGCCAGCTAATAAAACACACAAGAAGTGCGTACATATCAAAGAGCAGAAAAAATTATGTCCCTGAGATCAATAAAAGATGGAAAGAGAAGACTCTTAATTAAACTGAGCCAGGGAAAATTTTACCTGACCCAGCTCTGCAGATATGAATGAACAAAAGAGACTCCACCATTTAAATTTATGATAAGCTGATGGGCACAAAGATTTAATTTGAATTTATATCTAACAGGATGAATGAAAATGCACATATCTGTTTACTCACCCTCATAATGGGATTTACCAAGCCTATAAAATGTGAGTTACAATCATCAACAGCCGACTACAATCAACGGCAGTAAAACTGAAATTTAACATTCAACACAGTTAATATTTCAGCATGGGATAAATGATTTTTTGTATGTGGCTGCAGACACTCAGGGTGCAATTTTAATGGGGGAAGCACAATGAGCAAGCACATGATATATTTAGTTCATACAGCTGCACCATATATAAAAAGGCTGGGTGACGTGGAATATAGATCGGAAGATGCAGTGATTAATCATTATCCTCTAAACCAATCAACATCACTTGTTTTATTCCTACAGGTATTTAGATTGGTAAATTACCTGCTGAGTGACTATGCTCTATTGAATCACCTCAAGTTTTAAGATGTTTCTCCCAAAGTTATAACTTGCTTTTCACTGCCTTATTTAACTTATAAATTAATCAATAAATAAAAAATATAGAAAAACATGCCTATCTCCTTCCACTGTGTATTATGTGCCGCTTTGAGTACCAATAGAGCACTTAGTCAGGTTTTATAAAGACAAATTAATAAAATTGACTTCTATAATTAGAAAGATTGTGTAATTACATAAAGCACATTTAACAGATCACTTGGGAGCAGCAAAATGAGCTGAAAATACAACACTGACATACTAATATGCTAAACTGGTTGTCTAATAAGGCATCCAGCAGAGAGCAACATTGTCATTTATTATAGTGTTTGTGTCCACCTGATGAGTGTGAGTGTGATGAGTGAATATTCTCTCTCTTCTACCTGTATTTTTGGTCTCCACTAGCCTTGAAAAAGGCAAACTGTCTCTATAAACCATTAACTGCTCCACTATGTTCACCAGCTAGTCTCTAGTTATGTCTGTCTGCTGTTTGCTGCTGAAAAGAGTACACTGAGTTTATCACAGAGGAGGGTATACGTAGGTATACAGAGGATAATGTACCAATATATAGTAACCTATACTTACCTCCTCCTCTGTAACATAGTACACCTACCTTATCAGTTAATGCCTACACCACTGGTTTATCTGAACTTTTTCTCTGTCATAAGATGTCTGCTGCTGCTGAAAACTTTGTGCTGAAAAAAAGGGCCTGAAAAAAACAGTATGTATAAGTAAAGTTATAGATCATAAAAGTAAAACAATGAGCTAAAATAAAGCTGAGGGGAAATACACAATAAGTAGTGCTAATTATTGTTGAGTTGTCGAAACAAAGTGACTTCACCCTACTTACATAGTCCATTGAAATACAAAAAAGAAAAAGCATGCTCATGTTTTTTTATTGCATAGGTCATCCCACTATAACAGTAGTCTCAGACTAAAGAAAGACACATGAGGACAGGGTATTTTGATGGCAAAAAGAATTAGCTTTTTTATGAGGCCTCATTTTTACTACCAAGGCCTCAGTGCTTAGACAGCAGCAATATGAAATAACTGATGTGTCCACCTGCAGTCCGAGGGCTTGTGTCTGTCAGCCTAAATGGAAACGATCAGTGGGCTGAAACCAGCATCTGCCATGATGACTGTAGATCAACTGATCCACCATATCTGCAAAATCAGGCCTGCTCTTCTTCTTCCATCCATCCATTTTCTACCGCTTATCCTGCTCCTCTTCTTCTACCAATCATATTCTCAGACACCACCATACCTGGCTTTTTGATGACGTAATGCCATGCAAACAATGATGCCAGATATATGCTGATTAAAGTGTCTTGTTGACATTTCCATGATTCAAGCTTTGATTCTTTTTTCCATCAAGGGATGAATGGTATTGAGTTCATGAGTGAATCAGTGTTGCATTTAGGCTATTCATAATGATGTGTCTATTGTTAGATAGGAGAATGAGTGAGTGCACATCAGCTCTGATCTATCTATGCCCCAATGCAGCATGAAGCCAGCCTCAGACCTCTAATGGTAACTTCCAGTCTGATCCTTTTCCGGTCTTTAATAACTGATTGTAATGATCTGAATGGTTTTCAACCTGCCATACTGGTAGGTATTCGATACAGTATATATATACGTGTATATATATATATATATATATATATATATATATATATATATATATATATATATATATACAGTCATGGAAAAAATTATTAGACCACCCTTCTTTTCTTCAATTTCTTGTTAATTTTAGCATAAAGATATTTACATAACACATGTTAAAAGTACTAATATTACCATATTTGTCTTACAATTTGTCCTTAAAAAAACAGAAAAATCAAAATTGAAAATAGCAAGGGCTGCTTGTAGGGTCCTGAATTGATTATAAGACACCCAGGACCATTGTAAGGGTGGTAGCGCCACCTGCTGGAATTAGAAAGTACTCATGTGTTTACATTTCTCATCAAATATAAAATGATAATTTTCATGTTCTGAAACACAAAGTCAGGTTTTCTTGCAAATTCTTATTCTTGTATATTGGTAGATATTTATTCAAAACAAGAGTCAAGGGTTGAGGGTCATTATGACCTACGATAATCCATATGTATGGTATTATTCATCTTTTTCTTTGCTGGTATGTACTGTATGTGGCTTCAAATGTTTCAAATGAAATAACTGAAACTCACACAGAGATATGGAAAAAAATGTAATTGTTATTGGATTTTTTGATGTAAATTTTTTGAAACTTTTTCAAGGTACAGAATAAGTATCACATTCTGTAATACAAATCTAATTGTGAATACATCATTTGAAAATAAAAGGTTGGCAGGTTTTTGTTTATCCTCTATCTAAAGGCGTGACATCTAGTGGTTGAATGTTAGCAATGTTGCAAATAGCACCACAGCAAGAAGGTACCGGGTTCGATTCCTGGCCTGGGGCCTTTCTGTGTGGAGTTTGCATGTTCTCCCCGTGTCTGTGTGGGTTCTCTCCAGGTACTCTGGCTTCCTCCCACCATCCAAAGACATGCATGGGGATTAGGTAAATTGGCTAATTTAAATTGTGAATGGTTGTCTGTCTCTATGCCCTACGATGAACTGGTGACTTGTCCAGGGTGTATCCTGCCTTTCACCCTAAGATAGTTGGGATAGGCTCCAGCCCCCCCACGACCCTATGTGAGGATAAGCGGTAGAAAATGGATGGCTGGATAGTTCTGAAATGAGTGGTTGTCAAAAGCTGTCAGGATTCTGTTACATCATGTGTTGTTGTGTCAGATTCAGAGTAGAAAGTAAGTGGATCAGTTTACGCCCAGCTGTTTCACTTTACCCCCTTGATAAAGACAGACACCATACCACTTTTTCAAGAACAATCATATTTTCACTGACCTTCGTCCAGAATACATTCTGATAATTTCCATTCTTAGGAAACATCTTGAATTAATGGGAAATGTGTAAATTTTACTGAGAAATCATTTTAGCTTTCTTAGAGGGGAGCAAATGCAAAAATGTCTCACATTACCCCACTCTCCATCGACATACTGCACATGATAGGTGAACAATAAGAAACTGTAAAAAAAATTGATTAATTGATGGAAATGATGGTAATTGTATCTTAATGCCAAACTCATATATTGGTTCTATTTTCTTGAATTCTTGTCAATTTTCTACCATTAAGGATGGCAACTAATAATTATTTTTCTTTACAATCTATGGTTTTGATTGAGGAAACTAGTGAGAAATGCCTGTTAGAATTTCAAGGTAATCGAATGACTTGTCTGAGAGCATGTTTTTGACCCTTTAATGACAAAAATATTTTTAAATTAATGAAAACAAAAATAAGCAGCAGTTTAATTGATAGCGAAAACAAGTTGCAACCTTTATGTACATAGTTTGTAAAACTCTTCCTGTTGCATGCTGCGTCCACAATATTTTCAATAGGTGGCTAAAGACAAAAGTGGAACAAGTGAGAAATTAGTAGACATACTGCACATGATGGGGGAAGAATAAGAGATATAATAGATATTATTTTCTTCTTCCACCTATCATGTAGATAACGTAGGCCTACTACTAGTAGAATGCCTACAAAGGTTTTGAAAACCCTGGCACGCGACGTATCGGGTGATACAACGAACCGATAATGAAATTCGTTGCCAACACTTTTAGTAACCGATTATTTTTTTATTTTATATATTCGTTGTTGCAGCCCTAGCTACAACATGTCTTTACCCAAATTACCTCCGAAACGGCGAATATTATTTTGAAAATTCAGAGCGGAAATGGTCCTCCTGCTGACTGGGGATGAAACGTCTCACTCCCTGGACAAAAATTGAAGATGGAATCCATAGACGACCTCTCCGGTCGAGTAGTAGGTGCTGGGCAGGATGCTACACCGACCCTCGTAAATGTGGACACGGCGGTGTTGCTGCTTGGAGCCGGAGTAACAGCCATCACACACCCGCTGCTATATGTGAAGCTACTAATACAGGTAAGTTAGCTAATGTAGCTTAGCTAACAGCAACACTTCTGACCATATCAAACGTCGGTGCTGTGTTGGTTATGGGGTGCTGTAATGCTGATGGAGTGCTCCAAATGTCACCTCACATTCCCATGTCAACAACCGGCTTGCTGGTTGCTAAACAGGCTGAAGACTCTCACTGTTGGGTGTTATTTTTTCGATAAAAGAAGGTCTCTGTGAAGATAGATAGATGGATACTTTATTCATCCCACAGAGAAATTCACAAAAGATCTAGTTGTCGGATCCATTTTTATTATTTTTCTCTGCATTTACCCATCCCTTGTAGGGAGCAGCGGGCTGCTTTAGGAGGCGCCTGGGGAGCAACCAGGGGTTCGGTGTCTTGCTCAGGGACGCTTCCAGCAGACAGAAGGACGAGGAATGAACCTGTGACCCTGGGGTTCAGGGACGACCTCTCTACCGACTGAGCTACAGTCACTCCTAGGGGTTTCACTGCGATTCAGAGGCACTAGTTTTGCCTCATTTATAAATAGCACACACTTTATCAAATAAACATTTTCTCAGTTCTCAGTCTCTCATTGATCCCCTCCTGCTCTCGGGGATCACTTATTTTGTGTTTTAATTAGGGTCCAACCGATATGGATTTTTAGAGGCTGATGCCGATCACGATATTTAGCAGGAAAAATCTAATAATTGATTAATCTGCCGATAATACTTTTTATATATATTATTATTAAAGAGAGTAAAGGGGCGTTCACACATAATTGGCAAATTTCTGGCCGATGATGCCCGATGCACCCGCTTTGCAATTAACTTCTGGTAGTGGCTGGCCCGGAAGTCAAAGCACTGTTGGATGTGTAGTTCTTTTGACTTGCAAGTTTTGGCTCACTGAAAGATGACACAGCTGAAAATCATCATCTATTAACGGCGTTCCCGCTCCTGCCTGCTCCCATTGATTTTTATTCCCGTCCCAATCACAGGATTAATAAAATTTTGACTCACATCCCACAGGAATCCCATGGCAATCACTTGATCCGCTGGAATTCCCAACAAATGTCATCCTCTAGTTGGAACCTGATCTTCCAATTAGAGGACAACCCGCTCTATCTCTTTCACTAAAATGACAAGCTGGCATTTTAAGTATTATCCACTCTGGAAAACTGAGAAAACATATTTGGGTCAGGAAAACACAATCTTAGCATGAGGCCAAAATTCAGTGGAAATGATGCATTTTTATATTTACCTGGCTGAATGTGGACATACTGTAAGGGTCATAGTGTTTTGGGTCGTAATAGTAGTTTACAACGTCATCATTGTTCTCACGAAGCAGACAGATTATGTTTCTCATGTCACTCTTGTTTTCAGGTGGGACATGAACCGCTTCCCTCAACTGTGGGCACAACTATGTTTGGACGAAGAGTCTTATACCTGCCTGGCTTCTTCTCCTACGGTGAGTGAGGTAAGATTAATGATTGTTTTATTGTTTTACTGGACAAGTTAAGAGCAGTTGATGAGAAGTTAATTTGTTTGCAGCACAGCACATTGTAAAAGTGGATGGAAAGAGAGGACTCTTTCGCGGCCTCTCACCTCGGATTGTATCCAGTGCCGTCTCCATTGTGGTCAGGAGCAAAGTTAAACGGGTAAGCATGGAAGCTATCCACTTCATTTAAAGGTATAGTTGGTTATGCTGTTCAGAAGCACTTTTTGTTGTACTGGGTGAAATGGTCCTTCCATCCTGAGAGAAGTCGATACATTGTGTATTCCGAAAAAGGAAATTTCCTGCCATTCGGTCCGAATGGAAAGAACCTTGCCCTCATGTCTCATCCTGCCCACGCACCCCTCTGTCTCGCATCATATTTCACTGTTGCAGGAAATATTCAGTACACTCCTGTGCAGAAATACAGAGTTAGTAGGAAAGGGGGCGTGGCATTGGACGGAGCACTGACGGGAGGGGGAGGAGGGGATGGAGCTTAGGTGGTGCCACTTTCGAATCTTGCTAGCTCTCCAAGATTTCCAACTATAGCTTGAAGTTTTAGTGTATGCTTTTTCAAACGGAACACATAATTTCTTGCCTAAGATTGTAAATACCAGATGATTGGGGAATGTGACAAATTGACTGAAATCACTTGTACGTGCCTTCAAAGAGTGAATGAGTTCATCTGAGGGGATTTTGAATTGGGCCCGTAATGCCTGGCATATTAGATTGAAGAGAGTGTGTAATTAACTTTTTGAGTGCCAGCCGTTTTTTAAAATTGAAAGTGCCTTGTGCCATCATTTTTGCCCATTTTTCGGTCATATTTCCCCACCCACAGAATATTTTGTACCATGGCTCTGAAAACATAGAGAAGCTCAAATGAGAGAAGAGTTGCGATTTTTCATCATGAAAAAAAGTTTGTTTTTACTTTGTTTTGTTCTTGTTTTGGCTGGAGGAGAGTAGAGGCCAGTTTCACCAAAATTGCCACTTTTTGTCCAGAATCTGTTTCGATCTCTAAACACGATCATCTCCTCTTCCTGCTTTGATCGCCGTGGTGCATATTAACTCTTTGTGTCCCGACTACAAATCACAGAAGCCCCGAAATTACTCACAGCCTGCGGCAGACCGTGATCAACGACCAGCTGCAAAAAAAAAAACACTTTGACGTTGTATTACGTCAGTGGCACTCGAAGAGTTAATAGGAAAAACCATGCCTTTTGTAAAGGGTTGTTTAAATCCATTTAAAAGTGTAGATATTGTGAAATAAAGTAATTTTAGATTTGTATTCAACAGATGGCGCTTCTCTCCAAAAGAGATGACCTGCAGACTTCTCTCAGGAAAGTGGTCAAAGAGGTGCGAGGTCAGCCACTCCTGAATAACATAAAAACGGTGAAATCTGTTGCAACATCCCTGATTTACCTAATCTTACTGATGTGATGTCATTGAAACGTTGTAATAAATGTTTAGTTGGTATTTGGTATTACTATAAGGTACTATAAGGAACATTCTACCGTATCGGTAGCATCTGACTGCAGACCAGTCAACGGGTCATACTCCAGCTGGCTTGTTGTGAATTTTTTATATGATCTTAAAAAGGGTTGTGAAATGCTAAATGATATAATTTTAATGGTACCATAAAATGTGATTACTCATAAATAAATATAAATTATTATATAAATTACAAATAGTCTTGGTGTGCCCAGGGAGCTCTGAGAGTCTGACCTGTGGAAAAAAAATAAAATAATCTTAATAAAAACAGACAGTATCCCTGATGATGGTCTTATTCACGTATCTCATATAAATAGAGATAGGGAGAATATTAAATTGAGACTGTTTCATAACCAGTTGAGTTCCTCACAGTAAATTTAAATGCTTTAGTGCATCTACAGTATTTGAGTATCACATCAAGGCAAGGTTTCAAGTCAGTGTGAATGTATGGAAAACACTCAAGTGCTAAGTGTTGACTATTTAGTCAAATCAATAGTCAATTTATACTCAATTTATACTGCCTAATCGATGGTTTCAGAGGAAAGTCAGCTGACATTAGATGTTATTTTACTCCCCTCGACTGTCACTTATACTAATTTCTGTTTATTCACATTTAAAATTGGAGGGCTTCTGTTGTTAGATTTAAAATGTCCTCAAACTAAAACAAAGCCCATCACAGGTATTGTATCAGCACTGGTATCAAAACCAGAACCAGCACAGCTGATAACCGTACATTCCATTTTATTTCTTTAATACAAATCGTTTCAACTTGGTTGTCTCTTCAAATTGTTTCCTCTTTCCAGACCTCACATGAGATGCTCATCCAGTGTCTGTCCATAGTAGCCACTCATCCTTTTCATGGTATGTCCTAGTTTTGACCAAGTTTATTCCACCATAAAAAGAGTCTTAGATTATATGTGGGATTTTCCTCCTGATATGAATTCTTTTATTAATGAAATGTCCTAGGTGAATGGTATTTTTTATCATTCCGAAAATATTAGGCGATCCATCCGTCCATGCCCACATGTTGTCAGTAGGGCTGGGTACCAAAATTCGATACTTTTGTTGCACCGACTGAAAAGCTCAGATCCTATCTGGTATAAAAAAAAATGAATCATTTATCGGTGCCAAATTCCGATACCCAAGTGTCTGTGAATCATGCTGAGGACAGGGGGGCATGTCCCTTTCAGATTCGTAGTGACACCAATTCGTGCCCCCACTTTGCCAGGAAAAGGAGACAAACATCACCGGTAAAAGAGAGGATTAATGTCATTGCAACAGCATTGGGAGCTCGGTGTGTGCGTTAAGATACATGGTGTGTTCAGGGTGTATATGAATATATGAATGAATTTACTGATAATTTCACCAACCTGACATAGAATTCATGCTATCTGCTACTTATGTCAACAGTTGCTTTATGTTTTGCTGTATGTCTGTAAGGCTGGAAGTGCAAGGAGTACTAAATTTTGAGATTATGTTGATTAGAGCTCCAAGTTCTGATTTCCAGTGAATCCACCATAAGGCAAACTCTCACTCCCTAGGGTCCTGAAGAGGAACTGGTAGCAGCCATAGACTGTATATAAAGAGTGGACGGAGCTATTGTGAAGTTCCTCATTGTTTGTGAACAACGGCAATGAAGCCCATACGGAAGTAACTAAACTTGCATTCTCTCTACCAGTCAGCAGGAGGCAATACTGGTGGTTTCAAAACAAAGTCCGTTTGTATTGATGTCTATGGGAAAATGACCATTTTCTCTCCTGCTGTATTACCTCTGTAAAAACTATAAACGCAAGTTTTTGGTTTTAATTGTTAGTTTAAATAATGTTTTAATGCATCAGAGTGTTAATTTCACGAATTATGGTCAAATATATGGTGAAAATAACACATAAAGCTGTGGGGTGTGGGTGTGGTTACCGTGTGATTGACAGGTCTCTGCTGCCATTACGTCCTGAAGAGGAGCAGTGCTGACGGTCTGACCTCTCAGCTCACCATTCCTTCACCATTCCTGGCACCATTTACTGATAAGTAACGTTATGTTGTGAGTAGGGATGGGAACGACACAGGATTTTGTGTGTCGATTGTCGAGGCCCATGTGTCGAATTTTGTCAAATTGTCGGCCTTTTTTTTTTAAAGTTATTTTTAACAGTAGTGGCAGCAACAATGCGGAGAGTGGAAAATATTTTACATTGTACTACATCATTTTAGGCTTAAATACATGGCTGTAATGTCCAGTATTGACAATCAAAGCAGTGATAATAAAAATGACAGCCTTTTGCTAACTTAAAATGTTTATTCAACGTCCCTCTTAATTACCACCGGACCTGTCGGCGCTGACAGGATTTCACAACCTCTCTACTGATGACCGTAACTCCTGATCCGTGTGTGATAATTGAAGGCATTCAGTTGACTCTGAAAGCAGATAAATTGGGCTTTTCGATAATATGTTTATTACAGTAAAGTACAAAAGTTTACTGTAAAAATCACAGGCGAGGTTTCACCTCGACACATGGAAAAAGGGAGCGTTTCTTTTCACCGTCACTCCCGAATCCATTGCCGGTGCCTTGCTATTTACCTTTGACATATTTTATTTCTTTACCTTGTGTGCTGAGAGTGCTATAAATCTGAGTCAAATTCCTCATGCCTGAAGTTGTTCTGAATCTGATTATTATATTTCATATTTGATCAATAGCAGTTACACCCTCCGTGCCCTGTCTGAACAGGTGAGCCACCTGTTTAATGGCCGATCACCAGCTCAAATAGCTGTAAATCACTGTCACTCCTAAACTAATCAAATTATCGTATCAATAAAGAATCACAGATGCCGGGGTCTGCCACGGCAGCAGGCTCCGCCGCGGTAATGGGTTAAGCCCATAGACTGTTAAGCCGCGGTATAGGACGGCTCCGCTAGCAACAGGCAAAGCCACGGTGCTGGGTGTGCTCCGCAGTGGTACCGGCTGAATCGTTTCAGCATGTAGGCTACTCTCTTGTCTCCCGATGGAAAAAAATATGTTGACAGCAGGTGATAGATGGAGCAGGTGCCACTATTCAGCCTCATCGCGATGCAGCCTTATTTTAGCAGCTGTCTGTGCATGCGGGGATACAGCATTTATTATTTTGTCTTTTTTTCAAAGGGACGTAGTCAAGGCGGGGAGCATTTATTGTCAAAGCAGCCGCCTTAACTATAAAGCGCTGCGGGAAACCCTGAGATGGAGTCACAGGCGAGGATTTTGCTGCGCTGACAGACATCGATGGAAAGACTTTTTAACACACGTGTTGATGTGTGAGGACAATTAATTATTCAGTAAAAATATGAAACATTGCACTGATTTTTTTTTTTGCATTTAAACATATATTTCTTACTCAGAATGTCATCCCTCAAGCCCCGCCCACAACATTTCAACACACTATTTTTTGTCAAGGGAAGCGAAAAAAAAGTCCCATCCCTAGTTGTGAGCCACAATTAGCATTCCAGTTAATATTATTGTTCACGTGAATTACAGAGGTTCGTCGCAATCAGGTTAGCTTGCTAGTTCTAGCGTTAGCTGATAACAGCGGTTGCTATGTTAATGGTACCGGCGTAATATATATCTCTGTCTATGTCTACTTTCCTGTCTGTGAAGAACTGATCCTCCTCAAAGTAGTGTTACCGTACGTTCATGTGACGTTTGTTCCCATTTACTGTTTCATCATGAGTGTGGAGCTAATGTTGCCATCACATTAACACATGCAACACCGGTTAGGAGCCTGGTAATGGTACCAGTACCATTAGCATAGCAACCACAATGTTATCAGCTAATGCTAGCACTAGCAAGCTATCTTGGTTAGAGACAAGCCTCCGTAATTCACATAAACAGTGATATTAACTGCAATGTTAATTAATTGTGGCTCAACATAATGTTACTTACCGGTAAACAGTGCCAGTGTCTCCTCAGATGAAAGAAACATGAGCTGAGAGCTCAGACCATCAGCGCTGCTCCTCTTCAGGATGTAATGACATTCTGACCTGTCAATCACACGGTAGCCACGCCCGAAAGCTTTATAGTTATTTTCACCATATATTTGACTATAAGTCATTAAATCGACACTCTAATGTATTAAAACATTATTTAAACTAACCATTGAGACCAAAAACTCATTTTTATAGTATTTTCAGAGGTAATAAAGCAGGAGAGCAAATGGTCATTTTCCCATAGACTTCAGTGCAAACGGACTTCTTTTTGAAACCACCGGTATCGCCCCCTGCTGGTTGGTGGACAGAATGCAAGTTTAGTTACTTCGGTATGGGCTTCATTGAATAGACCCCGGTGTTGCCCACTGGTAGCAGCCTGAGCCTGTTGATCATCATCAGACCAGTGTCTAGTATGTCTTCCATAATAGAGCCCAAATTACACTAAAATGATCTATTGAATTTAAATCATAAAGTTATAATAATAACAATAATAAATTCATACTAATGATGACCATGATTAAAGACCAAATTACACAAAAATAACTTATTGAGGTATTGAAAAAAAGAATTGTTCTGGAACCAGTTTCGAAACAAAGGTATAGAAAAATTTTGAAAGAACTCGGCTGTCGTTGTCAGTCCCCTTAAAGTTGATATTAGTGTCAATATGACATCACAAGAGCCAAGTATTATACTGTTTAGCTGATCACCTGTTTTGTTTTCTTTTGGCAGTCATGTCAGTGCGGTGTATGGCCCAGTTTGTTGGCAGAGAGGTCAAATATGGGTAAGACTTTGTACAATGCTGCAGATATGCTAAAATTCTTCCTTAAAAGCTGTAAATGTAACTACAAATGCAAATCTATTGTGTTTCCCGTGACTGCTTCACAATAAAAGTCAGTTCAAATGTTCATACGCGTAAACAGCAAGTCACGTAACGAGTGACCAGGGAGTCTCCTGTAAATGGCCTTGTATTTGTATAGAGCTTTTCCAGTCTACCGACAGCTCAAAGCTTTACACTACAAGCCCCATTCACACACACATTCATACACTGATGCCAGATGCCATGCAAGGCAACATCGGGAGCAATTTGGGGCTCACTATCTTGCTTCGATGCTTCGACACTTCGAACCAATGATCTTCCGATCACCAAACGACCCGCTCTACCACTGAGCCACAGCCGCTCCCATTTTCCCTGTCAATGAGACACTTTTTAAACAGTACCCGACATGCTTTCCTGTTCCAGATATGGGTACACAATTTGAATATCTTTTATACTTTAGATTAAATGATGAAATAACTTTAACCATGTGACCATGACAATAAGTATTAAGGACTAAATATGCAACAAAAAGACTGGAAAAATGGAATGATAATAATAATTTGCTGTGTATCATCAGTTAAATGCCGTCTAAAAAAAATGTTACCTGGTTTCTTCCCGCCTATTGTATGATCTGACACGAACACGAACATTTTGTTGTTGAAAATAAACCCGAAAGATCTGGTCTGTCATCGTGGTCCTTTGTCCACAAAAATAGAAGCACTGTCTATTTGTTTTGACAGGCGTCGACACGCATTTAGTAGAAATTGACACATTGATCAGGTCTGACGAAATTTCAGCGTTGTTCCGCATTCAGTGGATTTTAGGGGTCGGAAATCTATGGTCGTGGTCTAGCATCAGATATGGACTCTCTTATTAGTAATTAAGAGTGTGACACCGTGGCAGCATACCTACTTTTAACATTAAGCATGTTACATCATCTTTTACCTCAAAGCCCTGCCTATTTCAAATCAATTAAAAGAACAAAAACACAAGTACCACTGCCATGTGAGATAACTAAAATTCTTTGAAGTTGGGCAGCAATAATGGAATTTGTATCACACTTGCAGTGGGATGTTCAATTGCATTGTCAAGATTTTTAAGGAGGAAGGAGTTGCTGGATTCTATGCGTGAGTCATAATTTCACTGTTCATTTGCAAAATGTTTACGACATATTTACCTTGACCTTTGACCATTGAGCAGTTGTTTTGTGTTTTTGCAGTGGACTCATTCCCCATGTGGCGGGAGACTTACTCTTCTTGTGGTGTTGTAACCTCCTGGCTCATTTTATTAACACCTACGCTGTAGATGAAAGTGTAAGTCCATTACCTTCCCGGACGGTAGAAGGTAGTGGGAGTGCAGAAAAGGCAACAAGCTATGACAGTAAATCTCATTTGATATTAACACATTAAATTTATTTCTGATAAGATGATTGATAAATAAGCAGCATATGAACTTCATCAAGCACAAAATGCCATTCAAAACGTGCTGTTTATGAGTGGAATAGCTGCTTTTGAATTGGTTACAGTTGCAGATGGAGTTTGATGAACTCTTCCTCCACTATTGGAGGTGTTATGTTTGTGGATTTTATTGTTCTTGCAAAGGCAATATCTCAGGAACGCCTTGAATTTAGAGTGAATTTCTTCAAATTTGTTGCATACATTTAACTTGCTATTCCACAAGTAAACCCTTCGGGCAGCTTAAAGAGCATAACTCTTGGTAGGTTTTTAATTTGAAACATCTGTTGAGTTTATTTGATGTTCACTTGATATAACATTGGCCATTATTATAAATGTATTTGGCGTTAAAAGAGAATACATAAGTATAACGAGGCTTTGATAGAATTAGTGCTGTGGGAATTGATGTTAATTTAATGTGAGCATTCATAGTACAGGTAATTGATTCAATTACCTGGTATTTATTAGTAAGCAGCTTTTTTTATTCATACTGGCCAAAAGCTATTATTCAAAACATATCATTTTAATCCCAGTATTTGTTTGATGATGGTAAATCTGATCCGGAAGATAATAGAATAAAATGTAAAGTAAATGTAAAGTTGAATATGTAATGATGCTGTTGTTGATTGTGAGGTGTTCTCAGCCTAATCAATTATTGAGTTATACAGGTTAAACTAATTAAGTATTAGAAATGATATCAGTTTTTTAAGTTTTAATTTCTCTGTTGTATATTTCTGTTGCAGTTCAGTCAGGCCTCAGCCATTAGAAGCTACACCAAGTTTGTGATGGGTGTAAGTTCAACATTTAAACTGGTATTTGAAATGTTTGTCACATGCAGCGTTTCTTCATATTAATGGGATGTGTTTCCTCTAGATTGCTGTGAGTGTTCTCACATATCCATTCATGCTGGTGGCTGATCTGATGGCAGTCAACAACTGTGGGTGAGTCATTCTTTCAAACAGTACCACATTCACATTTTTGCCCTGAGAGGAAAGTGGAAATAAAATCTTGGAAGGCTGCATTCTAGATTATATACTTTACCTTGTTACCTTCAGTATGTACTGCAGTTGCCCCAATAGAATGTACCTTCAGTGTGCACCTTGAACTGAAACCCTCAAGCTCATATATTCCAGATAATAATAAGACATCCTGGTATTTTTGGCGTACTGCATTATACATATTTTCCATTGGGACATACATTTTGCTGTCAAAAATCATAAAGTAGTATGGATATTTGAATGTATAGTATGTTTCTGTTTTCATCAGTGAAAATGGGCAGAGACTGAATGTATATAATATTGTACAGATTATAGAAGATTATCCTTGAAATCTTCTTTTGTTACACTGTCCTTGAGTCACGAACACAGGAGAGAAAACATTTATATGAGAAATGGATCACTGGCTCAAATGTTTTTTCCTCAAGTCTTCCACATTTCACAGTTACCTCTTGAAATTTGACTACTATTTACTATTCACTATAGAATTTTACTCCTGGATGCGTGCAGGAAATGTAATGAAAATATGATTAGAACACTTAAATATGACAAATCCTCCTGGGTGCCTTACACTTGTAATATATTTGTAAAATCCTGGTTGCAGTTCAGATGCTTCAGTCTGACAGGTTGTGTTTTGTTTTGTCAGCTTGGCTGCGGGTCTCCCTCCTCACTCTCCCATCTTCAAATCCTGGCTGCACTGCTGGAATCACCTGAGCCACAAAGTACAGTGTAACAAATGCATTTGCATCACATGACACAAAACGAATAGCACTCTGTATTGTTCAGTCTTATCCTCATAGTTGTCCTCATTCTGACCACTCACCAGTTGTGCATGAGTTGCAGTACAAAGTAGGAAAAAGAGCTGAAATATATAAAATATTAATATATAAAATATCACTAATTGAGAGATAATTCACAGTTATCATAATTAAGCATTGAAATTTGCCATTTATTATCAGTTGGGGCACTGCTATTAATTTCAGTTAAAAATGACTGTCATTTTATATATTATTATTATCCTATTTTAGAGAGTTAAAATATTTATCCAACTTCCTGGTCATAACTATATTTTCAAAATATTAAAAAAGACACAAATGTATTATGTTCTGTATACTAAATGCTGGGGATAATTATTCTTATAATAATAGAATTATTATTTTCTAAATCTGGTGTGAAATACAATTTTGAAGCCACGGCTCCCCGATTGATAAGCCTGAATGATATTGGGCTGTCATTGCCATGGGATCATTATATTTTCAGTGGGTTTTGAGTTTGAGTTTTGTTTTGAGTGTCTTTATTTTAGTAACACATTTTATTATAGATTTATTACAGGACCTGTGGTTGAGCTTTTCAAAATAAAAAAACTCACGCTCATACCAAAATCTATGGCATTTGCAATAACGCAGCCAAAAATATTGAAGCCAAAAAAAGTCAAAAACGTATCCTGGAAAACCTGGAAATGATTGACCAATTTTCCAGTCATGTACAACAATGGAAAATGTGAGCGAATGCAAAAGTTACTTTTAACCCATTTGTATAAATAATCTTCTAGTTTTCCAGGACATGTGGGACGGTGGTGTAGTGGTTAGCACTGTCGCCTCACAGCAAGAAGGTACCGGGTACTCCCCCGTGTCTGCGTGGGTTCTCTCCGGGTACTCCGGCTTCCTCCCACCATCCAAAAACATGCATGGGGATTATGTTAATTGGCTAATTTAAATTGACCATAGGTGTGAGTGTGAGTGTGAGTGGTTGTCTGTCTCTATGTGCCCTGCGATGAGGTGGCGACTTGTCCAGGGTGTACCCTGCCTTCCGCCCTAAGACAGCTGGGATAGGCTCCAGCCCCCCCCGCGACCCTAGGAGGATAAGCGGTAGAAAATGGATGGATGGATGGATGTGGGAACCCTGACAAGGGTTCAACAAAAGGTTCAGAACCAGTGGCAGCTGCTGGTCTTTCAAAGAGGGGAAGCTCATTTCGCCGAGCAAATACCAAGAGATGGGTTACAGTCGTCTTTCAGCTTCGCTTGCAAAAACCGTGATGGGACTATATCTTTAAATACCTGTCAATCAAAACAGGATTCAGACTGATCATCCATTCACCATGCGGAAGCTCAGCATCCAGGCCAGCTGAGGCCTGCCCACAGCTCCATTCACCCCCAGAGACGCTGAGTGTGCGGCGGCAGGACAAAATCGTGCCATTTATCCAATGACCATTGAGTTTCTGGACAATGAATAATGCAGTCCCACTGAGGTGCATGGACGCTCAGCTTCTACGAGCAAATGCATTGAAAACGGCGCTATGGGAATGTATGAGAAGTTAACATTGACTCAGATGATTTGTGATAAATCAATTCTGAACAAACTCATCTTCAAGGTGAACGTGTTCTAACATATTAGTAGTCAATGAAATGTTAACACAACCATACACATTTGACCATTTAATTTTGACATTTTAGGGGAAGCTGAGCTTCCTTTGCAGCTTTAGAGAAATCGCCTCTGTTCAGAACCCCTCTGCTTTATCCTTGTCCCACAGATTACCAGATTACTCATATTTTAGTATTCCAAACCATCCACAATTTGTATGTGTCCTCTTCTGTCAGGGTCACCTCTTCAGAGGATCCAGCTTCTTTTTCCGCCGGGTGCCTGTGACCTCCCAGCCTTTCATCGAGAACTGACATCATCATCACCTGCTGGGATGTTCCTCTTCCTGTTGCTCACAAACATTTTCAAAGACCCACCTTCCCTTCAACCTTCCAACTACTCTTGTCAGGCTCTGCTGCAGTCAACTAGATGTAGCAAGAGCACCAATGACAGCTCATGGAGTGCCGATGAATGTTTTTTCCAGGTGCTTTAGCTCAGTTCAGTTGGGTGAGGATAGAGGTGGCTCTTTTCACAGTCAGTAACTCTGGGTTTGTTCTTAAATCCATATCCAAAAGTTGGGAATGAGATACAACTCAGATTTCATGGCTTCTTCTCCATAGCAACAGCCATCAAGGCTTATGGATACTGCAGTAATTACACACAAACCAAACAGAGAAATTCCTGATCACTTTTCCGTTGCCATCGGGTGGCCAAAAGTCATATATTCTCTTTCTGTGTTAGGGGGCATTGAATTTAACCCTTAAAGAAACATCCGTTTAGTCATTTAGTAAAACATATTTCTGTGTTCCATTCATGTTTTTTGTTTAGACAGCCAGACAGTAAGATTTCCATTTGCAGCTGGCTTCCATCACAGTAAACATCAAAACTGCACTATTTTTGTTTGTGAGTTACATTATTGCTGGGAGCAAACAGTGCAGAGCTTTTAAATCAGCCAGTACTTAAATTGCATTACTATGCAAACAAAATGTCCCCTGACAATTAAATGCAGGTTTGATATTTGCTGGGTAGTGAAGCATCTTTAATGAATCCACCACTCGATTTTCATGTAAACTAAAATCAAACTTGTGCCAAAAAAGAAACAAAATGCACAATATGCAAAGTTAAAGGAGCCCTATGTAACAAATGATCAAGTAGATGCGAACAAGCACTGGTGAACAGTGAGGCTGAGGTAGTTGGTAAATCTGCTACCGCTCTGTTAACAAATAACTTTATCAGGTGACGTTACGAAGCTTGTAACTCAGTTACAGCTTGTTGGCAAACCATAAATTAGCAGAGGTTACAGATTATTGCTGGTAGAAAGAAATAGCTCATCATTTGTTGTCATTTAAAATCAACATGAATAATAACACATCAGTTTTGTCTAGCCCAATATCACAAATCACAAATAGAACCCAGGGGGCTTTATAATCTGAACAGGTTACAATGCTCTCTGTCCTTTACGATACGACCCTCTTGATGACTAAGGTGAACAGAAATATGATAGAAACCTCAGGGAGAACAACAGAGTCGAGATCTGTCTTTCAGGATGGGCAAACCTGTAATAGATATGTGGTAATAACAGGTGATCTGACTGAGGGAAAGTGCAGTGAGAAGTGTCCAACTGTAGACTCTAGGTCTGTGAACCAATGGAAAGAGAGGGTGCTCAGGCATGGTGTACATCATTTGCTTAAACTTAAATGGACACTATGTCAGTTTTTCTCCCATCTAGTGGTTAAATTTGACTTTGCATGCATTGCAACATGGTTGGAACTACGGTAAGCGGAATGGGTCAACTCCCAGGGGGCCACTATTACTGCGGATTCCTGGTCCCCGGCCCAGAGCTCCAATCATTTTTCCCCAGACCGCCACAGCCCTCCTCTGGTCCGGAGGACTTCCTGGCGTGTCCCGGCCGGCCGTGGCCGGGCATGGGGCGCTCTCGGTCGTCCACTCACCGCTTTTTTTTGGCGATGAGGATTCAGCGCGGCATAACTATGGTCTTGTATTAAGACCAAAAGTGCAGTGCAGGTTTTAGTTTAGCGCCGGGTAAGTAAAACCAGCATCTCCACCTTGCTTCTCTGTGAAAAGTGAATCGCAAAATGCGGAAATGCATTTTGTCCTATGAGTACTAGCAGGTAGTGCTTTATGTCCCTCTCAGCAGTTCGTAGTTTTTGACAGACCGGAAAGACATGGAAGCCTCCGTATGAGCGACCCGCTCCATGTAAAGACAGATAACTGATTCTTCACCCAGGAGGATAAGTCAGATTGTTGGCATATGCTATTTTACACCAATGAGTATCTATTTATGAATGAAGATATTGATTTGAAATAATAAAATACTTAAAAAATTAGATAGTGTCCCTTTAAACACAAAATACAAAATTAAAGTAATTTTCAACACAAAAACCGGATAATAGCGAACACAAACCAACACCTTTCAGTATGCTCTGTGGAAATATACCCCAGCCATAATTACTAAATGAATAAAATGTATTTTTTTGTTGAATGTATGATGTATTGAATGTCCAGTCCGCGCTGCTGCTGAGGCGTCTGTTTCTGTGTCGGGCGAGGGGGCGCATTTCACTCGCCGCGGCTGTGAGCACGCGTAACCAACCGTGGCCAGCCGTGCCGTGCCGTGCCCAGGCCCACCTTTTCCAATCGCGCCAAACTGGGGATCCGTGTAGCGCCCAGGCACGGCTGGATTGCACTCATACTACCCATAGAATACGGACTTTAGCGGCAAACGGGACTGGACGCGGTACGATGGCCCCAGTGTGAGTGCGTCCTAACGCATCAACTTTGAGGACAAAAAGTGCATTTGATGCCATGATGAAGAGATAATCAGTGTTATCCACCCATTTCACCCATCAGTGTTCAGAATATTAAGTTTGATCGGTATATCTATATGTACCAAATACTATTCAATGCTCTAAAGCTCACATATCACTGTATATTAGCTGTTGTTATATTGAGTTGGACTTTTTCATACAATTCTATATGTAGTGTTAATGTGTTTCCATTGTTGTTATTCTGTACACATGGCATCTATTGCACGTCTGTCCATCCTGGAAGAGGGATCCCTCCTCTGTTGCTCTTCCTGAGGTTTCTTCTGTTTCTTTTTCCCTGTTAAAGGTTTTTTTTGGGGGGAGTTTTTCCTTAGTCGATGCGAGGGTCATTTGTAAAGGACAGAGTGTGTCATATCCTGTACAGATTGTAAAGCCCAATGGGGCAAATTCATAATTTGTGATATTAGGCTATACAAATAAACTTGACTTGACTTGACATAACCCTTTACTGTTCAAGTTTTTGCGAATTTATCTTCTTTTATAAAGTCACCCTGTATCCTTGACAAACATTATTTTTAGCCTCTCTAACAAGCTATCATCACTGTTGTTCTTTACCTAATGTCACCTGAGGTATATCTATCATAATGCTATTAATAACAATATGCTTAAAGACTTCATCCATCCATCCATCCATTATCTACCGTTTATCCTCATAGGGTCATGGGGAGGCTGGAGCCTATCCCAGCCGTCTCAGGGCGGAAGGCAGGGGACACCCTGGACAAGTCGCCACCTCATCGCAGGGCACATGCTTGAAGACTTGAAGAGCAGAAACTCTGCGAACTGTTTTGTATTCAGGAAAAAAATGTTTGTTAACAAAAGTGAAATGTCATTGGCTGACAAAGCTAAAGTTAGAATTACTATTAGGTCATAGCAGACCAGAAATTTACAACTTCTCCTTCCTATCAGGCCTCACTCCAGTTATTACTCTCAACCTGTTATTACTAGTCATTGCTGTTGTCCACATTAGGGACTGTCCTCCATGTCCATTTGTCAAGTGTCATTAATACAAAGCCACCATAGGGCTTGGACTATACAGGACTCTGAAGGCTCTGCTGTTCCCTCATAATTCTCTATTTATGAAAATGGAAATATTTTTTTTTCTGATTGTGCTGAGACTAACAAAATATATCTGTAAAATGTAAAACAAAAAAAAAACATGCATGGAAAAATCTCTACAGTGTAAAATAAGTATTAAGATGAACACGGTATATTTATCGAAATTCGATTTTACATCCTTAAGTTTTAAGAATTCTCTCTGCTTCTTTTAAAATGTTTGTGCTAAAAAAAATTTCATTCCATCTTACAAAATCTGTATTACTTCCCAGAAGGCAGACATATGTAATGTGTTCCTTATTGGATGAGGTATCTGTTACCATGCTTGCCTGCATGACCAATGAATGAATGTTGACCATATTTCTGCCTGACTGGCATTTGTGATTTTAGTCATGTCACTGTGTTGTAATTGTTCTACTCCATAAACCTGAAAATGAAGATGACCCAGCAGATTCGGTCACATTTTCAGTTGACCCATAATAAAGTCATAAAAGAACCAAACTTCATGAATGTTTTTTTGTGACAAAGAAGTATCTGTTCCAATCACTCTATCAGAGAAAAATCAGAGTTATAAATATCTGGAAACTCCAGAGAGCCATGACATTATGTGTATGTAAACTTTTGACCACGACTGTACAATTACATGCAACACACCATCATTCATGCGAAGGAGGACACGACACAGTAAGTGCAGAGTAATTCATTGTCAAATAGCAGAAAATAAAACAGCCACGCACTACAAAGAGAACAGTGGTTTAAATAATGTACACCCACCTTCCCATAATCCCTCACTTCTGACTCTCAGATCATATGATGACACGAGCAGAGCGCACACACACATCTGAGCATCACTCGTAGAAAACAACACACACACACACACACACACACACACACAGTTAAGCAATCCAACATTGCATCGTTTTCACTGAGCGTGACCACATCCTCACCCCGCAGCTTGTAATCAAACACTCAAAAACACAAACACACAAACCGAGTGGCATTGTCAATAAAATAAGTCATTCCATGTGCTCTATTGCTTTAAGATGACCCATCTGCTGTTTGGTCAAAACATGCAGTGCAGGAGCATTTAAAAATAATGACCCCATCATAGAAAAAAAAGCTCCACTGCGTGCTTTCCTAAAATGTGTTACAATGTGCTGAGCTTTATCTACACACTACCTAAATACACACTTACATACATACAAGTTTCCATAACAGACTATAAGAAAAGCCTTCAGACTGAAGTGTAACATACGGAAGCTCACTCCTACCAGGAAAGAAATTATGGGAATGACATTTTTTTTTAAAGTAAACTTAAAATAAGTTCTTT
Organism: Synanceia verrucosa; assembly: GCA_029721515.1. Classification (NCBI taxonomy): domain Eukaryota; kingdom Metazoa; phylum Chordata; class Actinopteri; order Perciformes; family Synanceiidae; genus Synanceia; species Synanceia verrucosa. The sequence goes on along the minus strand of CM056561.1, from coordinate 12,044,300 downwards.
TAGAAAATAAAGCCAGAATTGTATGATAGTATGTCAGAGTCTGGCCTCATAAATCTCAAAATATGGTTTTAGTCATGACGAGCAAAGAGGAATTAGCCAACTCAGATTTTGAGTTGTTAGATTTACAAAGTCAATGTTATGACACACAGCCAATAAGTACTACTTAATAAACTCAAATTCAAAATTACGATGAAAACAACTTACTGAAATATAAGTTTGAAAAATAAATTTCAAATGATCATAGTATGACTCGCACAGTTCTGACTAAATCTCAAATTGTCAAATTTATTATGGCAATGTTACGCAAATTTCAAACTTAATTTTAAGATCTCTTTTTCCACCATTCCTCATGTCTTCCTTCTCCTCGTTTCTCAGGGAATAAGCTGCCATAGTTACAGCTCATGTGCCAGGACACAAAAAAAAAAAAAAAGACATAAGAAAAAAAAATGAAAAGAAATTGTATGGTCCAGGCTACATTCACACAAACAGCATTTTGGAATTATTGTGGCAATTGAAAGGAAAAAAATCTCCATAAAACTTAAATTTACATTCATTTTAAATGACAGCATTTGGATATTGTGTTCGCTGGAGGATGTTTAGCCCTGTGCTTCTCTATTTAAAAAGCAAGTCCACGCTAAGTTTTGTTGACAACCCAACCTTTACAGTTCACTGCTGGGACTTGCAGGTTGCAGTGTGTTCTGCTGATGTCTGCTCGACAGTAATGTATGTGTACTGTTTCCTATTAAATAAGTGGAGCAGGTCAAACTGCTTTTAACAGCTGCTCCAGTCTAGGTTGAGATATTTGCATGGGAGGACATTGTTTCTTGACATCCAGGCTCCCCCAGCCTGGTTTTGAAAAAAAAAAAAATCTCAGTTTGCATGATGTTCATTAAAACTGTAAAATGGTGACTTCAGTTTTGCGATATCGCCTTCACTTCCCTGTCTATCTTGTGTGGACACACACCAGTCAATAAAACTCCCAATCCTAAAAAGCTATAGGCTTGACTGTTCTGGAGCTGGATCAAACATCACATAAGGTGCAAAAGGTATTTTAACATATGTGGGTCATTCTGAAAATGTAACAACTTTTTGAATTTGCTCAAGAAAATGCATCACTCCTATATATCCACTTTTTAAATGAGCGATGCTTGCAAATATGAACCTAAAACACTACAGTTCCATGTTACAAGAAGCGACAGATGAAGCAGAAACATCGTTCAGCTCACAGTCTTTGGTTAGGTCACAAGCCAGCAGCACTTTTCGAGAAGCCTCATAGTGAGCATTTGGACAGAATCCCTGAATTGCACCTGATTCGCTTTAAGTGACGACTTAATGCAATGTTTGAGTTGACGAGTCAACGTAAAAGGGGAAAATGAGAGTGGATGTCCTGGTTTGGAAGAAGAACTAGGTCGAGCAGGCTGGTGCTGGTTAATAGAGAGGGAATGTAATGGCTGCTGGTATCAGATGTGAAGACATCCCCCTGCATCCACTGGCGGAAAAAGGAAAGTGGTGAGAATCCCGGTCACTTTAACCCAGTTCAGTCTTTGTGTGTGAGCAGGAAGTAGAGAAAGGTACCCTCGGAAGCATCGGCGAAAGTGAGAACCTGCAGAGATGAAGGCAGCAGTTCCTGGAAAGCAACGGATGAAATTGAGCCCCTGATATTATTCGCACAGTCCTGTGTGATAAGAATCCTCATCGCTCAGGTTAAACAGAGAACGCAAAGAGTTCTCCTTTCAGGGGTTTCGACGACTCTTTCAGGTTTCATGGTGTTGTTATTTAAAAGCCCGTGTGGAGGTGTTCATCTCTTCCCTGACTTCATGTAGGACGGTATAGCTCCTCGAGCGGTCAGGCCCTCGAAGCGTTTGTAGGTGTAGTTGATGAAGACCCAGTCCTTGTTCTTCAGGTCAGCCTCAGTCTGGTTGGACACCGGAGCGACTGGAGGAGAAGAGGTTTTAAAATATTTCACACATCACACCAGAGGTGTCATATACAAGCAGAGAAGCAAGCAGTGTACCTGTTGGCGTGAGGATGTCTGAATCGGGGAATTCGTCAAAGTTCGAGGTGTCGTCAATGCTTTTGATCTCTATGGGAATGGCAGCAGGTCGCTCTCTGGAGAGACGGATCAGCAGATATCGACATTTTTAAACCAGGTACAGAGAACGAGTCATTTGGACAGCTGAGATAAAACTATTGCTCCAGTAAAAATACCGTAACCTGGTTGCTATTTATATACAAAGTTGTGTCATCAATAATTAGTGGCTTACTACTTGGTTCTTACAGTTTTTTGTTTTCAGCTAATTTCACGAGGGCTGTAACTTCAACCTTCCTATATGTCGATGCACGACACACGAGTGAGACTCAGCCTGATCCCAGAAACAGTTGCATGAGTGAAAAAACGGCTCAAAATGGGCCAAAAATCGCAGTGTATGCCCACTTTTAAACATACAATATGAAAGACCAAGGTGGATTGAGCCCTGTTTATAATTCAATGGCTGTATTATTTGCCGAGTCATGACCAGTTATAAGATAAAACATTATTCATCCCAAAGGAAATTCTTTCACTACAGTTGCTATACACAGTAAGGAAAATTAAGGAGATTATAAAGATTTATAAAATATATACAGTGCAGAAGAGTGCAAAAAATGTAACATAGTGATAATACAAAAACTATAAGAACATAACAAACTACAAGAATATGTTCACTATGGCCATTCAATAAAATAATGCAGTTTCCCATAACGCAAGTTGAAGTTGGTGTCTTATTTTGCACAGAGAATGTTTCCATTTGGAAAACCATGTTACATTTATTTATGATATTGCCATGCAATATTGAGCATCCCCAAAACTCACCACTGGTGACTGTCACACACAGTCAACAGTCACAGTCAACACAAACGAGCCCAAGAAGATGGGTCACCGCCCATTGGCCACAGCAAGTATTAATTAAATAATTAAGAATTAATTTCACGCTAAATAGTACACCAAAATGTTTTTTATGGATATGATGTGATATGTTTTTGTTTTTTTTTGTAAATTAAGTCTTACGTAAACTATAAAATTTTGAGAGCTATTGATGTATTTTGCCATTAAAGTGTTTTTTCGGCAGCAGGTTGCCGATCTCCCGCAGCCTGTGAGTAATTTTGGGGCTTCTGGGAGATGTATTTGCAGCATAAGGAGATGTTATATGCCACAGAGGTCAAAGCAGGAAGCAGAGACGATCGCGATCAGAGAGCAAAACGGATGGATTCTGGAGGAAAAGAGGCATTTAGCATGGGTGTGACCTCTACCTCTGATAAAACAAGAAAGGAACAAGGTAAAATCACTCATTTTTTTCATGATGGAGAGTTTCTTCTTTCATTTGAGCTATTCTATGTTTTCAGAGACATGGTACAAAATATCACGAAATATCACTCAAAATGGGCAAAAAATGCTGACACAAGGCACCTTCTGTTTTAAAAAAAACATCTGGCACTTAAAGAGTTAAGGATGAAGTTGCCCACCACAACCACAGTATGATGTTGCCACTGAGTTTTTGGGAATTGAGGGTGTGGCTCAAGGGTGGTGGTTACACATACATGCATGATCAAATCTATTATTAAATACGCTCACAACCAGAGACACAAAACTCCTCAGGAAACGCAATTCAGCACAATGATTTTAGAATGCACATATTTACATGTATTATTGGACATACGGATACTTTCCGTTGCATCCTACTGAAGGCACAAAGCAAAGAGAGAATATTTTCACACACACAAAAGTGTGTAATAACTATAATTTAGAATGCAAAAACAGGCCCCACCTGATATGGTCGTAGTCTACCCCCTCAAAGAAAGGATTGGACTTGATCTCTTCCACACCCGACGCACCAACCCTATGCTCCTCCTCACAGCAGAACCTGATCACAACACGTTCAATAAAATATTATGCACATCCGACGACTCAACCATTTCAGGTGTTCTTAGAATACTTTGATATGTTCAAAATATATGAAATTCCATGTGATGAAAGGTGTTCTTGCCTGAGGATCAGGTCTTTGGCCTTCTCTGATATCGGCACTTCTGGAGGAAAGGTCAGCGTCTCTCGCCAGTTCATCACTTTCCTGTATGTCTCCTGAGGTGTCTCTGAGCAGAACGGAGGGTAACCTGCAGAGAATGAGAACAGCAAAAAGGGCAAACATCCTTTTAAGTAAACAAACAGAAACATCTGGCCTGGTCTGGTCTAAAACCCCTGGAGGAAAACCGTTCCATCTTGTCACTGAGTCATTACCTATCAGCATTTCATACATGATGACACCTAGGCTCCACCAATCGCAGAGCTTGTTGTATCCATTTTGCATGAAGACCTCTGGAGCTATGTAGTCAGGGGTTCCCACTGTGGAGAAAGCCTGCAGAGGAGAATCAGAAAGTCAGTGAGACGTTTTGAGGGTAAGCACTAAAAGGCTTCTAATGCAGCTTTCACACTGCAAGAAAATCCTGCGTCAACCCGGGATTTTCGTGCAGAGTGAAAGGGTTGTTGTAGCATTTTGACCTGGTTCAAACGACCCTCCAATCGACCCAGGAATTTAGTGGCTCAGCTCAGCCGCAGTGTGAAAGGCATCCCACATTAACAGTAGCTCTACTCATTACTATGACACAATAGTCAGTAAAGACCTTCAGGATTTGGATAAAAATCATGTAATAGCAAGTACAGGTGTTGAACTTTTGGTTGTCTGTCACTACAAACTGCAGTGTTTCTGCATTCTGAGCAAATAAAATGGGTTGATTTCAACTACTGATAATGGATTCAAAATAACTGAGACTAAATAAATGCCACTGAGATCCAACCATTCTTTCAAGACAAATAACTAATTGAATTCGGCATGGACAGTTGGCATATTTTAGAAGCATTTTAGTGTTAGTAAAGTGAAACATTTGTAGGCCAGAATATTTTCAATAACACTGCAAAAATGACAAGCGTATTTGTGTTGTCTTTTCTCCCTTTGAACACTTGAAGTACACTTAACTTTCAAATACTGGAACATCTAGATTGATCAAAAAACAAAAAACAGTTTTATTAAATTGATGAGACAATTGATGCTAAGTTTTTATTACAGACACATTTCGGCCTTTAAAAAAAAGTATGGAGGTATGTTATAAAGCCCTAACTGTTGGCTTGTTTTAGGGCTTGGTATCAAGTCAGATTTTCCAGATCGATGCAATTCGATATTTCAAGGTCCCGATTTGATTCACAATTCAATTCAATATTGATTCAATCAGGGATATTTAGTTAAAATAAATGCTCCGTTATTTCCAGTGCATGTTGAGAGTTTGCTGGTAACGTAGGTGCCAATTTTTTTTAAAGCCCTACCTTGTTTATTGTTTTTTTTTTCTTTTGGGGTAAAATATTTAAGCCTCTGGTGAGAGCAAAAAACTCCAATATTGACAAATTTTATTTTAAACTGTGCTGTATTCATTGATATGTTTTACACACAACAAAAAGCCAGCTCTAAAATGTTCTCAAAGTGTAATCAAAGTAATCACCTCTCTGTTCAAACTTACCAGCTGCCTCCTGTTCCTCTTCCAGGTCTCTGCTTTCCTCTTGGAGTTCATGTTCTGGAAGGCTTTGGAGGTATGACAGCTCAGTATTAAAAGACAGATTTTCTGAATCCACTATCCACTATTAGAATCCACTATTACAGGAATTAAACTTTTCAGTAATGCATGCACGTATACGTTCATATATGAAACATGATGAGCTGAAAGTGGCTGAAGTTGCATGCAAGTTAGAATTGAAATAAATGGAAGGGGTTGCCTGACTTTGCTTACTGAGGTCACTGGGCAGGCTGTGGTTCAGGTTCTTGTAGAACTCAGTGCGATGGGCCCTCTTCAGCCCTGTGCACAGGCCAAAGTCAGAGAGCTTCACGTGACCCTGGAAACACAAAACACAATTATAACCACTGAAGTTTGCAGCAGTGATGTTTAAACAATATCAACAATTATAAAGATGGCCATAATGTTCAAAAAAACAAAAAGTTGATGCAAAAATTTAAATTAGATAATATAACCGACTACATCAACACAAAAAAAAAAAAAAAGTATGTCGCATGACCATTACGTAGGCAGCATCGTAAGCCCTCTTTGACTTTTTGACCCAACATTAGTGTGAGGATTATCAACACATACAACATATCAAACAACTGTTAATTCACAGCTTTTTGCCAGCCAGCAGGGTCAAAAAGGTGAGGATAAGGAAAGGCCCCTAATACAACTACAATACTGACGAAATGATATGAAATGTTTTAACTTTATTTGTTTTGGAAAAATTTCAGTGCTTCCCCTCGCAAGTAATTTGTTTTCACAAATATGGGAATCATAGTCAAATATAGCATTAATATGCGTGCTTTTATGTAAAACAGTATAAAAATTTCTGCCGGCAAGCAGGGAACAGGGGAAAATTAGTTGATAGAGTCATGGTCAAAAGTTTACATACACTTGTAAAGAACATACTGTCATGGCTGTCTTGAGTTTCCAGTTATTTCTACAACTCTGATTTTTCTCTGATAGAGTGATTAGAAGAGATACTTCTTTGTCACAAAAAACATTCATGAAGTTTGGTTCTTTGATGACTTTATTATGGGTCAACTGAAAATATGACCAAATCTGCTGGGTCAAAAATATACATACAGCAATGCTAATATTTGGTTACATGTCCCTTGGTCATTTTCACTTCAATTAGGCGCTTTTGGTAGCCATCCACAAGCTTCTGGCAAGCTTCTGATTGAATCTTCAATCACTCCTCTCGACAGAATTGGTGCAGTTCAGTTAAATTTGTTGGCTTTCTGATATGGACTTGTTTCTTCGGCATTGCCCACATGTTCTCAATGGGGTTTAAGTCAGGACTTTGGGAGGGCCATTCTCAAACCTTAATTCTAGCCTGATTTAGTTATTCCATTACCACTTTTGATGTGTGTTCGGGATCACTGTGCTGTTGGAACACCCAACTGTGCCCAAGACCCAACCTTCGGGCTGATGATTTTAGGTTATCTTGAAGAATTTGAAGGTAATCCTCCTTCTTCATTATCCCATTTACTCTCTGTAAAGCACCAGTTCCATTGGCAGCAGAACAGCCCCACAGCATAATACTACCACCACCGCTTGACGGTAGACATGGTGTTAAAGGCCTCACCTTTTCTCCTCCAAACATATTGCTGGGCATTGTGGCCAAACAGCTTGATTTTTGTTTCGTCTGACCACAGAACTTTCCTCCAGAAGGTCTTAACTTTGTCCATGTGATCAGCAGCAAACTTCATTCGAGCCTTAAGGTGCTGCTTTTGGAGCAAGGGCTTCCTTCTTGCATGGCCTCTCAGCCTCTCAGTCCATGGCGATGCAAAACATGCTTGACTGTGGACACTGACACCTGTATTCCAGCAGCTTCTAATTCTTCACAGATCTGATTTTTTGGTGGTTCTCGGTTGACTCTTCACCCTCCTGACCAATTTTCTCTCAGCAGCAGGTGATAGCTTGCATTTTCTTCCTGATCGTGGCAGTGACAAAACAGTGCCATGCACTTTATACTTACAAACAATTGTTTGCACTGTTGCTCTTGGGACCTGCAGCTGCTTTGAAATGGCTCCAAGTGACTTTCCTGACTTATTCAAGTCAATGATTCACTTTTTCAGATCCGTGCTGAGCTCCTTTGACTTTCCACATTGTAGCATTTGTGGATGTTTGCATCCAATGAGCCCTATTTAAATGGCCTCTGAGAAGTCACCAGCTGTAGTCACTCACACTCACAAGAAGTTCAGAGGCCATGCTATGAAGCGCATTTCATTGGCACAACTTTCTAAGTCACCAAAATTGCTAATTCATGTTGCTGTATGGATATTTTTGACCCAGCAGATTTGGTCACATTTTCAGTTAACCCATAATAAAGTCATAAAAGAACCAAACTTCATGAATGTTTTTTGTGACAAAGAAGTATCTGTTCCAATCACTCTATCAGAGAAAAATCAGCGTTGTAGAAATAACTAACTATAACTAACTCAAGAGAGCCATGATATTATGTTCTTTACAAGTGTATGTAAACTTTTGACCATGACTGTAGATTAGTCGACTAATCAAAAAAAAAATGGTTAGTCAATAATAAAATAATCATTAGATTAATTGAAAATAAAATAATTGTTAGGTGCTGCCGTATTTAAAACCACTTTCAAATTGAGTAACCACACTTACATTTAATAAAATATGAAACTTGATACGGCCATTAACTATGACTCACCCTGGAATCCAGCAGTAAGTTGTCTGGTTTGATATCTCTGTGAATGAAACCCAGCTGATGGATGGAGTCAATGGCTAGCACCGTCTCAGCTATGTAGAACTGAGTAGCCTCTTCTGTTAGAGTGTCCTTCTTCATCAGCAGGGTCATCATGTCTCCTGCACCAAATAATGGCATGCAACTTGAAGTAGTCTAGTACTTTTTATAGTGAATGGTAAAATAGAAAGAGAGACCAGTTTGTAACAATGACAGAGCCTCTGTATTATCATTGTATTACCTTCATGAGCACAGCTGCTAAGCATAACCCTCATTTTTTGTTTCCTCAACTTTTCGAGGTATATAATGCAACACTGGTCATATTAGCAGTCATCATGTTGTAGTGATAGACAAAAACACATTTCTGACAGTTCCTGTTCTGAGGGTTGAACTTTCCTAGTGGGACAGAAAATTTGGGGGTGACGTTTGCAGGACTGACCAGACATTGGAGCTGCTTCCATGTATGTATCATCTCATTTGTAGGACAAAGAAAGTACCCCAGTAGTACTGATAATAGAAAGTGGGTAGACATTTCTCATTTCTTGTTAATGCTTAAAACAAACGTTTGTCATCAGGAGTCCCAAGTCATTTCACAAGCGAAAGAAAGGGAGAGAAACAAGCTGCCACGAAGAATTACATTTTATTTAGACATTGATGTCTGGCAGTTGTGTTCTAAACAAATACCATTAAATAGTCAACAGACTGTTACTATATTAGTATGGAGATCTGTATGGAGTTTGTGAGTCTCAGAGTATCCTTTTCACCCATTCAACTTTCTGTGTAAAGACTACATTTCAAACATCACTTTTTAATCACTTATCTGAATCAGTTCCTGAGAGTATTTTCTGTTGTTCCATGCTTTCTGTAACTTTTAAGTCAATAAGTGCTATTATGCCACTATGATGATATATGTGGATGAGAAGTGGGTTTTGTGGTCGTACCTCCAGGCAGGAACTCCATGATGAGGTAGAGGTTCATCTTATCCTGGAAGCTGTAGAACATTTTGACCACCCACAGGCTATCTGCCTCTACCAGAATGTCCCGTTCAGCACGGATATGACCAACCTAACAAACAGACAGGGAAACACACACACAGGTTCAAAGATGTATCCAACTGATGCAACAACACCGTTCTATTGTGCGCATACTTATGCCTCACCTGTTCCTTCTCTAGCATGTCAGCTTTGCGGAGGATCTTCATTGCATAGACGTGACCAGTGTCTTTCTTCTGCACCAGACGAACCTGAAGGCAAACACAACAATTCTCAAATCAACCTGACTGAGACCTTATCAATGGGTCCCTGTGTGCCATTGTGATCCAAGATTTTTCAAGAAATGCCAATCTCTTGGTAGACAGGACTTATTTTCCAAGTATTTATTTATTTATTTATTTAAAAGGTTACCTCTCCAAAAGCTCCTCTGCCAATCACCTTCAGAGACTCAAAGTCCTCAAGACCCAATCGAGTACGTTTCAGTCGCAAAAACTCTGTCTCTTTCCTTGCATGCTGAGAACGCCGGATACGTTTCTGCAGAGCACAGGCAGCATGTATTTTATTACACCATTATGTGTGATGCATACAACCTAGTTCATATGCTAGTTTTAAACTAAATCAGCACTCTAAACAATGTTATGCTATTGCCTCTGGGATTATATTTCTTCATAGTTGTCTTTTCAAAAATATTTTCAGTGTGTTTTATTCCCTTCAAACATCAAGAGTTGTACATCATTAAGTGCAATAATTTCTCAAAGAAGATGACTAAAACAATCACATGGATACAAGATGGATGATGATACTAAACTCTATTGACCAACTACTTGCAAGGGAAGTGTAAACTAGAAAAAAAGGGTTTCCTTCAAGCTAAATACTTGTGGAAGTGGCATTGGTGAGAACATCATTAGAAATGCTTACTGCTCTCACACAAAGAAAACGCACGAAGCACTGTAATCCTTCGAGACCTTTTTTTTTCCTCAAGATTGCAGAGGGAGATATGTGGGGGAGATAGTAGGTCAACAGGAGATGGCACATAGACGTTGTGTACATCATCTCAAAGCTGAGAACCTAAGGATGTATTTGTGTTGCGAGTATGTGATGGCTTATAAGCTATTTACTTATTGTGCACATGTTTTTTCATCAATATTTAGGTTGATACCATTCAACCCTTGTTTTTCCAACTCAAGTCTTGATTAAAATGATAAGAAATCCTTCCAAAATACCACATAGAACACCAAGATCTTGACGAACAGCATGTATCAAAAACATTTGATATTTTGAGATTTCAGCAAGATCATCATCCCGTTGAATGCCCCAAGTCTCTAGTTTGTGGTTGGGGAGTTTCACAAGGCTGTGATTATCCTGGAGGTCACAACAGGTCACTTTACAGAGACGCTAGGCTACACCCTCTTCAAGATAGAAATAAAGGTGGGGATACAACATTAAGACAGGGACTGAGAACAACTTCATGTGAATTCTACCAAACTGCCGCAAATTCTGACATTGGAGAAAAAAAAAAAACCCACATCGTATTTGTCGCTCACCTCTTCATCTGCCAAGCCCTCCTGATCCATCACTTTCTCCAGCTTCTGCTGCCTGAAGAGACAATCTGACCATTACTACTGTTTCACAGTCACAAAGTAGTGTAAGCAGACCCCATCATATCTCAAAGATATCAGCTACATACCAACCAAAACTCAACACATAAAATCATAGTCTTACCATACTGAAAAGGACCTTGTTTCTATGGATTTAATAACTTAATTTTTAATAATAATGTAAGCATGGGCTTGGAGATTCTTGGAGATTTTATAACACAAAACATATGCTACAAGACTGGGGTAGTGTCATCTTCTTTGCTTTCCCTGAGATGACCATCAAACCAACATGCACTACTCACAAAAAGTTAGGGATGGACTTTTGGGTGATTTTTTTTTTCTTCCGGGTGAAGCATGCAATGGTAATTTCTTCATCTCAAATAATTTACTGAAACAAAAAAAACTAACAACAGTGATGGTATACCACAACAAAAAATGTCAATGTCTCAATAACGTGTTGTGTGTCTTTGAGACTCAATTACAGCTTAACAACGATGTCTCATGCTGTTCACAAGTCGACTTATTGTCTGCTGAAGCATGGTATTCCACTCTTCTTGAAGGGCTGCCCTCAGGTCATTGAGGTTCTGGGGTGCGGGGCTATGACCCTCTACATGATGACTCAGCTAATCACAAAGGTTTTCTATGGGCTTCAGGTCTGGAGAAAGTGCAGGCCACTCCATTTGAGGTACCCCAGCCTCCAGCAACTGTTCCCTTGTGATGTGACTTCGATGAGCTGGGACACTGTCATCCATGAAGATGAAAACAGGCCTATGTTGCTCATGGAGAGGCAAATGACTGGATTAACAATGTTATTCGGGTAGTATTGGCTTGTCACAGTATTGCTCACAAGGTGTAGGACAGTTCTGTATTGACTAGACACACCTGCCCAGATTGTAACACCACCACCAAAGGCTGATGCATAATGTTCTCCTTGATGTCTCCAGGAGCGTTGGCGGCCATCATTTCTGCTCAGTGTGAATCAACTTTCATCAGAGAACAGCATCATCAGAGAGGCCCACTGGTTCCTTGTCCAGCACAAATGCTCCCTGCCCATGCCAGACGATGACACCTGTACCTGGTGGTGTGGTCAGGTACCCTTGCAGGTCATCTACCACACAGACCATGCTGATGCAATCAGTTCCGAATGGTCTGGTGTGACACTTGAGTGCTTCTCACCTCCTTTAAATGTGTCTGGAGTTGATTGGTATTCACCATCCACGGGGCACTGTTCACAACGAGGTGGTCATCAGCATGGGATGTTGCCAAAGCACATCCAATTCTATGCCTTTGTGTGATTCTTCCAGTCTCTTTGTGTCTCTGTTACAACCTGCTGATGACACTCGGTGACACTCTAAGCTCAGTGGCAACCTCCCTTCTGAGAACATCACATTTGAAGCCTCACAATGACCAGGTACTGATGATCTATTGTTCGTCATTGTCATAGTCTCTTGATAATGACGACATGGACTTTTAAATACAAATTGTCATAGAACAGAACATTTGCTGTAATTATTGCGGTTAATCACCTTGTTAGAGAACAGCATGTTATGTAATAAAATACTGAAACATTGAACAGCTGGACATGTGCATTCAAAAGTTTAAAGAAGGTCAAATTAAGTTCACATGTAAAAGTCATCATGCATTTTAGGTGTATTGTGAAATTTCATCCAAAAGCCCAATATCCCTAAATTTTTGTGAGTAGTGTATGTATCAAACCATGAATATTGTGTATAACGTTACACTCCCATAACTATCATAACAGGGTGAGTGAAATCTGTATTAAAAAAAAAAGAAAAAGCCTTCATACTGCACCAACCAGGACAGTGATTTAACAGGAAGCTGTCTTGCCTCAATGTAATTCTGATGAAAGCCACATGCAACCATGAAATGCAAACTTAAATGTATTATTTGTACTCCAAATTAAAGTGTTTATTTGTGTATGCATGCCAGTTTATGAGATGAAGCTGCAGTCAGAATTCAGCTTCACTGTACTGTTAGAATGGTTTCACTTGAAGATCCTTGTGTAACCAATGAAAGTGGCGAGTAGCTCTGAAACTTGTGGATGTTACCTCATCTCTCTCTCCTCATGCTGGGCGATGAGGTTACTGTAGAAGTTCTCCAGGGTCACTTTGGCCATAGTGACCCGCTCCTTGGTGTGATTACTCATAGAGGAACACGAACTCGGGCCAGTCATTGCCATGCTTTACCTAGAAGGACAAACAGACGATGCGATGAGCAGAGAGCATGTCTGCAGCACAATGCATCCCCTGTCAGTCCACACTGCTGGAAAGACACGTCCATTCAGAATGCATCCACATAGCTGAGAAAAACAAAACACTGCATCACTGTGGAGTAAGGTGGCATGAGATAATGGGGGGCTTTTGGTACTTGATATTTTATTTATATTTTTTATATCCTATTTTATTTTTTATTTCCTTGAACCCTGTGTGTTTCCATCTTTCAAGCTGCTGGAACTGTGAATTTCTCTGTGAGATGAGTAAAGTATCTATCTATCTAAATGAAGAGTAAACTTTAAAGGAAGATGTTAAAAACACTAAGCAGAGCCCTATAAAGTTGGAACTATGAAATTAGATCATGACTACTGGCCCAGAAAAAGAGGAAGGAAAGCAACTGGCTCTGCTGTCTGAGCAAAACAACGTTGATAACATTGTGCAGTTATGAAGAAATTATGTGGAAATCTGATTTGTGCAAGCTCTGGTGGTGAAGTCTTTCTGTGAGATAGCTCTTTTTATAATATGTTCATGACGTTTCAATACGAAAGGCCGTTATAAACTATTGGAATTCGGGATTGTAGCTAACATTTGGGAGAAAATGCAAAACTGGAGCTTGATAATAATAATAATAATATCAAATATATTTAACGATAACGCTACGTGTAACGGCATCGTGTAGTCCTCTATAAAAACAAACAAGACTGACAGTGGGAAAGGCTGTTAACAAAACGGCAACGATGAAGTTTGGCTCTTGTCAAAAACATACTGACCTGGCTAGCGTCAACAACACGTAGCTAACCCATACCAAAGTTTGTTTCGGTAGCAACGTAGCAATAGGCTACATGAAGAGTAGATGATTAGAAATAGAGTGTAGAATAACTCAACACCTTACACCCTTTACGTAATCTTGATTCAATTCTAGTTTAATTTTCAGTTTGGGGAGATCCCGTTAGCCCACAGCAAACAAACGTTAAACCTGCTAACATTAGTTAGCTAGCTAGTTAGCTATTAAAGTTCCTGGCTAAGTCAAGCCTCATAGGTGGACTATACCTAATACCGAATATTACTTTCAAAATAAAACTGTCATGGATGTAGGAAAGACGGTTCCATAGCATAATCGTTATGCTAGACTTTATTTTGAAAGCTTTCACCAGAGAATCTCGATTTCCATTTCCGCTAACTTGACAACTTTAAGTTCCACAGAGCCAATAGCTAAGGGAAAGTTAGCTAGTAAACGTTAGCTACTTATCTGCTAAAGTGGATTGAGTCCTTTGTTTTAAAATAGCACGTCATGAAACAAAGCGCGTTCACAATTCATCTTATAACGTCATTAACTGAAGAAAAAGTTCATCATTATGTCTTCTAGTCCCTTCATTTAGTATTGTTATAGTTGTTCTTTGTTCACTTACCTTTGTCGAAGGTGCGGTATCTGCCTTCTCTTCCTCTGCTTCGCCGAGGGTTGCGTCATTATCAGTTTGAACTCAGGGAGACACCTAGTGGCCATTCATTGTTGACATTAGGGAAGGCGTCTTTCTGAATTCGAAACACGAGATGTTTCTCATATAGTTCATATGCGACAGGATTTTTGAAGACATTTGATTTTATTATCTGCCCTTTCTGTTAAGTCATTATTTATTTGATTCCGATTTATATATCTTAATTCCTCTCTATAAATGTTTATTTCTACAATAAAGAGGAAAATAAAGACACCTGTGGCCAAGCCTCCTCCTTCTTCGTCTTCTTTGGGATTTCACCTGGCATCATTAGTGTTGCACTGCTTAGTTAACTCCTACAATGACCAATATGTCAGAATTTTCAAATTCCTGTTCTCTTCATCAAGCTGACCAAACATCTTTTGCCTTGACCACTGACACCATACACCAGCATATTCTTTCCTCCTCTTCAGTTCAGGTTTGATCATACCCATAGGACAGTAAAACAAGTAAATTTAGCATTCTAAGACACTTCATGCATAGACATAGATCTTACTTAATTTTGAAATTTTCAAACAAAATAGAGAACTCGCTAATAGCATTATTTTCTGTACTTTCTATTCCAAGAGAGAAAAGAGTTTTAGGTATTTATCGTTCAGTTGAGTCCCAAAAAATGAAAGACAGAATGGAAAAAAAGGATAAAAAGGAGGGCTAGACAGACACATTGGGGAAATAATTATTTGATCCACTGCTGATTTTATAAATTGAACCACTTCTAAAGACATGAACAGTGAATAATTTGGTGGCATTTTTTATTTCTAGTTTATAAATCATTTTTTATTTGATCCTCTAGCAAAACATGATGAGTATATGATAAATAGTGGCGAAACCATTGATGGCAAGCAGAGGTCAGATCTTTCTTGTAATTGGTCACCAGGTTTGCACACATTTCAGGATGGATTTTGGTCCACTCCTCTGTACAGATACACTCCAAATCCTGAATGCTGAGGCTTAGCAATTCTGAATTTCAGCTCCCTCTATATATTTTCTGTGGAATTAAGGTCCGGAGACTGGTTAGGCCACTCGAGGACCTTAATGTGCTTCTTCTTGAGGCACTCCTTTGTTGCCTTGGTCATATGTTCAGTGTTCTGCCAGGGGGTTCTCATCCAAGATTCTATAGTACAAGGCCCGATCCATTTGCCCCTCAGTTCGGTGAAGTCTTCCACCCTGAGCAGAGAAAGCAGCCCCAAAGCAGAATGTTTCCACCACGTTTGTCAGTTATTATCGTCAGCATTATTCTGAGGTTCTTTTTCTTACTGTGTGGTGCATACTTTCGTGCATGACTTATATTTTACTAAAGTCCATTTCCTTATGACTGTATACAACACTAGACAACACTTCTTTCTTCAGACTAAAGTAGTCGAGCTATAGATTGCAGTGGCAGAGCTCCAGGGTTGGACGGCATTCCGGTTGACTTTAACAAGTCGTTCTGGTCCGAGTTGGGACCAGACCTGCTGGAGGATCTGGCAGACAGTCTCCAGAATGGACGACTGCCTCAGAGCTGCAGGAGGGCCATCATCGCTCTGCTGCCAAAGAAAGGAGACCTGCAAGACCTGAAGAACTGGAAGCCAGTCTCTCTGCTGTGAACGGATTATAAGATCCTGTCCAAAGCTCTGGCCTTTAGATTGAGGGAGGTGATGGCGTCCATCATCCACTCGGACCAGACTTACTGTGTGCCTGGCAGACTCATCAATGACAATGTCACTTTAATTGAGGATGTTTTGGACCTCTCCAGTTCATTGGCTGTAGAAACTGGTCTTATTTCCAATGACCTGGAAAAGGCTTTTTGACTGGGTTGAACACCAGTACTTATGGCAGATTCTGGCTGCCTTTGGCTTCAACCCGGGTTTTATGGCCATGATTCGGGTCCTCTATAGTGACATTGCGAGTGTCCTGAAGATTAATGGGGGGAGGCTGAGTGCTCCATTTGAAGTCCAGAGGGGGTGAGGCAGGGCTGCTGTACTCCCTGGCCATTGATCCTCTGCTACATAAACTGAGGAACCACCTGAACAGTGTGAGCTTCCCCCAGTGCAGTGTGGCTTTTAAACTGTCTGTGTATGCTGATGACCTCATTGTGTTGGTCAACAACCAAAAGGACATTGACTTTTTAATTGATACGGTGAAAGAGTTTGGTTTAACTTCATCTGCGAAGGTGAACTGGCGGAAGAGCGAGGCTCTGATGGTGGGGGAGAGGCTGGGGGATTGGCTCAGGCTACCTGGTAGCCTCACCTGGAAAACAGGTGGTTTGAAATATCAGGGTGTTTTTCTGGGTGATGAGATCCACACTAATCAAAACTGGGAAAACGTTGAAAAGGTGAAGGGGCGCCTCGGTAGATGGAAGTGGCTTTTCGCAAAGATGTCCTACCGAGGTTGCACCCTGAGCCTAAACAACCTATTCTCATCGTCCTTGTGGCACCGGCTGGCCTGTGTTGATCTTCTCTCCTGACTCCAGACAGTTTTAATAGATTTCTTTTGGGGCAGGATGCACTGGGTCCCACAGAGTGTCCTGTTACTGCCTAAAGAGAAGGGAGGGCATGGTCTGGTCCACCTGGCCAGTAGGGGTGCTGCCTTCTGCCTCCAGTTCCTCCAGAGGCTCCTGACTGGACCAAAGGACACTGTGTGAAGACCTTTGGCTCAGTACATCCTGCAGCATTTTAACAACCTGGGCCTGAAGTTTAACCTGTTTTTAATGGACACCAGAAACGTGAGCACATCTCCTCTGCCTGGTTTTATAAGAGAGTTTTTACTGTGCGGAACCCGCTCAAAAAACAGAGACAGGAGCAGGTGGACTTGCACTGGCTCCTGCAGGAACCGGTCCTGTGGGGGACCATACTGGACTCTCTAAGTTGGGCAGGGGCCAGTCTGTCCATGCTGTTGCAAACTACAGGGGTCGTCACACTGGGCCAGGTTCTGGATCTGGCTGGACCCAAGCTGCATAAACCTGCTGGTCTGGCTGCTCGGCTTGGGATCAGGTCCAGCAGAGTCACCCAAAAACTGCTGGTCTACCGGAGACAGACTCACAGAGCACAAGACTCTGCATTTAGAACAGTTCATCAGCGGATCACTAGTCCCTGATCAGGAGGACCCTTACCCCACGATCTACCTGGCACCGGACTACCAGGATTGCAGTGGTCCCTTCCTGGAGCTGGCCCCCCTGGTTTCGGAGAGGGATCTGTGAAAACACTATACAAACCTCCACTCTCAAAAAGACATGTGGACCTACAGTGGAGGATCCTTCACGGCATCGTAGCTTCGTAGCGTAACTTTTATTTCAGCTATCAATGCCGCTGTGGAGGCTGTGTCCTTTCTGTGGACAGAGACAATCTTTCACTGTTTTGATGAGTGTCTTCATTTATCTGTACTGTTTCTGTTTTTAAACAAATGTTTTACCAGTTTACCAGAGGCTTTTAACAGGCAACTTTTTATCTGTGGTTTTAAATACACTCGCCAGCACAAGCGCAAGAGCCAGCTTTAAAACTTTGTTTTAAGGCAGGCCAAGATGGCAGTGTACTTGAGCTGCAGGAGGAAAGTGGAGGAGAGTGGAGAGCTGGATGTGGCCACTGTACTTAAGAACCTGATCTGGTCCAGACTACTTATAGACCACAGGTTCTATCAGACCTCAGGGGACCTGGGGTCCTTCAGACAGGTCTGGACTGTGGATCAGGTTCTGTGCTGAGTATCAGAGGGTCAGCTCTTTAATGGAGATGTGCTCATGTGATGTGGTTTATGTGTTTGTTTTTTTAAATGGAGGCTGATTTTAATTGTGTTTTATTGTGTCATTGGTTTTATTTTGAAGAGATTGACCATGTGAGGAACGGACAATAAAGTTGATTTAAAAAATCAAAAAGCTCTCTCTGTGGGGCGGCACAGTGGTGTAGTGGTTAGCAACCTCGCCTCACAGCAAGAAGGTACCAGGTTCCATTCCCGGGGTCTTTCTGTGTGGAGTGGGTGTGAAAGGTTGTCTGTCTCTATGTGCTCTGTGCCTCCCCAAAAGTTTTTTTTTTTCCCACAATGATGTCTCTTGCACATCGTCTCAAAATCTTCTGGGAGATGCATGTCTCATGCATCCCCTTTGTGAAAGGGGATGTAGCTCAGTGGTAGAGCGCATGCTTTGCATGTATGAGGCCCCGGGTTCAATCCCCGGCATCTCCAATTATGGGGCGGCAGTAGCTCAGTCTGTAGTGACTTGGGCTGGGAATCGGTGGGTCGCCAGTTCAAGTCCAGGTCGGACCAAAATGTGGAGAGTGGACTGGAGAGGTGCCAGTTCCTTCCTCCTCCTTGAGCAAGGCACCGAACCCCCAACTGCTCGGGGCGCCTGGATAAGGGGCAGCCCCCTCATTCTGACACCTCTCCTCTAATGCATGTGTTTGTTTCATAACTTCTGTGTGATGTGCAACTGAGAAATATTAACAGAGTGAAAAATCAATAAAGTAAGTCTTCTTACTTTCCAATCATGAAAAAACTAAAAGTAATTTTAAAAGTAATTTTAAGTCAAAATTTGCCAGGGGTATTAATAATTTTGGGTTCTACTGTATAAGAGGAGCCATGTTGCCTAAAAATCAGAGACTATAGGTGCTTAGAGTTAAAAAATGTTTCTTTATTTGAAATGAGTTTCCTGCTCAACAGGCCACAGGCTGAGAACCAACATATGGATCTAAAGTCTCTCATTCTACCAGTGTTTCAGAGTAGCAGCAACAAAGCCATACAGTAATTCACACATTGGTACATACTTGTTACAACCAAAACTGATAAAACACACAGTGCAACATTCACATATTTTCTATGTACTCCTATATATATACACACATCAGGGTTCTGTGCTGGGAACTAGTGTTTCTTTGTCTTCTCCTTTTTCCTCTTCTCTTGGTACTCAAAGATCTTTGTGTGAAATATTCCTGCAGGACAAAGGACAATAAATCAGTGCACTGTAAAAGCATTTACCATATTTTTCGGACTATAAGTCGCTCTGGAGTATTAGTCGCACCAGTCAAAAAATGCATCATGAAAGGAAAAAAAAACACGTAAGTCACATTTTTTAGGGATATTTAGTTTACAAAATCCGAGACCAAGAACAGACATTTCATCTTGAAAGACAAGTTATAATAATAACAATAGAATAAAGACCAACAGGCCTGAATAATACGGTATGTTAAGGCCATACTTGGGCGGACTGGACTCCGCTCAGAGCTTTCACAGCAGAGTGCAAAGCCGTGCAGTAGTTTCCTGTGAAATTGCCATGAATCGGAATATCAGTGTCATAGTTAACGTAACACATTATGGTTATTCAGCTACACGAACACAAACAACAAACTGAATAGATGTCTGGTGTGTTTAAGTAACATATTAACAGTTACTCAGATACATTATAACATAAAGAACATAACGGAGGATGAATAGGAAGAATAGAAATAAAGTCACAAGTCCAAAAAGCAGGATACTGTTAAGCAAGTTTACCAAACTGTCGATCTCACTCCAAATCACTAAATCCATTGAATTATTCATCCTCGGTGTCACTTCTGTGTAACTCTGCCAACTCTGAAGGAAGATGAAGCGCCGCTTCCTCTTCCGTGTGGCTGCTGCTCGATTACCATTTTCGGCTGAATATTTCACTACTTCACAGCTTGTAATCTGCAGAATATGATTTTCTTTTTGGGGGTATTTTTGTCATTCTCAGTTGTCTAAGTTAATGTTTAAATTAATTTTCAGTGGTACAGGAGTAGCAGATACCGGTAGTTGTCACAAGCCTAGTGTCCTCTCGCAGCTGTAGGTTATGTTTACTCCTTGGTCATGTCAGTCAGTGTGAAATAACATTATTAACATGTGAAATAATATATTTTAATATATAAGTCGCTTCTGGGGCGGCATGGTGGTATAGTGGTTAGCACGGTCAGCTCACAGCAAGAAGGTAACGGGTACAAGTCCCAGCCCGGGGCCTTTCTGTGTGGCGTTTGCATGTTCTCGCCGTGTCTGCATGGGTTCTCTCCGGGTACTCTGGCTTCCTCCCACCATTCAAAAACATGCATGGGGATTAGGTTAATTGGCTAATTTAAATCGTTCGTAGGTGTGAATGTGAGTGTGAATGGTTGTCTGTCTCTATGTGCCCTGTGATGATGAACTGCTGACTTGTCCAGGGTGTCCCCTGCCTCTCGCCCTACGACAGCTGGGATAGGCTCCAGCCCCCTGCAACCCTATGTGAGGATAAGCAGTAGAAAATGGATGGATGGAAGTCGCATCTGAGTGTAAGTCGCAGGACCAGCCAAACTCTGAAAAAAAATGTGACTTATAATCCAGAAACACAGTAAATTCTTTCAACATGAGCTCAACTTAAAAGATTTGGCGACCTGATTTTTCACAGTAATTTCTAATGCCTTGTTCACAATACACGATTTTCAGCCAAGCAGCATGACGGCAAAGTTTTTTTTTTGACACCCCTCCCCCAAGATCCCCCAGTCAGTCTGCTTGGCGAGTCTGGGTCATTAAGTGTGAACACCTCAAAGATGCCAGACAGAAGCTCACCAACGTCCTAACTCCATGTTGCCAAAAAAAAATAAACATCTAGCCTCCGAGATATCCAGTCGTGTCCCGCTGACGTAAAAAGAGCTACAGCCAATGAGAGCAGACATGGTTGAAAGGAGTAGCGGCTGCAGCAGAGCAGTGGCGGAAGTAGCAGCAGAAGAAGAAGAAGAAGAAGAATTCCTTTATTAATCCCTCAAGGGGAAATTACATTTTTTCACTCTGTTAGTAACTTCTTTTTTTTTTTTTTTTTTTTTTTTTCAGTTGCACATTACACACACAAGTCATGAAACAAACACATGCACATGCATTGGAGGAGAGGTGTCAGAGTGAGGGGGCTGCCCCTTATCCAGGCGCCCCGAGCAGTTGGGGGTTCGGTGCCTTGCTCAAGGGCACCTCGGCAGTGCCCAGGAGGAGGAACTGGCACCTCTCCAGCTACTAGTCCACGCTCCACATTTGGTCCGCCCTGGACTTGAACTGGCGACCCTCCGATTCCCAGCCCAAGTCACTACAGACTGAGCTACTGCCGCCCCCAGCAGCAGCAACAACAACTTTTCTCTTTTTGTTCTTTCACTACATGGTAGCACAAAAACATCCTGGACGGCTGCATTGTGCTCCATGTCCATGTTTGCAATGAAAAACTTGCTCGTTGACTGAGGTCCAGTCAGCCGGCTCTCGCTAATTCCTGGTCAAATGAGCCACTCATCCTTTTCTAGCACGTTTACAGTGATCACTAAAATGGCTGAAATCCATCTTCAAAGATAGCAGAAAATGCTTTGTTCTAGTGTTTGTAAGGCAATATGTCCATATATTCATTAATATTGTCAGTCATATTTACAGTGACATACAGAAAAAATGCCAGGGACATATTCTTTATCCCACAAGTTTCATAAATGATTATGTATTCCCAGTCCTCACCTTGCTGTGGTCCAGGCTGCTGCTGCTCCACCTCCTGGATAAACAGGTCAAACATCTGAGTCTGGATGAACTTCTTGACGAAGTGTCGAGTGGTCTTGGAATCAATGAACTTGTAGAAACTTCTCTTTTCGAACACTCCCTGCTCTCCAGCGCCTCTGTATTTCACAAAAGAGCTGTAATGGCCGACTGTTTTCACAAAGAAATGCAGGAAAGCCTCTGACACCACGCGGTTCATCTCCTCTACCGCTGAAAGAAAGAACAGAAAATTATAGTCCTGTTCCCAAGTGATACTCCTGTGTTTGACTTTAGTGGCGGTTTACTCACTTGATGTTTTTTGCCTGGTACTTAGTGCCTCTAGTATTTCAGTTCGGAGCTTTGGGGGAAGAATAGAGCTTTCATCACCAATCTGGGAAAGGAAGATTTTTAGAATTTTATACATGCTTCAAAAGGTAGCATTGTTAAAAAAATAGACACATTTTTATTATATCAGTTGAATAAACAGAATGTTGAGTAACACATCCAGTACCTGTGGCTTTCACAGGACTGTACCAAATCTGCTATCATACGCTCTGCTCGTGCACTGCTGGCACTTCTATAAGCTGCTAGCTTGACTAACAATATCCATTTTTACAAGCACATTTCAAAATTAGAAATGATGAAAAAAGATTTATGCAACCATCTTTGCGAATGCAAAACTCACTGAAACAATGAAGGTCTCCTTTTTATCCTCAGACAAGTCGACCACAAGTAGCTGTTAGAGAAGGAAGAAAAAAAAAAAAGGTTTTCACCTGTAACGCCTTTCAATTATCAACATTTTGGTTGTTATACTACAACGCACATCACTCTGATCAGTGACCAGGTCCAGCAGGCGTTTCTGGACTCCCAGCAGGTAGGGCGTGGGTGCCATCACTACGTCGATCAGGATCTCTGGAACAATGGAGATCAAGGTGTGCTGCCAGGTGAAGGGGTAAAGGAGAGCTGCTACTGCATGAATGACTTGGGACAGTGTGCTGTAGAGAGACAAGAGAGCTGATATCAGAACTGATTCTAAAGAAATTGGCAAGATTTGATGGGTAAAAACAGTTTGGTCATAAATAAAGTAAAGGCCTGTCATGATAACAAATTTTGCTGAACGATATACAGTATTGTCCCACAACTTATTGCCGATAAACAATATTATTGTCAGCATTATTCTGAGGTTGGGGCGGCACGGTGGTGCAGTGGATAGCACTGTCGCCTCACAACAAGAAGGTACCGGGTTCGATTTCTCCCCGTGTCTGCGTGGTTTCTCTCCGGGTACTCCGGGTTCCTCCCACCATCCAAAAATAAACATGGGGATTAGGTTAACTGGCTAATATAAATTGCCTGTAGGTGTGAATGTGAGTGTGATAAACTGGCGACTTGTCCAGGGTGTACCCTGCCTTTCGCCTTAAGGATAGGCTCCAGCCCCCCTGCAACCCTATGTATGGATAAGCGGTAGAAAGTGGATGGATGGATTATTCTGAGGTTCTTTTTCTCACTGTGTGGCGCATACTTTCGTTCATGACGTATATTTTACTAAAATCCATTTCCTGATGACTGTATACAACACCACACAACACTTCAGAAAGAAGTATTTATTACTATTTCACATTTGATTAACAGCAGTCAAACCCTCTGGGCCTTGTCTGAACAGGTGAGCCACCTTTTTTAAATAAATAAAACCCTATGTTTATATATATATATATATATATATATATATATATATATATATATATATCTACAGTCATGGAAAAATTATTAGACCACCCTTGTTTTCTTCAATTTCTTGTTCATTCTAATATCTGGTACCACTAAACGTATAATACAATGAACACAACGAAAAATGCAGCTGGTCACATAATACTTTATGTCCTATTTGACATTCTTAAGCTTAATTGATTCCCAGGGTATATAAGAGGCCATTTCATGTCACAAGCAGCACTGCACATGCAAAGGCCTAGAGTGGTTTCCTGCTTACATTCAAGCCGTAGCACAACTCAGAAGTTGTCAGCTCTCACATAATGCCTAAAACAAAAGAATTATGTGAAGCAACAAAGGCAGCCATCTTGGCACTGCTGGAAATTGGCATGAGTGAGAGACAGGTAGCGAAAAAACTGAAGATCTCCAAGACAGCCGTTCATTACAACAAAAAAAAAGCTGAACATGGCACTACCAAATTGCTACCTGGCCGTGGCAGGAAACGTCTTTCTACCCCACGAGATGACCGTGCACTCATCCGTTCCTGTGTCAGGAATCGTCGTCAGACCTCCAGGGACCTTAAAAATGAGTGGGCACTGTCGAGAAATGTGACTTGCTCGGCAAGGACAGTTCGAAACCGACTTGTTGAAGCTGGTTTGAAGTCACACAGAGCACGCAAGAAGCCCTTCATCAATGAAAGGCAGAGGAAGGCCCGGTTACTCTTTGCTCGAGACCACAAGGATTGGACTGTTGATGATTGGGCTAAGGTTCTCTTCGGTGATGAATCCAATTTTGAATTGATGCCCACTCCGGCCAACTTACTGGTTAGGAGGAAGCCTGGAGAAGCTTACAACCCAGACTGTCTTGCCCCTACAGTAAAACATGGGGGTGGATCAGTCATGATCTGGGGCTGTTTCAGTCTGAGTGGAACAGGGCAAATGCAATTGTGTGAAGGCCGAATGAACCAGGTCAAGTACAGGACTACCCTTGAAAACAGTCTTCTTCCATCAGCTGGAAAACTCTTTCCTGCCTCGAATGACTGGATTTTCCAACAAGATAATGCCCCTTGCCACACGGCAAGGTCAGTTAAAGCCTGGATGGAGAACCACAACATTCGCACCATGCCTTGGCCTGCTCAATCACCAGATCTTAATCCAATTGAAAACCTGTGGAAAATCATCAAACTCAAAATGGAGAACCACAAGCCCAAAAACAAAGAAAATTTGTTTGAATTTGTCCAACAGGAATGGGCTGCTGTGACAGCAGAACAATGTCAGAAGCTGGTGGAGAGCATGCCAAGACGCATGGCTGCAGTCATCAAAAACAATGGTTATGCAATCAAGTATTAACTCTTGTGTGTATCATGTGTTTAAAGCAAACAGAAAAGAAAACATGGAATGCTTAAAAGTAGTGTTTTTGGCGGTACAATGCCATAGCTATTGATGTAAGAATTTAAGTAATTTTGGTTATTATCAAGAAAACCATGGAAAATGAATAATCCTTAGTTCTTAAATTAAACTCTCATGAGCTATTTTTGTTGTTATCATTATAATTGTCCAAACAAATGTACCTTTAGTTGAGCCAGGCATTAAAATTAACAAGAAATTGAAGAAAACAAGGGTGGTCTAATAATTTTTTCCATGACTGTATATATATATATATTGCAGTGTCTCTCCAAATACTCCCCCACATTACCATAAATTCAGCCAGTTGAAAAAACTCTTGATTATTTATTTTCCTTATTTTTTTCCTCTCCCAGGTGTTGACAAAGATGCGCAGAGTGAACCCTCTTATCATCTATCCTCTTTAGTAGAGAAAGACAAGAAAAGTAAACATGCATGTGCATGGTAATATATATCAAAGCCGGCAAAATGACAGAGTCCGTCTTTATTTAACATGCGATTAATTGATTATCATGACAGGCCTAAATAGACATCAGATTTGTGATTCCTGCTATAAGAATATGACGTAGCAACATTCAGTGGACAACCATGTGGACAGTGGACAACCATCACACTGCCCAGTCAATGATATCAATCCTGCTGCATTTTCTCTTTGTACAGGACTTCTGGTATATCAGCCATGCATGAATAAGCACTTGAGAAGGTCCCCATGGCATCTGTGTGAGTGTACAGGTGAGTGTGTAATACCCCAGTTCATCAGCGATGAAAATGATCCGTCTCTCCAAGACAGCGGCAGCAAACACCAGCAACACCTCCTCGTCCGTCAGGCAGCCGAAGAGTGTGTTAAAGTTCACATGCTCCAGCCAGGAATCCAAGGGCCGGGTCAGACTGATGATCTGGTGGAGAGTCATTACTGTCACAAATATGTAGACATCACTCATCTGACAAGTCGCTGACTTTCAACTCTTACTAAACTGGTCTGACTTTGCAACACAAACATGGCCATCAACAGTGAATACTGGAGATGACGGTTGTAACATTGTTTGCGGCCCGATGGAAGAAGTGTTTCTGCTCTGTGGCAAAGTTTGGGTAATGCAGGACAGGTTAAGACACAACATCACAGGAACACACCTACCTGGAGGATCTCATTACATTAATTATCTGGGTTAAACTGAACTCAGATGCATGTTTGATTTATTTCTTGTCTAATGCTAATTTGTACCACATTTTATTTCAAATTTTGCCCTGTCTGATCTCCTCAATGTTTTTCTCTTATGTCATTGAATGTAGTCATATTTCCTTACTGCAGCTTGGCAAATGCTGGGACATGTAGCACTGCAAAAAATCAAAATCTTCCCAAGAATATTTGTCTTATTTCTAGTCAAATTATGTCTATACACTTAATTTCAGACAATATCACTTAGAACAAAATTTGCACTTGCTTAATTCAAGCAAAAAATTCAAGGAAAAAAATGCCTGAATTAAGCAAAAAAAATCTGCCAACGGACCAAGTGAAAATGTCTCAATAAGATTTCTTGAAATCAGACAATATTTTCATAACATTTTCACTTGCTCCTTTGGCAGATTGTTTTGCTTAATTCAGGCATTTTTGAATTTTTTGCTTGAATTAAGCAAGTGCAAATTTTGTTCTAAGTGATATTGTCTGAAATTAAGTGTAAAGACATAATTTGACTAGAAATAAGACAAATATTCTTGGCAAGAGTTCGATTTTTTGCAGTGTGGAGGGAGATCCTACCTGTCCATGTTAGACTAGCTCAGTCTCTGACATATATGTATCCTATCTGGAGTTTAGGAACTTCAGGGCTGAACTTTAAAATAAAACTATGGTCTATTAGTTGTACTCTTTTTTTAAATGCCACATAGACACATAGTGTCCCTGTCATACCAGCAAGTGAGAAAGCATGAAAACCAGAAAAACAGAAAACTAATATATCCTGATGATATTATTAATTTAATCAATGCAACCTTGAAAAACAATTAATGAATTTTGCAGATCTGACTGGTGTCAACTGAAACCACAACAAAACCTCCTGCAGCACATGTTCAGCTCACATATATAAAACAGAACATTTATCGACAGTCCCCATTTACATATAAAAATATTTCCGTAATAATCACACTGCCTACAGTGAGCAAGAAATAACATTTGATAGAAAGCGAATCAGTTCATTTTGGACTCCAAGGGGACATTTGTTTTCCTCCCAGGCATTCCTAGCATACCATGTAAACGAGAATGATTTAGACGGACGGATAACCTGAAAATAAAAAGAAATGCCAAGCTGTTGCTGTGAAATATATGTCTAAACCATTTTATTTGGAGGTATAACAAAGTGCACAAGAAAAAAATGTGTGCAGTGGATCTGTAAACTGTGATGGATGTTTACAACAGTCTCAGGGATCATTTTACTGTTCGCCTTGACTATCTCTTCCAAAGAGGTTTGTCTCACCTGTATGTTTATTCCCAACCTGTCTCAAGCCACTTATCAGCATTGAAGATTTTAGCAAAGAACTTTGTGACAGCAGTGTTATCCTAAAACCAATGTGCAGATGTGTGAAAGTAAAACTCAACTGACTGAGGCTCCATCCACATGACAATGGCACAATAACACTTATGAGATTTTTCTCACAACGTTGCCGGAAGTATTTCCGTCTACATGGTAATGCGATAACGAGTGACAATGAATGACAAGGATGTAATACATATGCCATGCCAACAGGTGGCGCTGCAATGAAACACACAGATGCCCACGAAAAAGAACGAAAGAATGCAATGAGCATGCATGTCACCACCTGATCCGTACTGGAAATACGTCTACATCCGCTTGGCAGCCTACCAAAGCATTTTATGGCAGTTACTGATCAGAGTTAATTTTCTTAAACATGCCCTTACCAGTTCCCTAAATCCTAACCCTAACCTCCGTTCAGGAGAAAAGCGTGAAGCTGCTGATCGATTGACACATCCATCCTTGCAGACATCTTTCCCGCTTTTACTTTGAAATATTACAACTCAGCGGCACGTAGCGACAATGACGAAGCTCCGTCGTAAAAATTGTGAGGAGAGGAAGTCAAGTCAAGTCAAGTCAACTTTATTTGTATAGCCCAATATCACAAATTATGAATTTGCCTCATTGGGCTTTACAATCTGTACAGGATATGACACCCTCTGTCCTTTACAAATGACCCTCGCATCGACTAAGGAAAAACTCCCCAAAAAAACCCTTTTAACAGGGAAAAAGAAACGGAAGAAACCTCAGGAAGAGCAACAGAGGAGGGATCCCTCTTCCAGGATGGACAGACGTGCAATAGATGCCATGTGTACAGAATAACAACAATGAAAACACATTAACACTAACATACAAAATTGTATGGAAATGTCCA
Organism: Synanceia verrucosa; assembly: GCA_029721515.1. Classification (NCBI taxonomy): domain Eukaryota; kingdom Metazoa; phylum Chordata; class Actinopteri; order Perciformes; family Synanceiidae; genus Synanceia; species Synanceia verrucosa. The sequence goes on along the minus strand of CM056561.1, from coordinate 12,015,738 downwards.
AATCAATATAACAACAGCTAATATACAGTGTGTATATATAGAATTATATGAGAGTGTCCAAGGGCATGACACCGGTTTTGCAAATGCACAGTGCAAATCGGGTTTCCGATATGGATCAGGTAGTGACAATGCGCACAAAGTCCTTCTTTACTACTACTTATGGTCACATGATGATCTGACGTCATTGTTAGCAACAACACTGGGTACACCCTGCAACTCAGAAACAGCATTGTCAGATCTTCTCACTCTGGAACCTGTTGTCAGAAAATACCGTTGTGGGTCTCAGACAACGTCAGAGTCATCTGTACGCAAGGCAGAATCGGTATTAAAGTTTGTTGGATTCACTGAATTCCATTGTCATGAGTATAGAAAACTGATTACGGAATTGTGTTGAGTAAAGCAGAAGGAAGGGTTTTGGTCTGACCTCAGTGCCCGACTCAGGAATGAAGCTCTTAATCTGCACAGTGTTTCCTGGGGCTGGGAACGGAGCCTCTCTCAGTTTCTGCATGAATGGGTAGATCATGGCCATGGAGATCTGCCGCCGCTTCTCTACCTCATCAAATATCTGCACACACAAAGTCATGACACAATACAGATAAATATTAATACAATCCAAACTTCTTTTTAAATGATTACTCAGGGTTTTTAAACAGATAATGTTTATACCTCATGTATGGCTTGATTGTGTACAGTGGATATGCCAAATTGTGGCCAAATTGTTAGGGATACATATTATTAAATGTTCATCTGCGATTTTCTGTAGTTGTCCCACCAATATTTATCCTAAAAGTGTACTGAAGCAGCATATCACTTGGCATGGATAACATATGTGACTTTAATATAATGCATTCAATATAATAATGTTATTTTCAATAACCACATATTAACTAAAGAGCGACACTATGTTCAGCTGTGGAGCTTTCAATTCTAATAGTATGCTGAATAGTTTAATGAATAATAACTGATCTTAATCACTTTGGAGCCTTTTGTAAGTCACATTTGGGTACAAAGAATAATTCAATACTTTTCATAACTAAACATCACAACAACTCTCTAACAGGTATTGGGAAAGTCTGCCAGACTGGTTTCCTGTCAACCAGAGTGGATTTCACCTGTCTTTTTGGCCATGATTGGTTGTGACTCATGTCAAGCATAAGGTACAACACTGTAAGGTGTACTACAGTACTAATGGTGCATGAATGCAAATAATTTAATCAGCTTTACACTTCTTTCAACAAATTATTATTTGATTGTTTTTTCCTATCATCACAACTCATTTTCTTACAAAACAAGATGTCATTGTAAAAAAAACAAAAACAAAAAAAAGATGGCATTGCAAAGATGAGGGCAAGGCAACAGCCCACATTTTTCATATACCAAACCCAAACTGTATATAGTGAACTTATCTGAGTCACCAGTAAAACTGGAATTACGGCCTTGCTGTGTACGCCTTCACCAACCAGTTAAGTTGCATCCATGTCTGTTATATCAGATGTCAAATATGAATCACAATAACCTTTATCTTTGACCGCCAAAACCTAGTGACTTCATTGATATGTGTGCCACATTTGTCGAAATTCCCTCCATTCCTATCAAAAAATGTCTAATGAGCCATTTCATTTAATAGTAGGAGTGTCCCGATCCGATATTGAATATCGATCCCATACGGGACAGCAAAAAAAAAAAAAAAAGTATCGGGGTATATCAGTCTATATCTAAAATCTCTGATATAAGTACTCCAATACAAGCAGGCCATTCCAGACTGTTCCACCGCTAAACTAGTGCTTATTTTGCTCTTAGTTTTTTTTTTGTTTTTATTGGATTAATTGAGGTCATTTTCAGTGTATTTTAATAAATGGGCCAGTTTTTCCCATACCTACTGTTGCTGACTATTGTTCTCTGAGTAATATCACTTGATCAAACCCTTTCTAACATTCCATAATACAAAATAAGTAATAAAAGCATGTATGATTTGTGCTGATATCGTATATTGGATAGATATAATCTTGGCCAATACTCTGCAATATTGGTATTGCATCGGACACCCCTTGGGACACCCCTATTTAGTAGCACTAAACCTGTCAGTATATATATCACAGGTCATCAAAGGCTGAAGACCCATTAAACATTCAGAATGACTGAATAAGATGATATATACAGGAACAGCATGGAAAAAATAGGTGGCTGTTGATCCTCAGTGAACAAACCTTGGAAAAGAGACCGAAACAAGCCAGGCTGCTGATGATGCAATAAGCCTCGGGTGGTCGAGCTCCTTTCCCACTAGGCTGAAGGTTAAAGATTGAAAGGAGAAGAATGAAATTAATACATTGTACACATGAGACCAAAAATGAGACCTAAATGATAACACAGTGAAGACTCAGTCTACACACTGACCAGTAACCTCCTGCAGTATCCATTTCTTCTGCTGCCATCAATCTCAGTCAGAACAAAGGAGAAGGTCTCACTAGAAACAGACAGGGCAACAAACTAAACCATGAACAGAGGAATACAAGTTATCAAAGTGATCATAAAGCTGACAGAGGATCATTTGTACCTGTGGTATTCTGTCAAAGGAGCCCAGTTGATGCCTTCTGGGAAACAAAAGAGAGTGATTGCCTTCAGTGTCTTCTCCTCCTCCTCTTTCTGAAATCTCGCCATCCCATCTCTCTAAAAGTAAACAAACACACACCTCAGTTTTAAGTTAGGCCACTTCCGGCCAATCCTGAAAATTTTGTTAAAAACCGTCCATAACTTTTTGTGTTACTTTGCAAACCGACAAACCAGCAAGCCAACAAGCCAACAAACCAAGAAACAAACAAACAAGCCCCGCTGAAAACATAACCTCCTTGGCGGAGGGGGGTAACTTTAAATAAAAAGTCACAGACGCCGCCTTGGCAGAAGTCTGTGCTCTCTGAGTGCTTTTCTAGTTGTGCGTGTTTTTCTCAAGCAAAAAATCTGATTGACACAGTTTTGTGATACAAATGATTCACATAATACATATAACTTTAATTTTACAACTTTCAAGAACAAAAAAGTGAACTATGTATATGAAATAATGTGCAAAATTGCAGTAAATATTGGAAAGAAAATAATCATGACAACAAAAAATGAATTATGAAATAAAATAAACGTCTGATCTCAGCAGCCCTCTAATGCCCTAAAAAAATAATTCACATTTTCTCTGATCCATCTTTTTTCTTTTTGAATGTAACTGACACACAGTCTTACACCAACATCATTAATCCGAACACTACCAGTGAGCAACCCGCATGTTAACATTGCCCACAGTCAAATTAAGAGTGACATGACCTCATGACAGTTACTGTAGAAGAATAAGTAACAGTGATGTTATTCGTTTTAACTTTTCATGGCTGCACTGAGTAAAGGTGTGTTCACACTGAATGTCACGGCGTGAAATCAAAGTGTCGTAGCGCATACTGCTACAGTTGCACATCACTTAAGAAGTTGGGTGTTGGGGAGTGAGCTACAGCTCCATCTACTATATAAATAGTGCTAAAACACCATTTAAAACACCCACATTGTTTTATGAAAATAATCGCCATTTAATCAGCAACATTTTGGCCCTAACAGAGTAAATGATACAGAGCACACAGCTTTGCCTTTTCCAGGTGAACAGTGCATAACTGCAATCTGTCTCACCCAACAAAACACTCAACTGGTTTATTTTGCTAGGCTGACCTTCGGAAACTGGTAGGTGATCTGAGGTTCGTAGCTGCTGCCATCTTTGGTCTTCTTGAGGCTGACCACCACCAGGTACTCAAAGAAGTACTGCCCACTGACGTAGCGGTGCTGCCTGGATGTGTTGTCTGCAACTGCCGGGCCCGGCGGTTCTGTCAGCTCAGGCTCTTTGACTCCTACACAGAAATACATTATGCTTAATCACGCACCACTAAGATCAAGATGGAATAGTTTACTGGTGTCATTGGATTAGCACCTGCAATGGACCTATTCAGAGAGCAACCATGTTACCGAAATCATCACCATATTGCCAAATATGGTTACATTTATTATTATTATTTATATTATTAACCACAAATTTGCCACATATTTACAATGTGTACATGAAACAACATCAAATGCCTCTTTAATTTTATATATTGAATATTATCACACTGCTGCCCGCCCTGTTTGTCTTTAAGCTGCTTTTCTTTATCTATTTTTTTTATCTTTTGTCTATTTTCATACTTTGATTTATTACTCGGCATTCCTTGTGGATAGCAAAGGGAAGTATTTCATTATATGGGGAAACATGTTTCCTTACTGTTCACGTGATAATAAACACTTTGAATCTTGAATCTTAACAGGCTTCGAGTGTTATTATAGCTGGATATTTCAGTATGTTTGGTCTGATAAATATCTTACTTGTTTTTCATTATATAGCTGCAAGTGCTACTACAGCTTCTGTGGCTCATCCTATAATCACTGTAAAATAATTAGATCAAAAATAATGTGATATGTGGCAAATAGCATTTTAGGTTCACTTATGGACCAATCTATCAGTTGATTAATACGTAACATTATTATATTTCATAGTTATATTTTCTTTGGTTGCCTACAGCCCTAGATGAGTCTTAATACCCACTATGAAGACTATTGGATGAAGTTGTTGTCATATTGGGAGGAATCTTTCATTCTACTGATGATCTACTTATGTCTGCAACAAATCTGTCTAGATTTCTTCCTAACCAGCTGCTGACTGCATTCTACTGCTGTTCTACAGTTCAGAGACCATTACTCAGCCCAGCTTGGTCCTGTCTTTTTCACTGGCTGCCAGACTGTTCACGTGTTCTCTGCTGCATTCCTTCCTTTTTGTCTAAAATAAAAACACTCCACCAAGGGGTTTTTCTTTTGGACTGGTAGCCTTGTGTCTTTGTATTTTCATCCTAGTGGAACGCCTACCACACGTAAAGTATATGCATAAATACTCCTAAGATGACCTGTATGTTGTATGATGATCAACAGGTGTGATTTCCTTTCCAAAAGGTTTGGGGTATGCAGAGATCATATGCTCCACCTGAAAAACCTGTTCGTTTGAAGTGAGTTTGTCATGCTATAAGCTAATACTGAGTGTAGTTTTGGTGTACACACACACACTTAGCATGTCATTGGAATGACTCATGGTATCACTCATCTGTGGACATACACTATAGGGCTGTGCGATATGGATAAAATTCTATATCCCGGTATAGCCAAGTTTATATCCCAATAACAATATACATTCCGATATAGTATTTTTTTCTGTATTTCGCTCTTCTCCGTCTCCTCTGCGGCGTAATCCCTTATATGCTTTTATTATGAATTACTTTGAGAGCGACCGGAGGTCTGGCTATGTTTGCACTGTATTTTATTATAAAGTTTGGCTGGTAGTAAACAAACCTGTGCATTTTAAACAATAATAAATCATTCACACGCAACACGACGTCCTCCATGCTGCTTTATCTCTGTTTACTTCCGAGTGAGAACTGCCACAAACCTGTCCCTACGGGTGATGTAAACATGCTACCACAAAGCAGTAGCGTTACTGCGGTTACAGTAGCCGTCATACTATTATGTCTATGATTCATACAATACACGTTTTGAACTAGTACATTTGGATTATCCAGCGGTCATTCCGACGTTGAGTTGTACTTTACACGGCGTATCTAAACCACAACCAGAGTAACGTTTATGTTAGTGTAGCAACGGAACTAACTAAGTAGCTACATGTTAAAATTACGATATAAACAGAGGCTTATATCGTACGGTAGACATTTTTCTACCGCATTACGATATATATATCGTAATATCGCACAGCTCTAATACACTATATTGCCAAAAGTATTCGCTCACCCATCCAAATAATCACAACCAGGAGTTCCAATCACTTCCATGGCCACAGGTGTATAAAATTAAGCACCTCGGCATGCAGACTGCTTTTACAAACATCTGTGAAAGAATGGGTTGCTCTCAGGAGCTCCGTGAATTCCAGCATGGAACTGTGATAGGATGCCACCAAATCTAGTTGTGAAATTTCCTCACTCCTAAATATTCCACAGTCAGTTGTATTATAAGAACGTGGAAGTGTTTGGGAACGACAGCAACTCAGCCATGAAGTGGTAGGCCAAGTAAACTGACGGAGCGGAGTCAGCGGATGCTGAGGCGCGTAGTGTGAAGAGGTCACCAACTTTCTGCAGAGTCAATCACTACAGACCTCCAAACTTTGTGTGGCCTTCACATTGGCTCAAGAACAGTGCACAGAGAGCTTCATAGAATGGGTTTCCATGGCCGAGCAGCTGCAACCAAGCCATACATCACCAAGTGCAATGCAAAGCGTCGGATGCAGTGGTGTAAAGCACGCCACCACTGGACTCTAGAGCAGTGGCGACGTGTTCTCTGGACATGTTCTCATGTTTCTCCATATGGCAATATGATGGACGAGTCTGGGTTTGGCGGTTTGCAGGAGAACGATACTTGTCGGACTGCGTTGTGCCAAGTGTAAAGTTTGGTGGAGGGGGGATTATGGTGTGGGGTTGTTTTTCAGGAGCTGGGCTTGGCCCCTTAGTTCCAGTGAAAGGAACTCTGAATGCTTCAGCATACCAAGACATTTTGGACAATTCCATGCTCCCAATTTTGTGGGAACAGTTTGGAGCTGGCCCCTTCCTCTTCTAACATGACTGTGCACCAGTGCACAAAGCAAGGTCCATAAAGACATGGATGACAGAGTCTGGTGTGGATGAACTTGACTGGCCTGCACAGAGTCCTGACCTCAACCCAATAGAACACCTTTGGAATGAATTAGAGCAGAGACTGAGAGCCAGGCCTTCTCGTCCAACATCAGTGTGTGACCACACAAATACGCTTCTGGAACAATGGTCAAAAATTCCCATAAACACACTCCTAAACCTCGTGGACAGCCTTCCCAGAAGAGTTGAGGCGGTTATAGCTGCAAAGGGTGGCCGACGTCATATTGAACCCTATGGATTAGGACTGGGATGTCACTTAAGTTCATATGCGAGTCAAGGCAGGTGAGCGAATACTTTTGCCGATATAGTGTATTTAAAAAGACTGGCATCAACATTCTACTCTTTGTAGCAAAGGTTTCCCCTCCACAGTAAGCATAGGAACCCTTTTTCCTTGATGTGGTAGTGTAATACTCACTATCTCTTTTGCCTTTCCGGAAAGAGGACCACATGGCACTAAACCTCTTAAGGGCCCCTTGTCGTCCACCTTCATCTTCACTTGTTGGGATGGCTGCTGCAGAGACAAAAGCAGAGGCTGGTTAATACTGAAACCTTCACACAACAACATTCACTTTCCCATGTCACATAAATATTTGTGCTCAGGTGGAACTAGTACACTCTGAATTATTAAGACATGCATGGGGAAGGTCAACTGGCTACATTGCCCAAAGGTGCGACTGGTTGTCTGAGAGGTGCCCTGTGATGAACCTGCGACTTGTCCAGGCTGTACCCCGCCTTTCACGCAATGACAGCTGGGATAGGTTCCAGTCCCCAGTGACCCTACATAGGATTAGTGATTGATAATGGATGGATGGACCATATATTCTGCTATTTAATCAACATCATACCAAGGTTCTTATAGAAAACTAAAAACTAAATAAATAAATATTAACATAAAACTCAAACTAAATAAAAACATTAAATAAAAATGAAACTGAAACTCTATTGCCTACAATAAAATAAAACAGAAATTAATGAAGTTTTTAGTTTTCATATTGTAGCTACAATATACTGAAAAAAAATGAGATACTCAACTACAGTTGAGGTTAAGTAACATAGTTACTTGTCAGTGGTAACAGACAGTAGAAATATTTAACTCCTTGAGTGCCAGAAATGTATATTTACGTCCTTCAAAATAGAACGATTGAGTGTCAAAAAAAAATAAAAAAAACATTCATACGTTTTTCCTTTTTTCGGTGGTGGGCCAATCGCGGCCTCCCGCAGCTTGTGAGTAATTTTGGGGCTTCAGGGATTTGTAGTTGGGACATAAAGAGATGTTATACGCCACAGAGATCAAAGCAGGAAGTGGAGATGATCGTGATTAGAGAGCAAAACAAACGGACAAAAAGTGGTGATTTTTTTTTCATGATGAAGTAGTCTCTTCTTTCATTTGCGCTATTCTGAGTTTTCAGAGTCATAGTACAAAATATCCTGTGCATCATTAAAGATGACTCAAAATGGCCAACAAGGCACTTTCAGTTTTAATAAAAAGGGCTTGCACTCAATGACTTAATATATCATGGCATTTTAATCCTTAAATTTAGGAATTGCATTTTAAGGTAATATTTCTAAATATAAGATCAACCTAAAATGACCTGAAATTAGCGGTGTCAACAATAATCGATGCGGAGCATGCGCGATTCTGCATCGATGCGGCAAGGTGTCATAATCGATTATGTCACTGTTTATTTTCTGGCCTTGAGTGGACGATAAAGTTGTGAAGTTTCAATTACTTCTGGGGGTATTTCTGGCGCTCCATCATTTAGACCCACTTTATAAAACAGAACTTCCTGAACACGTGCTTGATTTACTGATGGAGGCTTACTTTTGAAATACCCCTCAGGCAAAACAAATACCTGACACTGACTCAATCCAGAAAGTAAGTATCCCGGCTGCAACTGAACTCCCAAGACAAGGAAACATCAGTCAGTATGTTTACACGCACTGAGAGAAATTTGACTTATTGCCTTAGTCCGGCTAATACACTGGGCTTGGGCTGGGAATCGGAGGGTCGTCGGTTCAAGTCCAGGTCGGACCAAGTTTGGAGAGTGGACTGGTGGCTGGAGAGGTGCCAGTTTCTCCTCCTGGGCTGAGGTGCCCTTGAGCAAGGCACCGAATCCCCAGCTCCCCGGGCGCCTTACATGGCAGCCCACTGCTCCCTGAGGGGATGGGTTAAATGCAGAGGACAAATTTCTTGTATGTAGCGATATATATGTGACAAATAAAGCATCCATCTATCTATCTAAATCCTTAGCTCGGTTATTGCCAATAGCTTGGCTTAGGTGTGCATGTAAATGTACTGACTATGGATTAAGCTCAGCATATCAAGCTCCTACGAGCTGCTCTGTGTCAGAGTCTTATCTATTTGGATTGGCAATTACTCTGTAAATAAAGCAAATAAAGCTACCAACACAGGCCTTCCGTATGAATCTTCTGTGTATGCTGCAGCAATAGTGCTGAATCATTTGTTTACTTCAGACTCTGAGGAAAGAATTTTCACACTTATGCAGCGTTCAGGCCATGTAGGAAAAACTGCTTTCTAAAGGACAATTTAGTAAACCTTATCTTTCATATGGTAAATAAAAAGCAATCATTAAATTATGCAAATACTACTCAAGATATATAAACCCAGTCAAGCATTATAAAAGCCAGACAAAAACTACTTTACTTTTTTTTTTGTAAAGATATAAAAAATATCTAAAGACCTGGGTTTAAATTTTACTTTCATATAATCAAGTAAAAATTACTGTAGTCAAAACACTAACCAACTGTACCAAAAATACAACTTCATAACAAGTCTAACATATTTGAGTAAGGCAAATTACAAATTTGCCCATAATACATATATTTGTAAAGCTCTCTGGGCTGGTGTAGTGGTTAGCACTGTCACCTCACAGCAAGAAGGAACCAGGTTTGATTCCCAGCCCAGGGCCTTTCTGTGTGGAGTTTGCATGCTCTCCCTGTCCCTGCGTGGGTTCTCTCCGGGTACTCCGGCTTCCTCCCACCATCCAAAAACATGAATGGGGATTAGGTTAAATGGCTAATTTAAATATCCCGTGGGTGTGAATGTGAGTTTGTCTGACTCTATGTGTCCTGCGATGAACTGACAACTTGTCCAGGTGTACCCTGCCTTTCGCCCTTAAACAGTTGGGATAGGCTTCAGCCCCCCCGCGACCCTATGTGAGGATAAGCGGTAGAAAATGGATGGATGGATAAAGAAATCTCTTTATCTTTAAAAATATATTTATTATGGGCAAATTTGTACCGAAACAAAATAACTGTTTTGACACAATTATAACTATTGCAGTTCAACCAGTTAACTATAAAAGGGGCCCACACAATTCAGCCCAGGAAAACATGGGTTGATGTGCACTTTGTGGAAAAACAAGGTCATATATCCTGCTTAATGTGTATTGTTGGTTTTGTGCTCTGTTGGTGAAGATAAAGTGGCCACCCAGAAATCAGCACTGGAGCTCTAATCACAGGTGAATCCCTTCAAGACAAAATTAGTAACTCTTTACCACAATTTGCATCATTTTTGCTGTCAAACATGAGCTTATATCTATCACCTGCTTTGACGCACATTTAAATGTGTTAAATATATGTCAAAAGCTGAATGAGCAGCGTATACAGTCCATGAAGAATGAGTTCAACAGACTGTACCCTCAATACAACTGGAGAAGAATGAAAAAAAGACATTGTGCAGGTTTCACTTTCAATCTGGCTCACCTCCCTGGATCCTGTCAACACCCTTTGCAGCAGCCTAAAGTCCACCTCTGTTGTCAGGACAAGGTGTTTGCTCTGTGTCAATAGCAACGCCAGTGTTCCCCCACCCAGCAACTTGCAGTTGCACAGCTTTGTGCTCAATCAGCTCCCCAGTAACATAAAAAATACACAGCAAAGGCTATACTAGACTGTAGTTTACATAGGCTGTCCCATTAGAGACAGTTTCTCTGAAGCCTGCATGCTACTTGCCTAGTTATGCTACTGCTGTTCAGCTATGATGTGGGTGTAAATACAACTTGCTTAACAGCCTCCCCTACCCTCAGGCTCTTGAACATGTTACAACACTGTGCTGTCAATCCTTTAAGAATAGGAATGGCCCAAGTAAAACTGCCTGAATCCTGTTCACGTGTTGTTTTTCCATTATGAAAACCTGTAACCTGTAAATTTCAAATCAAATCTGTCCACTTATCTGTTAACCTATTGGTCTATTATTCAAATTAAAGTTTCCAAATTTCATCACCTGCGTGGCCCTTTTCTGTGTGTCAGCAGTTGCATTCCTGGTTCAATATGTAGCCAGCGAGGAAGAGCCTCACATGGGGCTTACTGTGTGAAAAGTTGCTCAACTTCAAATATGAAAGAACTTTGTAGCCTATAGCTTACACCTGTTTCATACTGACTACAAAGTAAGGGATGTGACAACCACTTAAGTGCCAGGGGGCTCCAGAGTTATCAAACTTCTCAGATTTGATCCATTAAGTAGCCGACAATTGATTGATCAAAATTTAAAGTATTAAGTAGGGCAGCTTGCCACAATTCTGCCTTTTGATTGCCACCGTGAATCTCATGGTCAAAACACTGTTTCATTTGGGCACAGGAAAAAAAACACTTTGTAGTTCAATATCTGCCTGTCGTCGTCCAATCAAATCAAACTACATTTAAAAATCTAGTGGATTTAGTGTTGTCGTTCGAGGTCGTAAACTCGCAGCGTTACAACACCACTGACTGGAGTCCATGATTTAATGCGACGTGTTGCTATTTCACCTATGCTGCACTTTATTTCACCCTTTGCCCACAGTATTCAACTACAGATACATTCACTGGATAGCCTTGCAGACTAATGTAACGTCAGACGTCTAGCTTTTATTAACATAGTGGTTGATAAGTCGATACACAGATGTATGCTACAACTTGCTCGGAACACGTAAACACCGCACGTCAGCACAGGTATTATACGGTAGGCTACGTGTTGACGTTGGTCTATAAATAAAACAACGTTCATAAGTAACATTAAAGTAACGTTCAGTTGTTTTGTTACTGTTCTAGCGTAAGGTTTAATATGGATATCACACAATGGGTCCAGACTACGTACACTAAGCCAGTCAAATAAATGATAGTGACAGTGCCTGCTATCTAATACTCACTCCATCTGTTGTTAGTCACTCCGACCCTCTTTCTTCTCCTTTTTACCGTTTCACTCATTGCTGCTTCGCCCCGCAAACACACAGTATTCCTCTCAGCTGTTTTTGTCCGCAAACTTAGTTACACAACAGCGGCACTTTGTCGTCTCCATTCCCGCACACACATAGCATCCTGGCTCGCGTTCACCACCCTGTCCGCGTGCTTCTCACAGGCTCAAACAGCTCTACTGTTGGGAGCGTGCCCAAACGGTCCTCTCGTGTTGCGTTCAGTACATGTCCGAAAAACGGCGCAAAATGCGTTTATTGCTGTCTGTTCAATTATTATGCAGTTCAACTAGTTTACCTACACAGTACAGCCCAGTAAGGACACACATGGGTTGATGTGCCCGTTGTGGAAAAACAAGGTACAATATCCTGCTTAATGTGTATTGTAGATACTTGCTTTGTTGGTAAAGAGGTGACCACACAGAAACCAGAAATGGAGCTCCAATGCACACATGGGCATGTGTATGCATACTAAAGTGTCAAAGTGTTAAGTCTTTTCCACAGTTTGCATTCTTATTGGTGTGAAGTCAAATTACAAAAATATACAGTGGATATTGTATGTTAACTCCATAGAAGCTCAACAGACCAACAACAACAGAAAGAGGAAGGTTCATGTAACCCTGAAGCAAGACAGTGACTCAAACCCTGAGTGAGTGCAGGCCAGAACAGCTTTTACCTTTATAGGAACCTGCTAAATGTCACAGAGCTAAATCAGACTTAGTTTAATGTCTTTTCTTCCACTTTGACAAGACTGTTAAGACAGTTGGAGTTTTCTGAAAAATGTTGTTTACAAGTACTCTCGTGCTTGTAAATCGAGAAATACCTTCAAGTGAAAAATGAAGTTCACATTTGTCAGGTGTCCCCGATCACAGCTGTTCTCAGAGGGGTAATAGCTTGCATATTTTTCAACTATCCACCCATCCATCCATCCATCCATCCATTTTCTACCGCTTATACTCATAGGGTCACAAGGGGCTGGAGCCTATCCCAGCATCGGTGGACTTGTGATTGATTCTACACTTCCCATAATGTAACTCAATGTATTGTAGGCTATTTACCCTTTACTGTATAACTGACTTAAGAAGAAATTACACAGCTGGTTTCACAGACCTAATAGTAATTCTTGTTATTGATGACTTGTAAATTGACCATGACATTGGTGGAGAGCCCATTTAATAATTCATAATTTCCAAGACTGCATGGTATTTAAAAAAAACAAGGTCAAACCTGTATTTGATTTCATAATTAGTCACAGACGGACAGCAGAAAGGAGTTCAAAGATTCATTCGTATCTTTAATGTAAAAACTTTAAATTTAGTTTGAATTTTATTTATTGTTATTTTTATCCTCTTTCAGATGGAACAATATATTTTCATACCTGTTGAATTCACCTGGTCCATAGTACAGAATAGCGGTGAGGCACCACCTCCATCTGGGACTGACTCTAGGATTAGAAATGAAAAAGAAAAGCTATGACCATGGTGTTTATTGGGCAACATTGATTTGTCATGTTTTTGTATGAGAATGTCTGTGATTACTATTATCACCTTGGTGTGTTTAAGATGTTTAAGATGTAAGTGAGGATGACCACAAGGGAATTATGAAAGTATGTTGTTTACCCTTCCTCGATGTCTCCCGTACTGATGAAAAAGACAGCAACCCCCTCCGCCGTGTAAATCCACCTTCTTCATAACTGTTGTTCCTTTCTGTGAAAATTCAAATCAACATAATGATGAGTTCAAATAATTATTATTTAATATTACAGGGAGAGATGCAAGAATTGTCTCTAATTAAATCACTGTGAATGTGTGTTGTATGAGCCACTGTCTTACTTTTAACACGGAGAGATGAGAAGCTGAAACTCCTTCTTGTGTTAGGAGGCACTTGCTGCTGTGTATTCTGAGAGAAATGGGGAATAAAGACACATTTGCATTTAATAGATAATAATTTAGAAATAAAGATTGGTGTTAATTTAGCAAAAGTTTTCAGCATGTTAGTCTGTCAGTATCTTGAATACTTGTTCTTGAATTTGGTGACCCCCTTGACCTCTGGTCTAGTGCTCTTGTTGCTTTGGAATTTTCATGTTTGATCGATGGTTATAACTATGATTAATGATTGGGTTTTCAGTACATTTTCAATAGACATTTTTTGTCCTAGGGGACAACTTAATACACAGATTATCATGTCATTTGCTTTGAATGTTCATGGTGGAAAGAGGATGATGTTTTTATGAGCAGAACTGAGTGCACTGCATATTAACAGCACTCCAATCAGAGAGTGAGGACTAGATTCTGTGCCATTGTTGATTTTCACATGATTTGCTTTGACCCAAATAGAAGAAAACTTTCTCATAAATAATATTTGATAATAATGTTTGTTTCATGCCTGCTGTCCATTTTTTGGTATTCTTCTTCTTGGATAAAGAGAAATATCCCAAAATCTAACTGGCAGATGCCCACTGACAGTTAAATTCAGGCTGTGTCTGAAGCAAATCAAGCCAATCCTCCCATTCATTTCAATGTGGGTAGTGTGTATGAGCTGTGGCTGTGGAGACTGCAATGGTTGCTGGGAAAAAAATGTGACAGCCTGTAACAAAAATAAAAAATAAAAAGAATATATTTTGGGAGAAACATAACACAACAAAAACCAATGGTCAGTTAAATGACTGTCTTTCAAATGGACCATTTAAGTCCGTTTGTCATGTTGTCTAGATTTTAATTGTTGATATTTTGCTTTGTTGTGACCTGAGAACCTGAAGTCAGGGTGTGACCTAGGTCACTGACACAAGCTTAACTGCACCACTAAGCCACTGTTGATGCTTTGGTTTTTTTTGCTGAAGCTATGAATGTTGGTCTGCTGCTCCTTGTTTGCGTAGTCAACTGGTAGCTCAGGACAGACGTATATGAGCATTATTGGTTCTGCATGGGAAGATACAACCGCTATTTATAGCCGACCAAAATGACAGGACATGATGATGCCCTATGGGAAAACTCCCCACCAATATAAACCACCAGTGTACAAGTGGAATGCATTAACACAGGGTTAGTGGAGCATGGCATAAAGTATCTGTAATACAACTTTGTTATAGCTGTTTATATTGTCTGTTTGCTGGTTTTGCCACTTGGGAAATATTTAATTTTTTAGAATCTTGAACATGCTTTAATAGTCATTGATCTTTCATGGGAAAAATCTTCTGGCACAGGAAGTGATGTGTTTTATGTTTTGTATTTGTTTTGAATACACTGGATAGTAAGCCTGAGCAGCACATGCAAACCCAAGTAAAGAGTCTTGTCTACATTAAGCCAAAGCTCTTCACCAGAAAGTCCAAGACAGAAAGGATTGAGACTGGTTGTCAAACCAATGAAAAACTCATAGCAATGACTGTTTGGTACTATAAATGGAAACAAAACTATGCTCTATTCCTCAGTTATATTACTTTACATGGTGGCGTGTACAATGGCGATATCAGAATGTTATTTATTTTTAGCGTAAACAGTGGGAAACAGCTAACTTGACAAAAGTTAAAAAATACACCAACCAGCACATCCAATGCTCATTGATTAATGTGGATCTCTTTTCTTTGATGGCACTATATTTTGACAAACACCAGTTTATCTGTCTATTTGTCACCTGCCACTTGCATCATCATCAACTGCTGATTGCATTACAAGAATCGTCCCCATAGCAGCAAGAAAACAGTGGAAGAAAACAATGGAAGCAAACAGCAAATCCATCCGCTACATACTTAAGCTCTCGCACAATTAGTAAGTTATGGTCATTAAGTTCAGGTTTGGGTTCTGTGCAGGAACAATGGTACCAAACCTGACAACCTCACTGTGTTGACAAGATTTCAGTGTGGCTGGCAATATCAGTAAGACCCCCTAATTATTATGGTCAACCAAAACTGAAACTTAAGCAGTGAAAAATACTTTCAGAAAACCATCAATGAAACTATCTAAACTAAAAAAAATAATGAAAATGTTAAAAAAAAAGGACATAGAAAAAAAATTATTCCATTTTAGATTTTCGTAGTAATAAATTACTACCGAAAAAAAAGAGACTGCATGCATTTTGGTCAACTGTAGAGATGGAGCTGTGCTGTAATTGCTTCACATTGGACACTAACATAGCACAAAGATTAGGTATTAATTTTGGTTGAACATCAAAACTGAACATAACATTGAACACAACATTGTGGCCGCTCCGACTAAAACTAAAATCCATCCATCCATCCATTATCTACCGCTTATCCTCATAGTGTCGCGGGGGGGTGGAGCCTATCCCAGCTGTCTTTGGGCGGAAGGCAGTGTACACCCTGGACAAGTCGCCACCTCATCGCAGGGCACATAGAGACAGACAACCACTCACACTCACATTCACGCCTACATGCATGGGGATTAGGCTAATTGGCTAATTTAAATTGACTGTAGGGTGGATGCAAACTCCACCCTGGGCTGGCATTCGAACCCGGTACCTTTCTTGCTGTGAGGCGACAGTGCCGACCACTACACCACCGTGTTGCCCCTAAAACTAAAATTAGTAAAATAAAATAAAATAAAATAAAAAAGTCAAAACTAAATAAACATGAATTGAAAATCCAAAACTTTAAGTAGCCTAGGGCTAGGCTAATGGTTATTAGAGTAACCATAACCTGACTCATTTTACTCTCAGAAAGAAAACAAATCAGTGTAATCACAAGTGGTAGTGGTAGCAGTGGTAGATTGAAAAAAAAGACTGCAAGGCTTTAACAGTGATTACTACTGATAATTCTGTTGCTACTGATGGTGTTGTAGCTGAAGCATAGCACCCACCCTCTGGTTTTCTTCTCTGCTGACTCAGCTTTTTCGCCATTTTTTGCATTATTTAACGCTGTAAACACCGTTAGCTGCTACAAGTTGAGAGCTGTTGAAATGCATCCAAACCTTTATTTAGTACTTTCAATGCCTCAAACAAAGCAGGCATTGTCATTACAATAAGACACTACAAAAGCATATAAAAACTTGCTTGCCCCAGCCATAATAAGCTCATCAGACCTACATGCAAATGTTATTTTTAACTCTGGCTACTGGCCATTGGAGTGCTTTTAGACCTGTTCACACTTGTTCTTCCTCTGGCTTATCATTTTCTTCAAAGAACAGATGGCATCAGGAGTTCTAGTGACCACGCCTGTAAGTACACAATGCAGGATGTGAATTGCACACTGTCTCCATCACAAACATGCACATTTATGACATAATTGCAGTGTTTCTTTACCTTATTACCACCTACATTCTATTTTTACTCTTGATACTCACTCAAGGGTGTTGTGATATACCGTGAGATTTAAAAATTACATATTGATATAATGTTAATAACATAGATAATATAATCTATGTCGTGAGTATGCGTGTATGCCTCAGAGAGCTTTAAAGTCTGTACAGGTTAAAGGTTTTAGTATAATTCAATTGCCAAAATAGAGACAAAATGCACTTTGAAGAAAGTTCAAGATAACCTGATACAGATAACCTGATCTGCTCCATCTGTTGTATTCAGTAATTTTTGTCCACTCATTTTAGTCATGTATGTTGTATATATTGCATGCCTAGTTATTCACTTATTGTTATTCACTCATTACCTCTGCCAAGGAGGTTATGTTATTTGTTTATTTGTTGGTTTGTTGGTTTGCAAAATAACTTAAAAGGTTTTGACAAAATTTTCAGGGTTGGTCAGAAGTGGCCTAACTTAAAACTGATGTGTGGTGATCGGATCCGATTCAACATCACAACCAAAAATTAATCAGTTTTAAGTTAGGCCACTTCCGGCCAATCCTGAAACAAAAACCATCCATAACTTTTTGAGTTACTTCACAAACCGACAAACCAACAAACAAACAAGCCCCAGTAAAAACACAACCTCCTTGGTGGTGGGGGTAACTTTAAATAAAAAAGTCGCCGCCGTGGCGGTCTGATGTTATAGTTTTTTCCACTTGGTTTTCTACTGTTGTTATTATTCTTATTTTTATGACAATAAGCATGTAATGTTGCACTATCCACTTTGCTGCTGTAACGATGCAAATTTCCCTGTCTGTGGGACGAATAAAAGATTATCTTATCTTATAATATCATTATCATAGCCCAAAGTGCTCAGTACTTCTGCACTGACAATTGCCCCGTGACGCCAGATATTCAGAAAATCTGAAGTGTCTGAATTGTCTGGCAACTCTTTGTCTAACACGTAAGGAGCAAAAAGTATGCAGATCATTTGCTTAATAATACTACAAAAACACTATGCCACAAGTAAATGTTGTGCATTCAATTTTTTTTGTTTGTAGTTTAGATGTTAGTGTGTAATTTTCCAAACTATGAAATTCTTTCTGTCTATAACAGAATCCTAAAAAACAGTCTTTACTAGAAATATGTTAAAACGTCAAGGTCAGACTTAAGTTTACTTGATAGAATAAATATTTGTTCTATTATCTAAAGTGAGCTTCCCATGTTCAACTGTAAATAATTAAACCTATATTTCAAAGATTTTTGGGGATTTTTTTTTTGACATGCAGCAAAAGGCCATGGCCAGAATTTAAACCTGGCCTATATGCAACAAGGGTGGGTTAACCAAGTTAAACTTAATATTTTTATAATTAAGTGTGCACAATGCTATGTGAATAAACTTTCTGTAGTGACACTATTGTATGCTAAATGATGAATGCGAAATAAATGCCTTACAAATATAAAAAGTAAATTATCCAAAATTAAATTAATTTGCATTTAAATGTTTTGAAAATATTCCTACTGGACCTTTTTCTCATAAAATCTCACTTTGTTTTGCATGGTGGTGTAGTGGTTAGCACTGTCGCCTCAAAGCAAGAAGGTACCGGGTTTCGAATCCCGAATCCCACACAGAAAGCCTTTCTGTGTGGAGTTTGCATGTTCTCCCCGTGTCTGCGTGGGTTCTCTCCAGGTACTCCGGCTTCCTCCCACCATCCAAAAACATGCATGGGGATTAGGTTAATTGGCTAATTTAAATTGACCGTGAGTGTGAGTGGTTGTCTGTCTCATGTGCCCTGCGATGAGGTGGAGACTTGTCCAGGGTGTACACTGCCTTCCACCCTAAGACAGCTGGGATAGGCTTCAGCCCCCCTGCGACCCTATGTGAGGATAGATGGTAGATAATGGATGGATGTATATACAAAGAAACCAGTATCTACAGCTGTCAGAAAAAGAAATGTTGTGCGGTGAAGTGTGCAATATTTCTCACTGAATGTAGTGTAGTAGAAGTAGTTAGTATCACAACATGGAGCTAAAAGTATAATAGCTAAAGTGCTATAACCACAAAATTGTACTAAAGTCCAATACTTCAATAAATGTACTTTTATACCAACACAGAAAAGTAAATCCCCTCTATCAAGATTATTGATTTCTTTTTTTATTTTCAGAATACACGTTGAGATTCAAACTCTATTTAAGACAGCAACATAAAATGTCTCACTTAAAATATACTAAGACTAAACAAAATGTTAACGACCAACATAAGAAACAGCAAATGACATCAAACAATGGATTAACTATGTTGTTCAGTAACGGCACATAGTCTTCAATTTTACAATCTCCCATGCTTTTAAAAAAAATCTTGTTTCATGGTGTCTCTGTGGCTCACACCAAAATGAGGTTGCAAAAACTACTTTCACCAAAAATGATGCAGGTCTGAGTAATGATGTACATAATTTGTCCACATGACCTGCAGGAAAGTTTGCATACAGTGGAGTCTGTAGAAAGCATAAATAAGGAGGCAGTGTGTGTAATATGACCTTATAAAGAAACTTTGACATCTATTTAATTAAGTTATCACACAGTAATGACTAAGTATCTGCTCTGATGTGACAGTACCAAGTAATAAACATAAACACCCTGATTTAATTATAGAGTAACACCAGTAATGGTATGATATAAATGGAGTAGATCCTAAGATATCATGTAGCGTTTTGTTAAAGAACTTGGTTAACTTGCTACAACAAATACAATACATAGTAGGTTATTCATAACCAATACATTTTACTGGAAGCCTATAAAGTGTCATTGATATCAGGCGCTGTAAAGTCTTTACACATGATTACCCTCAAATCAAAATATGGAGACACACAAACACATCACGACACAGCATCTAACGAGTGTGCATTCATCACAGGAAGTAAAAGTGAGATTGTCAACCTCAAAGTTCTCTCTTTCTTCTGTCACGTGATATTAACAGGATATTAACTGGGTATTTTTTGTTCTGTTTTCCTTACTGCAACAGAGTATTATATCCTCATTTATGAATGAAGAATATTTGAAAGAAACATAAAACTGGCATATTAATCATAGTTGAGCCTATTCAGACAAGTAAAGCAGCCTTGAACACCAAATACAAAGAGTATGATTTATGTAAAGAACACACTCACCACCTGCACTTGCTGTGACGTCTTCTCCATTTGTCTTGGCTGAGCACATGAAATGAATGCGTTTCTCCAGTTGGTCCAGTTATAATATTCTTACTTTGTAATAACTTTAATATTTTTTCCTGAAGCAATAAATTCCAGCTTAAAATGTTCCCTTCCACAGCACACACAGGCAGTGTAAACAGCTGTTGTCAGTGACAATGAAGCAGCAAGTGCATGCATATGAGGAAGTGCACTTGCTGAAAATGTGCGGTCAACGGACTTCAGTCTCACGCTGGGATTTCCTCTTTCAATGTTGAACCAAAGTACAGTGATGCAGGCGACACAGTTTGGGTGTGTGTCTGTCTGCGTATTGTGCAGTGAAACCTGTTCACCAGCTTTGGTTCAATGGATAACCATTAATATTGTTTAGTCACTTTAAACAGCCCAGGCTGCTTGTGTTAGCAGGGAAACAAAAAAAAGAATAAAAACAGGTGATCATTTATTCAGGCTGTATTAAATGTTTTGAAAGGCTTATTACAGTGCTGTGACAGTCATATGTACCAGCTATTTTTTTGCCATGGCATTAGAAAAAGGTGACAAAATTACCAATAGTTTTAATCCCTCTTAAAAAATGATCTGACAGAAGTGTGCTCATACCAGGTGTGCTGAGTGAAAGTCCTCAATGCATAGAGTTAATTTAAAGCCCCTTTTGACAACTTTTTGATGTTGGGCTGTATAAGTCAAATTTACATTTACATTTACATTTACATGACTGACTGGTGAACTTGTCATGTGGACCATCCAGTCTCTTACTGTTTTTCCATGGCCTGGCTCTGTCTCCAGACCTTGCTCACTTCCCCTCATGCCATGTTCAAACCGTCCACTAGATGCCCTCAGACTCCAGTCCAGTTAAAAACTGTCACTTTGTCCACATACCAGCTAGTTTGTTTTCATTGCCATTCACTTCTTGTGTGTCTTTCCTTGTGAATGTTATATTACATTAATTAGCTACATTAAAGAATGTAAATATATTCAGTAGAAACCTAAATTACATTTTTGTATTTTTTTTCCTCTTTCTCCCTCCATACATCTTGGATTGGAATTGTACACCATTTAATTTAATAAAGAGGTAGTGATTGCCACTGTGATTGCCATAGAAAAGGGGTTTATGGCTTTTTGAAGGGAGCTAAGTCTTGTGGTCTGTTCCTCACAAATAGTCGTTCAAAAGACTGGGTAATGTCTTTATTTCTTTTTTCTTTATTTATTTAATAATAAGGCCAAACTGGGGTAACTCTGGGAAACAATCACTGGGAAGATAGGGTAAGTAACATATCATTTACTGGTGAGATATCTGAGTTTAAATTAGTCACCGTTGGGAGTTGGGTTTTTAAGTGGCAATGCAAATTATTTGTTGACGTAGACTTGAATAAGATATATTTCTGGCAAATATTACACTTTGCTTTTCTGTTTTTGTTATCAGACAAATGCATTCAGATGCTGCTGCATTTTGATTTCGTCTTTTTTGAGTCACCAGTCACTCACTCGTTCTTGAGATTGTTGTGTACTGAGAGGCAGTCATGTGAAGGCAGAGTGGACAACTCAGATGACGTCATGCAATATTTGCAAATCAAATAAGCACTGCACCCATACTCTGCTGTGGTCTTTCTCTGGTGCCTGTTCTCCATGTCACTCAGTTGAGAAGCAAAGGTGCGTACATCTGTGTGAAACAAAAAAAAAAAATCATTTGCAACTTGGTTCCCCTTCTTCTTGTTAAAGAGCCTTTTAATAGTTTTGGTTTTGTTCATGAATGTCACAACTCCAGAATGTCAGCCCTGTCCTGATTCATCCCAGTGCAGAGCATAGTGTAGAGGAAGGTGATGATGGTGCTGGAGGGAAGAAACAACTTCCTGTTCTACATAGTGGGGAAGTTGCCCTGCAAGAAATTTGACACCTTTTTGAGCTGTGAGCTGACATGGGCCTCGAGGGCAACATGAAAGTCATTCTAATCACTGGGTCAACAAGTCTTTTAAAAAAAAGAAAAATGGTACGATTATAATTTTTTCCACCTGAAACTCGAACGGTTTGTTTTCCATAAGGAGCACCACCTCAGAAACAAGGGTTAAATACAACTCATCAATTCACCAACAATGACCAGCAAATCCAGATTTCATTCCTCTAGTTTATGACCTGCTGAACTGTATAGTCAGTGATAAATAGTTTCTTTGAAGAGTGACTGCATCATTACATATATAGTTGCACAAATCAGTGCAAAATGTTTTTTCATGTACTCCAGTAACATTCTGAATGTGGGACTTTAACTTGTAACAAAGCATTTCTATACAGTATTTTTGTATAGAAATGCTTCTATACTGTATTTGTACTGAGATGCATGGTCACGCAGTCACCTCACAGTTTGAGGCTTCTGGGTTCAAATGTGTTGGTTGGCATGGGCCCTTCTGTGCTGGAGTGTGCATGGTGAGTTTTCTGCAGGTGGTCTAACCTCTTCCCACAGAGCAAGACTTGCAGGTTATTATCTCAGCAGATGCTTGTTGTTTCCTGTGAGTATAATTGTTGCAGGTAGCCAGTAGTATTACCTCATATTTAGGCCTTGTGTTGTAGAGGAACCCAGTTTTAGACAATAAATAAATGGGTGTCTGTCAGGAAGTAGAGTGGCGTCCAACCCTAGGGTGGCAGGTTCAATCCCCACTCCTACTGGCTCCAAGTCGCTATTTCCTTGAGCAAGACACACCTTATTGTAGGCAGCCCACTCCCTTTGTGTCAGTATGTACCTGTATAAGCTATGTGTACTATTGATAAAGTTGGTTCTTCTTCATCTAGATTCCTGTGAAGATTAAGTAAGTTTGGGGAATTTATTTTGAAAACCCAGTCTGAGCCAGAGCTTCCTGTTAAGAAACAGTTAATCATCTGTGTGTGTGATCAATAATGTCATCCAATCTCTATATCATTAGGATTGGATAATCAGATGTCTGTATCATATCATCACCTTAACCCTCAAGGGAGTGACACACACGCACCCACATCCAATCACAGGGACACAGAAACAGCTCCTGTCCCCTGTGGGACACTCTCTGCTCTCCCACCTCTGCCATTGATTGAGTCGGACTTGTCGAACTACCTCGTATCTCAAAAACTGTAAAGCGCAGAGCTTTGATTTTTGGACTGGGGTGGAGATTCGGAGGAGTAACCAGTGGCATTTTCGTCCCTTTACCCCACTCAGAAAGCCACTGACAACAGTTTTCCCAGTAAAAGATTTTCTGCTTTTCCCTCTCAAATTTAACATTGAAACCAATGGAGAGAATCTTGGAGTTGTCGCACTAATTAAGGCATAAGAGACACATAGCTACGACCGGGATGTTTTTTTTCAGATAATTCTGAAACTGTTCTCCGCTCTAGGAGTGTAGTTATCCCACTCTAGCGCAATAGACACCCATGTTAAGCTCTGATTTTGACATTTTCCATGCTCCAAATAAAGCGATACAATTTTTAACATGATGGTGATTGATGAAGATGTTGTTAGGTATTTTTGCTGTGTTTTGGTCATCCACTTCGTTCAACAGTAGTAGCCTGGTTAAAAGTTACATAAAATGCATAAACAAAAGGTTATCTGTCGCAATGTTATTTTCCAATCAATAAAACAAATTGTATTTTCTGGGAAATCAAAAGATATCATCCAATTTGAATACATAATCCAGAATAATTAACTAATAATAATAAATAATAATAAAAAAATAATAAAATAATTAATTAGTAATAACAATTTGCTTAAATGTATTCCTTTCCTCTGAACTGAAGATATGTCAATCCATCCATTCATCCGTTTTCTACCACTTATCCTCACATAGGGTCGCGGTTGTTGGAGCCTATCCCAGCTGTCATAAAGGCAGGGTATACCCTGGACAAGTCGCCAGTTCATCGCAGGGCATAATATGTCAATTCATTAAAACAAAATAATCTTCCAGAAAACCCCCCTTTGCTAACAACACTGCAGAACAGGATCAATAAGAGGACAATCTTCCCAAATTGTACCAAACTATGATTATCATAGTCACTGTTGTGTGTGTGTCAATGACATTGGAATTCCAGAATTCTCTATGTATAAAAATATATTCAGCTGCCAGCACCACACCATCCATCTTCTGGCCTTATGGAATTAAAGAGGTTGCTTCAACCATATCCATCAGTACTGGCTGGTTTGCCTTCTTTAGCAAGCTTTAAACCTCCAGATATACCAGCAAACTAATTTGACCTCGGTTAACTACAAGACAAGCAAATCTCTGACAATGGACATCACTTACTTTTGATAACATTTCATTGTAAGTCTAGTATTTAAAACCCTTTCATTCATCACTTATCATCTATCATCATATAAAAGCCTTGGTTGGAAGAGATATAAATTGTAAGATATAAAACAGGATAACAACCTTTTTAACAAACAGGTTGTGCAGCTAAACCATATGGTACATATATGAAGAAAACATTATGTCAGTGTTGTATCTCTTCAAACTGATGTGTTCCTGCCTCTCATCCATCCTGTGCTGTCAAATGTGATAATGGACTGACTGAATCAGGACGTCACTCAGAGCCACACAGTCTGGACATGTTCGAGAAACGGGTCAGAGACAAGGACTAATCATAAAGTCCTTGTCCCACATATTAGTGTTATATTTTGATGTGTCACAGCACTGAGCAGATCAGAGATAAATCTGTTATATAATGCTGTTGAAGTTCAAACATCAGATCCTATCAGATGCCAGGGCTTAAGACAGTTCCTGTATGAAAAAAAAATCTTTATCTCTGCTCTCTGCTTTTATTTTACTCTGCAGATATTTTTCTATGATATATTTTTCAACTTCAGTAAAGAATCAAAAAACCTGCACTAAAGTGCCCTCTTTGGAGAAAAAACGCACTGTACTGCCCTTTTGTATCGTTAAAACATGATAAAATGCCCTCTTTGAAGTTTCCTCTTCAGTAACAAGAACCTACTGTAGGTGCCCTTTTTTTCTTTTCACCTCTGCCCTTCAAAAAGTCTAGGCACGCCACTGGTCTGTTTATCTCCATTCTACCCCGTATGGAACCCACACATATCCATAACTTTATCCAGACATTCTTTTGAAAGCACCTTTCCAACCAGGGTGAATTCTCCATATTACCATGAACTACTAGGAGTGGAATCCTTAAGGAACAGCTGCAGCTTTTATTTTGAAATAATTTGACTGTTGATGTCAGGTAGAGCCCAGTTAAATTGGTATGAGATCTGGATGGTCATTGGTTATACCTGAGAAAGTTTTGAATAATTATTCTGAGGGGACTAATATCTTGTCCAATCATTTGCAACTTGGCTAATATCTTAATTTTTTAATTTAGCATTTTTTATATATGCAAATATGCAATATGCAAATAAAGCTGGAAAAAATATAGGTTTTATCTCTTATCAACTCAAAAAGTGACTATTTAAAAAGGCTATGATGCCTTTCTATAATACTTTCTATAGTATATGTATATGTTACATGACACTGTGTAAGTAGATGATTATTCCTCACCCACAAAAATACATCATGTTTCCCAACAGCAAAGCAGTCTACACATTTTAAGGAACAGATAACATATGATCACATATATGTCAATGCAATTTAGCATATGTTTGGATTGTAATTTTGACAACTCTGCACTTCTTTGTTATTAAAGAAGCTTTTATTATACAGATCTAATCATTATTTTTGCAACCATTCATGAGGCCTTAATAAATAAAGGTTGCTTGCGTCATATCCATTCAGTCTTACCCCATCCAAAACTCTTGAAAGTAGCCAGCTCTATCTCCAAAAATGGCTAAAAGTCATCAGATGACATCATAGACTGATGTCATAGTGGTTATATCGTCATTGTACACAATTTGAATCAAGCCAGGAGGGGTATAAAGCAGGCTATAAAGCAGTTTTATATCTATGGGTGTTGTGTTGTCTGTCAAGGATGATTAGATCTAATCAAATAAATGATATTAAATGATATACATACAGTATTTCTGTTTGTATTTTTTGTATAGTAAGTCTAATGTAGGATTATGTGTTTGCAATGTGAATTCAGAGTTCAGAAACAGAATGACCGAGAAATGGGGTGACAGAGAAAGGAAGGCAGGGTGATATGGTCAAGAATATGTGCGCCATGTATGGCTGCCAGTTGACTGTCAGGTCCATAAGAATGCCTTTAATTATGACACCTGATCGAGCTTTCTTTTTTAAACATTTTTTGATTGAATCTTAAGGATTTGAGGGGTGTTGACTACACTAATGATCATATCTCACGAAAGCCATGAACAACTGGCATTCATAATAAATAAAAAATGATGACAAATTTGCTTTCATTTCTATGTTACTTTACAGATATGTCTGACATTATGCAAGCTCCAGATAAAGGAAAGGTCAAAATAGGAAGTTACAAACTGCTGATTATAAAAAATGCTCTCTCTCTCTCCTGGTTACACTCAGTAATCATCTGTTTACATCCTTATTAATCTTAACAGTGTACCCAAACACTTATCACAATCTACTGTACATTTGTTTCACTACACAGTAACACATACGTACATACTGTGCAAGTCAAACAATGCAGCTACAGGCCGCAGAGGATTTACTCAAGTCAGACATGTAGACCTTTTGGATCTCTAAATTGTACATCCAATGATAACATAGTATTTGTACCATTTTTTACTATCCAGCTAATGATAGTCAGATTTGTTATCAAAGCAACATATTTTACATGCTTACAAGCTCACCATTACCTGTAATAACAACACGGTTAGACTTTTTTTACAGAAAGCTTTTTGGGAGACATTTAAACATGTTCATATATAGTCATGCTGATGTCTGTCTTTGTTCTCTAAGAAAAAAGGCTATCATTATTATCACAATGTAAGGATTATGGCAATTTAATATCCTTTGGCCTGGTATAATAGGAAATATTGTAACTTGGTTACTTGGTCAATGAAATCTTATCAAAATGTATAAACTTGGTTGTCATCTTTTCTTTTTTTTTTTTTTTTAGAAAAAAATATTTTTGGCCAGCTTAGTTCAACTGGACAATTTAATCAGGTAGTTTGTGGGCTGAGAGAGGAAGCACACAGGTCTTTCTGTATCATTAAAAAAATATCCAAACCAAAATACCAATTGCACTTTATTGCAGTCTGGGATCCTCAACACTTCATTGAGATTTTTACCAACAATCTGCCAATCTGAGAGTTGTGCATTTCAGTCTACCATTTGTGTTTGCTTACATGTTTGCTTGCACTAACATCCATTAAACGTATGCACGGGTGGTTCATGTGTGACAACAAAGCACAGACAACATCAGATTAACACTCACAGAGATGGAGACTGACTTCACTCATTCTCACACA
This sequence comes from Synanceia verrucosa, assembly GCA_029721515.1. NCBI lineage: Eukaryota > Metazoa > Chordata > Actinopteri > Perciformes > Synanceiidae > Synanceia > Synanceia verrucosa. The sequence goes on along the minus strand of CM056561.1, from coordinate 11,988,003 downwards.
TTCTCTCCTAAAACAGACACTAATTCTCTTATGTCTCGTCAGGTATGTTAACTCATCGAGTGCCAGCCATTTTATGAAACAGAAAGTGCATTGCGCCAACATTTTTGGCCATTTTGAGTCATCTTTCATGACCCACAGAATACTTTGTACTATGACTTTGAAAACACAGAATAACTCAAATGAAAGAAGAGACTCTCTATTTCATCAAGGAAAAAAAGTTTGTGTTTACCTTGTTCGATCCACAACACTACAAATTCCAGAAGCCCCAATATTACTCACAGGCTGCATTAGAGCACCCTCTTGTGCCTGCTGCCGAAAAACCACTCTGATGCATATATTCTATTTGTATTCTACTATATATTCTATTTATATTCTATATGTCTGGCCCCGTCCTGTGCCAGTTCGTCTTGTCCATTGTGTTAATCATCAGCAAACTTAACCTTGTCAAGCTACCTTGTGTCAAGTTCTATTGAGAGTTATTTTGATATACTACTTTTTAGTCAGTTTTGAGTTATTGCTAGCAGTTTTGTTTGTAGTACTTTTTCCTCATTCACCACAAAGACTTATTTAAGTATTCTACCAATTATTCAGATTGATCAATTAGTCAAGTAATCAGACAAAATTAAGGAGCCATAGTAGATCCCTGAAATTGACTAGCATTGGCTCACACCCACCCACATTAGTTAGTTATTTAGTCTCTTGAAATGAGCAACAATATATTTTCTTTTGCTGAAAATGTCTATTTTTTATTGCTTACAATAACAATATTTGTCAAAACTAAACACAGTAGTGCATTGAAGTGCTATATTATATTTAGGGTTCAGAATGTTTTTTTTAATTGCTTTATAAAGTTAGGCAACTTTGTTGGGCATTCCTTAAAGTGATAGTTCAAAATTTTGGACATAGGGCCTCATTTCCAAGTGAGCTGGAGTGTCGCAGGCATGTGGAGACAAATTTAAAAAAAAATAATTCAGTCCTTCTAGTTGCAGAGTTCACTGCAAATAGAACACTATCAATGTAAATGTCTGCACTTCGTCTTTGTATTCCGGCTCATCAAGGTACGGAGAAACATTGCTCATTGTTGTCTTCAAAGGCATCGGAAAGTCCTCCAAACGTGCTAAAACTGGTCTTTAGAACAGGCTTCTTCGTGTACTCTACGTCATCTATCATTGACAGCTGCATGTAAACAAACTATTATAGATCCAGTAACCTAGCTGCTAGGTGATATCAGTCCGCCATTGTCGAGCTTACTACCAGGAAGTATAAGGCGCTGCCGCTGCCTTCAAATTGCAAGGTTAGTCTAAAATTATTCTATCAACACCGACATTTACATCAATAGTCTGGCGTTATAACTGATTTGCCTCGGGTTCACTGTGGAGTAGGTAAGACTGTTTTTAATGGCAGGCTAAACTAGAACTATTAACTTGCATTAGCCTTGCACCAGTGAACTCTGCAGCTAGAAGGATTGAATGAAATTTTTGAAAATTGTCTTCGCGTCTTCAACACTATGGCTCACTTGGAAATGAGGCCCTATGTCCAAAATTCTGAACTATCACTTTAAGGCTTTAAACATCAGTCCACAAACCAATGGGTGATATCACTGTGACTACATTCACTACTTATATACAGTCTTTGGCTGCAATAGAAAAAAGAATAACCCGTTGGACAGTAACGCTCCCTGAATTGGTGAGCAGTGTTCATGCACACGCTGGCCTGTGTTTATACTGGTGCAGGTTTAATAAGAGGGCAACAAAGCTGAGCAGGTGGTTGGTGGTTGGAACACTGCAGATAAGGAATCTCAATCCTACACTACAGAGTCAAGAGAGAACACTGAAGTCTCACTGCGAGGAACAAAATGTGAAATGAGATCAGACTGACTTTTTCTGTTTACCCTGTTTTATTAAAGCTAAGGAGAATGAAAAAACAACAAAGTGAGTAAATCAGTCATGAATGAAGTACATGGATGTGTGTCATGTGTGGTGTAGAGATGCAAAAGGTCCAAACCTGTGTTTGAAAAGTAGTCTTTGAATGCCTTTTACAGTCTCTCACATGACCCTTGTATGGCATGTTCAAGAGTTTCTTGCTTTGTCTCTGTTGACCTGAAAAGTTTACTCCTACTACACAATTTGCATTTTGAGACCTGATTACAATGAAGAATCAAAATAACAACAATGCTTACATATAGCATGAGGTAGAAAGTGCAGAGACCTATGATTAGATATAGTATATCCAGACACAGCTGACAGTTGAAATACCAGGTGGAAAAACTGTCATTTTTTAGATGAGGGATTTTATCTAAATGTTTAATTTTCTTTTTACAGTGATGTAGCATTATTATTTGGAGCGGATTTAAAAATCAGCCATTAATTAATATCAAAATATGTACTTATGATCAATAACTCGCTATACGTTATAAATCATAAACCATGAATTGTCATAAAATGTGAAGCAGAGTGATGACACTCAGCTTCAGGTGCAACCCACTATCATTTTTTATAATAAAATTCAACCGGGCGCCACCCAGTTTGGTTAAAATGGGGTTAACTTCCAAATTTAACATTAGTGAATAGAGTCTCTTAATTTCAGGGGGCTAAAGAGGTCAGTACAGTGATTGAAGTGATTTTATACATACACAAATCTAATAATAAAATTATAAATTAGATGATTATTTGACAATCTACTAAACTACTAACAGAAAATAATCAAATAAATGATTTAATGCAAGGAAAGATTAGTGAATGACACTAATTCAATGTGACCAGGTACATTCAGTGATTGATATCTATTAACCAAAGTAACAGTTAAGAGTTTAAGAGGCAGGTTAATATTCTGAGTTTAAGTATTATTAGTGTTAGTATTAATCTGACCTCTAGATTAATAGTAGAGGCCAGTGGCTCTCTTTGGACACCTTTGGACATCTTTGTACATCTCTGGACATCTTTGGACATGGCCGGCTGATACAACACAGCATGAATTGTTTCACCACTTCAACATGTCGTCTGTTGACAGTCTGTCCTTCTTTTGAAGTTTCTCCATGGTGGCTGGAGTCATTTCTGCAGCCTGTGTTTGCACAGAGGAGCTGCCTCAAAACTCAGAGCAGGCTGGATTAAGGATTCAACTTTTGAATGTGTGGATGTATGTGTCAGAGTCTGCACACCGGGAATGCAATGGTAAATGGTGTTGCAAATGGTGTTGCATTTGTATAGCTATACAAGTTCTACCGACAGCTTAAAGTGCTTTACATGCCCCAATCACACACACATTCATACACTGATGCCAGAGGCTACCATGCAAGGCCAACAGCTCTTTTGGGTTCTTGCTCAAGGACACTTCAACATGCACCTAGGGATTCGAACCAGTGACCATCCGATCATTAAACGACCTACTGATTTACCCACTGAGCCACAGCCGCCCAATGCAACTGTAAACATCCTTGGCACCTCAGTATGCGCTGGAGTTCACAGTGTCAGTCTTAGTGGTTGGTCTTCTCCCATTCCTTGAGATGAACTAGGTGTCACAGAAAGTGACCTAGACTCACAAACCAGTCAATTGTTCAGACAGAGGTATATCCACATTTATCTTGTTGCCTTTGGCACTTATAGACCCAAAGGGTCACAAACAATTTCTGGAAGAAGACTGAGAAATTATAAAATGCCTTCATTATCAATTCAGTTCATTATACAGTAGTATCATCATCATCCACTACAATGAGTATACTTCTGTAATAATTAGTTAACACCATTCATTGATGATGTTGTAACGTGGGTTGTGGTACTAAAGAAATCCATGCAGTCCTAACTATGCCTAGCGAGCATAAAGCAAGGAAAACAACAAAACACTGCATGATGAAGGCCTACAAACAGAGAGCTGAAATGGTGAAAAGGTCAAATTAGGAAAATGAGTGTTGAGCAAAAACATGTCAGTGGGTTCTGTAGTGTAGTAGTTTATACTGTATCTCAGGGATCAACGCTGAAATACCTGAATTGAAAACCATTTGTTCATTTTATTTACATCACAGACGTATTATTGGTCCAGGCTGAGTGCTCGCTGTCAGCTGGGCAGCTTGTCTTTGTGTTTACAGCTGCTCTGCTGGAGATAAGAGAGCATCCAGATCCTTCAGCAGCCTTGACAGTGAACTCCTACAAGCAGGTGGACTTGTTGCCAGTCTGTAAAAATAACATGCTTTGTACACAAAAAAATGTGTTTGTCACTTTGTGCCCAGTGTATGCTTTCATTGAAGAAATGACAATGAGAGTGGCAAAGCAAGCCTGTGTAAGAATTCCACTTCAATAACATGGACGAAACAGCATTAGTGACAAGATTGATTATGGATGAAGGATTTAGTGAAATCTTAATTTGCATTTTATTTAATGGCATTGTATATACATGTATATCTATACTGTATTATTGTTGTTTCATTGTTTCATTTTCTAGCCTGTGTGCAACATACTCCCTCACACTTTCTGCTTCTACCCAGATACTGTAATAACCATTGTTCTAGTCAACACTCTAATCAATTTAAATTGACCGTAGGTGTGAATGTGAGTGTGAGTGGTTGTCTGTCTCTATGTGCCCTGTGATGAGGTGGTGACTTGTCCAGGGTGTACCCTGCCTTCCACCCTAAGAAGGCTGGGATAGGCTCCAGCCCCTCCGCGACCCTATATGAGGATAAGCAGTAGATAATGGATGGATGGATAAAATGTTGAAATCAGGGACATTTTCAGGGACAGCTTCCCCAGAAATCACTTACCTAGTAACGGACCAAAGCACCATATTGTAATGGCAGCTGCGTTTATTTATTTAAAAAGTAATGTGTTTAGTATATTAGTTACTGTCAAAACTAACAGTGCATACTGGTTACTGCCCAATACTGACATTTTATCTTAGTCTTTTTAGTGCCCATGCCACACCTTAACCATAGAGACAAAGCTAACCTGCTTGGTAGGACAGAGCTTGCGTGGAAGTAGGCTAAATAGTTGGCGTGGTTCACAAGAGCCGAGATGTGAATGTTAGAGAGCATCGGGATGTACCCCACTGATGAGGCTAAAGGTCAGAAAATATTTGTACATGTTGTTGAAAATGGAACTTATTGTGTGTGGTGTCATGTATAGGCCCTACTCTCCCATCATCTCAGTTGAACAGGGCATTTTCAATAAAAAGTACTGCCTTGATAGATGCATTATACTGTATAATTGGTCACAAATTTAGAATGTTACTGCAGTAATCCCAGTGAATACAGCTGGGCAGACTTGTCTGCATTAAAGGTATATTTGTACATTTGCAAGTGCTGGAGTCATTTGCAGCAGGGTAACAGTATTCCGTCATCACAGATTTTTTTAAGATTGTTGAAATAATATAATCGGTACAAAATGTTACCAGTTCAATATTCACCGTTTTGGGCTAACAACAACAGCCTACTCATGGCCATGAGAATCAAATGTGAGTGGGGGCTTTATTAGAATAACTCTGCATGGGAAGAGATGGGAGTAAATGTCACTATCTGGCTGTGACGCAAGCAGCCACAAGGAGACAGCTCTCCCCTCCTGCCTTATCAAGTCGAGTGTGAACAGTTGTTACTATGTTGTGGAGACAAAAGGCCAGAAACACCTTCCTGTCTGACAAGACTGATCAAGTGTGAGCTAGATTATACCCAGAGGTGTAAATTAGATCAGTGAGGGACAAAGTAGAGGCAGGTGGTTTGACTGAAATTAAATTATGCAATCCCATCAAAGCAAATTAAATTATGCAATCCTCATGTATGAAAAGAGACTACATGCATTAATTGGACATTGGAGGACAATAGAGATGCATCGTAACTGACCAAGAAGGCCAAAAAGTTCCTTTATTGTTGGAAATATGCTCATTCACATCCTTCATGAAAGTAAGACGAGAGGATTGAAACAGCTTCCATGTCTGTACAGTAAATAAGAAGCTTCATCCAGCAGCTGGTTACTTTGCTAGGTTTTGTCCAAAAGAGATCAAAATCCACCAACTTTAACCAAATTGTTAAAATTGCAGATAATGGTTTTACAGAAGAGTTAACTGGTGTATGGATTTTCTTGTCTTGTCATCAATGTGTGTTTGTCATCTAACTTCTGGCCAAGAAATAATCAAGGATGTAAGCCCCCTGCAAAACAACAAATTTTTTTTACACTTCGGATACGGCATAGACTGGGGAGAGGTCAAAGGTCATCAAGCAGGCGTCAATCACATCTGACAGCAGAGAGACAGAGGTTACCATTCCCCTCACATACAACTGTTATCATGTGACCAAAGTTCCATACTTAGGTCATGAGCAATGAGGAAACTTAATCTACAGATCTGTGAGATGCAATTATCTCCAGAAACTAGTAAATTCCCCTTAAATTGTGATGACTTTTTTAAACTCCAGTGCTGACTGTGGAAGCAGAGATATAAAACTTAACACGTGTGCAGTTTTGAAGACTGTAACTTTTACTTTAATGGATATGTGAACAGATCTAATTGTTATCAATGATTCCAACGTATAACCATTGTACCAGATCTGCTGCACAGATTTCTTGGCAAAAGTGCTGACAGAGGGAAATCCTTTGCATAGTGGTGTGCACCGTGAGAGGTTGGGGGGCCCAATTGTTGAAAAATGTGAGATAAAGTGTCCTCTTTTTAGGCAAAAACATGCACAGAACGCCCTCTTGGGCATCAAAAACGTGTGCCAAAGTGCCTTCGAAAGCACACTGAACTTAAGTGCCCTCTTCAGTGGTGAGAATGCCCTTCAAAAGGCCGCTGCAGGCTCCCGTCTTTGCATATGTTACAAGTGAGTTGCAATGGCAGTAAATGTCTAAAGAACTCAGATGTATCATCTATCTTGAGTAAAAAAACTAAGAGCAACCTTATTTGAACCTAGTTACAGAATAATGCTTAAGTGCAGAAGAGTCATTTCTTTTATCAGGCTGCTCTACAGTGAGGGCCGAGGTGGCCTTCACTCTCCAAAGGTCTTGGAAAGAGATGATAACTTAATGTTATGTCATGCTGAAGTAAAATGAGAAAAAGTCAGATGTTTTTTAGTGAAGCTGAATGGTGCTGTAATATGTTATGTTATATTTGCTCATGTGTTGACCTGGCATTGTATATTACTGCAGAATAAAGTAGCAGTGTGAAAATCTCTGTTCTACTGCCTGCTGACTCTGAGCAATTTGGCAAATTGGAGCTTCTGCAGTGCGTGCGAGCAACGTGGTAAGTGCAACAACATCTGAAGGAAATTTTCATGGTCAAATTGCAAATGACTTTCTCAAGTTGTTCTAACTTTTCTCCTTCAAAGGAAGTCATAACATAAACATCAGAAAAAATGATTATGTTTTAATATTTAGTAATCTTTTATTGCAATAGTCAAATAAATAATAAATGCATTAAAAGTCTTTAACATAAAACACAAAATCATGAACACCATACTTACATACATACATAATCTCAAACAAGTGCTATAAGGCCCATTCAATAAGCCTACAAACACTTCTTTGGCATGGTCTAATGTTTGCTCCCAAGACACAAAACGCTACATATTGTAATTCAGTGAAAAGTGCTATAAAGACTGATCAGAAAATATTGTTGTATATTACTTGCATGATAACTCTCTGTTAAACATAATGCAGCAATCAAGAACATTGAAGTAGACACATTAATGGATGTGACCTCTGAAGCTAAGTACAAGAATGTATCATCACACATGGTGGAGCATTTAGTGGCTAAAGAGATTCATAGTTGTAAAGTGGACAAAAACATCAAATTAAATCTAATGTTGCCTCACTACTAAAATTGTCATCACAGCAACAAAAAACAAAAATAACCTTTCGTAAGATATATTACACCACTGTATGAGGATACATTGACTGTATCACCGTAGTGGAAATGGCCAGCGTACAACCAACACAACCAGGCTCTGATTTTGATTTAAGAAACCTGGTACACACAACTGCATTTGAAATGAGGAAAAGAATTGAAAAAAGCAGCACAATGTGGTCTTATTTAGTCAATATTTCCAGGAACATGTTCTTGAACTGTCTCAAAATATTACATTTTGTACGTGGTGTCCAGGAACTGGCCTGCTCATTTATGTTATGTTAAATAAACAAATAAAATAAAATAATCAATAGTACATCATGTAGTACATTTGCATTACATTAGCAGCCTTTAGAAAACACCATTTCCCACAAGCCCAAGTCCATCATGGGTTAAATGTCACCAGATTGATGGCTTTAGTAATGAGCTCTCAGAATGGACAAGTCAAACTTCACCGTGCAGACATGGCTGTCTCAGTAGTACATACATATAAAACTAATAATACTGGATAGTGACAGTAGAGAAAAGTGTATAATACACACAGATGAAAGGATCAGTGAGACATTCCGTTGTGTTCCATGGATAGCCCAGAGGTGGTGTCAGGACTTCAGTCATGTATTATTTCCTGGAGCTCCAATATGGGTGTGTTGTGTCACCCGACAACTCTTTGATGCCCACCAAACCTGTTTGTGATCCCTACTCAGTAGAGAATTTATATAACAACAGTCTGCATCAGTCTTTCAAACTTGCTTTGTTCAATCCAGTAACTACAGAGCTTTTCATGAGGTCAAAGGTCACGATTTGACTGTCTGCATGCTTTTAAAGGGACTCCCAGAGGTTGAAAGAGGCCTGCTGGTTGTGGTCCTTGTTTTAATCCTCCTACGTGATGATGGGACTTTGCTTTTCCGTCGTAATGAAGACTGCGTTTTCTTTCTGTAAGCTTCCCTCTTGGGACTGTTTGGAGCCCCCAGGTGCTCAGAAAGTCGTTTCTGAAACACTGCTTGGAACTGCTGAGTCTGCAAGACAAAGATAAGAATAGATCAGTGACTCAAGGACATGTAGCTTGGCTGTAGCAGGTAGACTTGGCCCTGTGTGAGCTACGATTTACCACAGATACCAACTTTATTATGGTGTACTGTTAGTGTTGCTTCAGGTGTTGAAGTAATCGTTGCCACATTTTAGTCAAAGAATTACTTTAAAACCAAACTGATATAAAAATTAATACTTTTCTCAACTACATGTGATTTTTGTTTATTGTGATGGTTGCTGCGTAACACTAAGTAGAGGACAAATTTGCATTATTTTACTTAAGATGGAGTGTGAGAAAATATTCTTAACTCAACAGGGTTTGAATGGAGCTCCCTTGTTTTTCTGTGGGTCACTTTAGTATCATGTCATATCATCCTCTGATCTAAACAGACTGTCCTCGGGCTCCTTTGAGATTGGGTCTCTTTCTTTTTTTGAAAATGTAGTTATACATGTTGGATTTGGGGAGGATTCCCACTGGATCTATTTCAAATCGGGCACAGATGGTGGCACATATGGTTTACCTCCTGCATCCATCCCTTGACTCCCTAAAAGTAAATAAACATCCATCCATACGTCATCCGTACATGTTCAATTCACATGACGACACATCTTATAAACCTACTATTCCTCAAGACCGAACTGTCGTGCTCAAACAATAGAAGTCATACCGTGTCAAGCTGTGTAGTGGTATGAGGTGGTGCTGTGGTTGTGGTAGGGTAAGCTGTGGTAGGCTGCTGGGTCTTTGGTTTGGCACAGTACATCTCCAGATGCTGAAGTTCACAGCCAGCTGGACGACAGCACTGGTCCACTATCCCCTTCCCCCTGGGCCGAGCACCATATCCAGACCATGTACCTTTACCTGCCGAGAGAAAAATGTCCAACATTCCTTACATTAAAAAAGAAAAACAGGCCATCTTAAATGTCCTCAGGAGGTCACTTAAGCCAAAACATGCATAGAAGCAACACATTAACAGAACCCATTTAACGTTTGTATGCTTTACAAAGTCTACACCCCAAAATGTGTTCATATTGGACAAGTGCAAAGCTTTTCCTGAGAGTGTAATGTGCAAATGTGCAAATTCAATAACAAGCTATACACTGAATTTCAAAATACTTCCGTCAGATAATGTTCTCTTGATGTGCCAGTTAAATATTAAAAGCATCAGGGATCATCCTTTGGAAGTCATTGGTATGGGAAGACCATTTCATGTCAATCTGGCTCCAATTGTCAAGATATCTGTCATACATAACCATTGTTGTTCCATATGTGAAAACCAGTTTGAATGTGTCAACATTGTCTTCAAAAAAAAAATATCCTCTTAAGACAATATTTTTTCATTGCTTGTGTTTTAGTGATGTTGATCAGTTTTTTGATCCACCACTTTGGTCCAAACTGAAATGTCTTCACAAATATTGGATGTATTGTTATAATATGACATGATTCAAAAATTCAATAATCATATCTTTGGTTATCTGTCTTCTAGCCCCACCAATTTGGTTTAACATGAAATATTTGTACAATTATCAGATGGATTGCTGTGTGCAATACAGAGATTCATATCATCTTAAGGAGGAATTGTATTCACTTTGATTATCCCCTGACTTTTTTGTACCACACTTCAGGTCATGAACAAACACCTGCAAAAATTGACCATTTCCATGCAGAACACATGTTGTTACTTTTTAAAGTGTAATTATAAATGTCTACTTTGCTCAGTAAGATTAAACACTTGATTTGTGTTGGAGAAGCTCTCTGCTCTGCAGTTTCTTCCTGTCTATACCTTTCTTTGTTTTTAGTGTGAAAGCTGCGCTGCTCTCAGATAACAAGTGTTTTAACAATAAAGCTATCACACACTGAAGCACAGTGTTCTGGTGAGTACGCTGCCATTTTGGTGGATTGCCACCGGTCTGATAGCATTGAGAGGAATCGGCCTTGGTTGGAACAGAATGAAAGGTCATGTGCACAACTCTGTGTGCAGTGAGAGAGATGATATTCTAATAATAATGAACTTTATTTTAATTAAATACTGCTATGTGCATTACAATATAAAATCCACTGTGAAGTGACCACTCTCAAACCAATCTGCTAACTCATTCACATCTAATGATGAGCCACTATTGTCTCAAACAGTGGAATCAAAGTCAGCCCCCCCCAAAAAAATCAACCATATGAGATATTAAATAGCATAAAAAGTTGAGTTTGTTCAGCACAGAGGAGTAGTGTTGTGGCTAGTCTTCATGTAAATAAAGGATGCGTTTTGTTGTGGAGCTGATAACTTGCTCAGAGTTACTGCAGTGTTTTCATGATGACCATGACCATATCTGTATTAAGTGTTACCACACAGCGAGGGTAAAATAACCTTGATAGCACTTTGTCCTATTATCTTTATGTATCTTTATTAAATCTACAACAGAAAAAAATAGAATCAATCTGCATTCTGTCATAACAAGATATAATAATAACCAATTTCTACTTTCATTTACAGCTAATTTTTAAAAAAAAAATTTTGCAGTGTACATTAACAGCTATATAGCTTACTGGTGCATGAACTGATTGCTTTGTGCATATAATGAGAGCACAAAATAAAGTTATTTTGAAGTGTGTTAATGAAAAAAAAAAGTATTTCAACAAAAACTTGAAACGCTTTTTGTGGCTATTTGGCTTGTACTTTTAAGACAGTTCCTAACTTCAGTTTGTCATTGTGTAAGGTGGCAGCTAAAATACTGAACTGTGTCCACAACATTACCTATCTGGATCTGAACAATGCAATCCTAGTGATGCTGGTGACCTCCTGACCTTTACTGACACAAGAAGGCCTTCTATACTAAAATGTACGCTTGTATTATTCTGTATCTCAAAAGCAGGTGACATTAGGTAATTACTGCAACATAAGTGGATAACATAAACTTACCTAAATAGATTCCACGATCCCCACACACAAATATGAGATCACTGAGGAGATCAGAACCACAGCGTAGTCTGGCTGCCTCTGAGGACAGTGGCCAGCCTGCCAGACACATGGTGGAGTAGAACATACACACCCGAACACACAGCACCTGAAGACGAGAAGAATATACAACTTTAACACACAGCCTCGAACGTACATTGATGTTTTTTCTGTCAAAGCTCATGATCAATTCACAGAACAATTCATGTGCACAGTGTACCTGTCTGTCTCCTCATGTCCTGTCATCTCTTTACTGTCATCTACCTATTGTTGACCTATTGTTAATAAAATCCAAAACCTGCCTCTAAACATATACTATATTCTTACCATAAGCTATTACATGCACAGTTTTATGTATGTAACTGAAGTTTTTTTCCCAACAACTACAGGCAGGCAGTAATCAAGCAGGTGACGATGGCTGGAGCTGATCCCAGCTGACATTGAGGAAAGGTGGGGATCAGCCTGGATATATCACCAGACCATCACCTGGCAGTAGACATTATATACTGTAGATGCTGTGTATACATACAGGGCTTAACAAATTTATGAGACCACCTGCCCTATTTGTCTTAAAGCACATCCAGCATCATGAAGTGCTTTGATTCAGACTCTTTATTTCTCACTGAGTTCCCTACGCTTCACCATTTTGAACAGAATTGATGAATTTGAAACTGAATTTAGGATTTTATACCCAAATTTGAGACAGCACACTCAAATTTGCAGAGAAATCAGAAGTTGATTGATTAATAAAGAATAACACTAAACCACTAAAACACATTTGCAGTTCATGAATGCAAGTAAATAACTATAATTTGTCATCTCAATCGAAAAATAATCAAAAAAGTCTGGCTAACAACAATAATTTATATTTTGGCATTAAAGACAATTTTACTTGCACTTGAATGCACTACAATTAGCTGATCAACAGTTCAAATTACAGTGCACAGAAATGAAATAATGCCTCATGGTTTGGCCACATCATTTACTAATAATTTATTTAAAATAAAGGCAAAATTCTGAGATGGCTCTCTGAGTTTATAACCATTGATTGTCAGGGGAAGAACCTTGAAGGCACCGCTCCAATTAAATCCAAGTAAAAATCATCCATTTATTATTCATTTTCCATGTGCATTGAATCGTACTTTTATCTGACCTCCATTTTCCCTTTCTACGGAATTACAGAAAATTATTGGCGTCATAAAAGAAATGGATAGCAGAAAATTGTAGGATGCAATACAACTGCAATCAGTTCAAAGAAATCAACAGAGTGAAAGTCTTACCTTCAGTGTCTGTGGTGTCACAGGAGGGCAGCATGAGGAGTGCATCCTGTCTGTGTGGACTGGCTCCAGGAGACCTTCAGTCTTATAGCCTGGCAGCAGGAGGGCAGGACCACAGCACCAAGTTTCCTCCCTGCACTCCCAATGATGTTGCACTCTCAAATCTCATCTGGACCTCATATCAGATGATTTAACATGCTGTCTCTGTTCTGCCATGTTCCTACCGTGTATGTAACAGGATATTCATCATAGTCCCAAACATGATATCCGCTTTCCAAAGGCTGGAATTACGTAACTTTTAGAAAGTGTATAAGGTCCAATCTAACCTTGTTAAATGGAATGCAGCCCAACAATAATTCCTCCCTTAATGGTTAGAATGTTCCGTTTGTGATGAAACGTTTGTATTGAGTTATGCTGTAAGGTTTTTCAGTTAATTTGTCCATCTATCAATGAGTTGTTTGATGGACAAATTGTTTGGTCCTATTCATTCCATATTTGACACAAGTGAAATGTTTACGGTGGCCCTGAGAGTGTGACACATGGCAGAGTAAGAAAACAAGAAAATAGACAAAACAAAAGTAAATGAAGAAAACACCCACAGATAACACATGCACAGCATGAAACACAGCAAACAAGAAACACAGCAAAGTGAGGAAACACAGCAAAGTGAGGAAACACAGCGAGCACAGTGGAAGATTTGAAATGAGCTAATGAAGTTCTGTTAAACACTGTGACTGCATGATGCACATTTGAACTGGAAAGCCAGTAATGAGTAAACTGTTAATGCTAAATACAGTATCTACAGTATCTCATGCAATCAGAATGTTAATGCTAAAACAAACTTGGTGTTTGCTGGTTTTTCAACACCACTGACAGATAATTCAGTAACTACAAACCACGGCAATATGTAGCATTGTCACAAAGTATCTTTATTACTTATGAGGCTAAGTGAGTGATAGCCATGACAAGAGCAGGTGAAATTCTTTAAGTGCTAAGGAAAGATGGCTAAGGAAAAGGCAGGGGGGACGCAAGTTGAAACTGATGTCTGAAGAAACTATTGGACTTCCTGGTATCCCTTGTCTCCATTACATTAAAAAAGTGCTTGCAATTGCCAGAAAAAAAGTCTAGCATGAGATGTTTCTGCAAACCACCTGTACACTGAATGTTTCTGATCCAAAGAGGTGTTTCATTAGTCTTGCAGAAATACGATGCCACTTTAGGTGGTGAATGTTGCAAAATGATCAGCTAGGTTCAGGCAGCAAAATTATATGGTTTGTGTTTAAATAACCATACAATTACATAATATAAAGCAACAACCAAACCACTAGTTAGGTTTAGGAGAGAACACCATTGGCTTTAATCTGTTTGTGTCGTGGAAAATCATTGTTAACACACGCCACAACCGTAAAGCTGAAAAGGCTGTTCCCACGTCTACTATTCTGAACAGAACCTCACATCCAATCTCATTGAAATAGGTCAAAATATTGATGAACGGTTACTGCCGAGGATGATTGTGTAGCTATTCTAATTCAAACATCAAGTATTCACTTTTTTTACGGCAGCAGGGATGAGTCCCTCACATAAGCAAATGAACCATAAAAAAACTTCAAAAATCATTATATGAGCAAAGCTAGAACAGCTAATTAATAGAACCTGAGATTATTTTGTTAAATGCCAGATGAAGTGGTGCGACTTTCCAAATAAATGCTCGAAATACAGAAAAAGTATGTCCGTTGGCTAATTGGTAATCCAGCCTTTGCTTTAATCTCAAAAAAACATTTGTATGGCACAATCCAAATTTCAGTCAAAGCAATCAGACAGTGCAATCAGAGATTTTCCATATAATGTATTTCACTGTATACAAGTAGCAGCAGCAGATGGATGCATATCATCTGATACACAATCTTTTGAATGCTCCTTTAAATAACAACAAAGTCACAGCTCCACACGCACTCCTCTTTATTGCAAATAAAAAAACTCTTAAACACAAAAGTCAAAAGCAACCATATCAAACAGTATATTTAAAAAAAAAATTATGAAAGTCTCCTGATTGAGTCACTGATACCACAAAAGAGCAACAATAGTTACTGGAAAAGTTACATGTAACAGGCACATTAGTAAGCATAGAGAGATGATAGTAGCTCTACAACTAATGTTTTTTTAATTCAATTAATATATTTTTTCCTCAATAAATCAATTACATGTTTGGCCATAATTGGGCTTATAAAGCAAGATCACTCTAATGACACAACAAAACTTCAATGTTTGGCCTGATATAACCCGAGAGGAAAGGTCGGGGATCATATAAACAATTGGATCAGTAAACAATTTTTTTGTTTTTGACAGCATAATTGTGCTGCGGCATAAACTTCAAGGAAATGTGACGACTACTTTTCAAACGATCTGGTCATCTCGTACGTTTACATGCAATATCGTATTTAAGCCTTTCCATACTTTTTAAACATATTATTGATATATTGGGATACTAATGTGCATGTGTTTAAGGGTATATATATTAATATGAATTCAATTTTTGGACAACTCAAGCATCACTATTGTCTGAGCTGTCATTGAGAGGAGTGCAGTTTGTTGAGAGCAGCTTCGCTCTGTCTGAGTTTGGCTTTCATTCGAGCAATTTTCTCCTCTTCCGCCAGCTCCTTAAAGTCAAACCCCTGTAATGATGAGGAGGCACAAACTGCACCCTGAGACTCTCTTCTGGTCCAGCTGTGGGTGCTACATTGTCCTACAAAACCAATATCGTTGTTTTGTATACATTCACCTTCATTGCCCAGGTTCTGGTCCTGGTCGGGAACCTCCTCCTGCTCGCCCCGAGACTGAAACCAAGCTGGGCCTGTGTCTGCTGCTTCCTCTACAGCCTGGTCTTGATTAGTATCCTTATAACAATGGCTGTGCACACTGCCAGTGGACTGAGAGACCAAATGTGTGGTCGTACTCGAGGATCCATCATTTCCCTTGTGCATTTCACCGTGTTTTACTTTACTTTTTGTGTTTTTCTCCTTGGCCTTGTTGTCATTTAGCAGTTCCTAAAGGACATAAAGAGTAGAATCACAAAAAGGCTCCTATTCAGATGCAGATAATTGCCACATTGTCGTTTATTTGTTCAATTTTGGTTGATACCTTAAAAGGTATCGCGTACCGGTACTTAACTGTAGCTACATAACTGGTTGAATTTGTTTCTTTAACACCAGGAATAGGGACTTTATTGCAAATTTTTAAAACTGTAGTTCCACAAGCATTTTTGAGTAACTTGGGATGCTCGAAAGAGGGGATGTTTGGGGTTTCTACAGGATCAACTGATCATTTGAGCCGCTAACTCTACTTAGACCAACTGCCCGAAATGTGTTGGAGACATTCAGAGTCATTCTGCGCTGCAAATGGGTTAACTGTGTTAAAATTTTTATCAGATTAATTCTGACAATGGATTAATCCGCATTAACGTGCTAATTTCGACAGCCCTAATATATACAAATTTGTATATAGTATAGACTCACCTGATCTATGTTGGATTGGGGTAAAGTGACACGTGATTTCTTCCTTTGTTGTCCTTTGTCTGCATGTTCAAGAGAATCCTGGCGCTACAGGAGAATTAAGATAAAAGTTATTGTGCACAAAAGTGTTTTTTTTTATTTAAGTGGAACAGTGAAATATCTGCTTTAAAGTTCATACCATCAAAAATGAGCTTTACATGCAGTTTAATTTCCATTAAACAAACTAAAAGTCAAAAATCAAAATGTAGCCCAGAGCATGCGATCGGCCAAGCATCAAACATTGATCGGTCGGTCACATTGTGACATGGATCGGTGTCTCAAATTCATTTTTTTTTTTGCAGTTAGAATACTAGAATTGAAAAAACAAATACCGGCAGAACTTCAGATATTTGCACCAGCTGTACTCTGTTTTACTTGAATGTGATCAGCAACCGTGTTACCTTCTTTTGGCTTTTAGATGACAAGTCTGATGTTGAAGGAAGGGAGGACTGAAAATCCAGTGGTACTTCATGTGTCTCATGTTGACGCCGTCTCCTATTGGGCTTCTTGATAGACAGGTAAATGTGTCCATGGTAGATGACAACGGCATCATTGATTCCCTGCAGAGCTGAGCCCTGAGGTAGGGAGGTGTGAGACGTGTGCGTGGAAAACTGGTTTCCTGGTACTGTGTTCTTCAGCACTTTGTAAGCTGTGCGGTTGGCTGAGACAAAGGATATCTGGCATGGGCCTGGCACAACCTGCAATTCTTTACCCAGCATTGAGGACATGATTCTTTTCACATCATTTCCTGTGTGGGATGCTGGTTTCTGGCCTTTTTTCTGCAAGACCACTGGACAAATCCAAATGCCTTCTGGAGAGTCTGTTAAATTCCTGCCCAGGTGGAGGCCCATCTGTCTAAGGACTGAGTTTGGTAAACTCGAGAGAGGGATGTTTTTCACCTCAGCCTCCACTGGGATGTAGATTTCCATTTTTCCAAGGAGATCCATACTCTGTGTACACATTAAGAGTTACATTATTAGAATTATAGATCCCAGTAATACAACCAATTCCCATTATTTCCTCCCAGTTGGGAAGGGCTTTAATCATAATGTCTTATACTCTTGTAATAAATTTGTTGGCTATTGCATAAGTTAAGATCATTATTGACATAACAGCTTTGATAACTGATGAATAAATGGCCAATGTGAAGATTTGTTTCACAGGACTGTAAACAAAATGAAAAATATGAATATTGTGATTCTTTTAAGTTATGATGGTCATTTTTTGGGTTCTTTTATCAATTACTCAAAAAGGAAAAAAATGAAGAGGATAAGTCAAAGTGTCAAGATCAACTCAGTCAATCGCCAACCTTTGGCCTCATCCTGTGCACTCACTTTATGGTAATCAAAGGTATTGACTTAATAAAGGCCTGCCCGATTAATTGGACAGACGATTTAATCAGTCAATTATAGCCCTTTTTAAAATAATCAACATCTGCAAGAATTTTGCTGATTATTTTCATAAAACATTGCGGGCATGAAATTGTGTCCTAGCTCACAAGTTCACATCTTTGCTCTTGAGAGTTGTAAAGTAAAGTTGTAGACAAAGCCTTCCATTTATATTGTTGTTGCAAGTGTTAAAGGGCTGAGAAAAAATTATTACAAAAATTATCAGCCGATTAATCGGATACCAGATTCTTTCCTGCTAAATATCGATATCCGCGTTGGTGCTATCGGGTACAAAAAATGAATCATTTTTAGGTGCCAAATTCCGACACCCAAGTGTCTGTGAGCCTTACTCTTAACAGTCATTATGGACGGGGGGACATGTCCCATTCATAGAGACACTGATCCGACCCCTACTTTCCCAGCATGAAGCGACAGTGAAACAAAACAAAGTATTGATGTCACTGCAGCATCATCGGGAGTCTGGCGTTTGTGTTTGGTGCGTTTATGTGTACGTGAATGTCGGAATTTCTAATCTCCAAGTCAGAATTCTATATACAGAATTAGAACCCCTCGTGAGGTTGGATGTCAAACTCAGAAAGTCAGATTAATCTCACCAACCACATAGTATTCATGCTATCTGCTACTGACGTAAACAGTAGCTACATGTTTTGTCGTACGTCTGTAAGGCTGGAGGTGGGAGCACTAAACTTTGAGGTTATGATGATTAAAGTTCCAAGTTCCGACTTCCAGTGAACACACCATAAGGCAAACTCTTTACTCCCCAGTGTCCTACAGAGGAACTGGTAAGCAGCCTGTGCCTGTTGATCATCATCAGACCATTGTCTAGTATGTCTACCATGATTAAGCCCAAATTACTCAAAATTAAATTCTTGAGTTGATAATAATAATAGTAATAATAAATGAATATTGATGACCATGATTAAAGCCCAAATCACACAAAATTAACTTATCTATCTGTCTGTCTATCTATCTGATATTATTTATCTATCTATAATTATCTAATTTTATTCAAGTGTTGTGACTGTTAGTCTGTTATAAATAAACCTGTCCTGGATGTTATAAATAAATAGAAAAAAAGTAAAAGCATACATACTACTGATGCTTGTTGTTGTCCTTATGTCATGCATATATTTAGGTGAAGTTTATATTAACAGTAAAATAATGCATCGGTAGATATTTTGTGGAGGTCACTAGCCAATAGCCAGTGAGCCAAAATCTTAGTTTTACACCATCTTTACATTACATTTAGTAAAATTTCAGCCATTTCCACATGCGGACATCCTGGCTACTCATCAGGGACGTGGCTCCCCTTGGGGACAGGCATGCCCTTGATATTTGACTGTGGTTTGTTTTTGCTATCATAATGACATTGAATTTTAGTGGTAAATTAATATAGAAAGAATATGCCACAATGTTTATCACTGAGTACATTTTTACTTTGCATGGGCATTTAGTTGTCATTAGTAAATGGTCAGTATATCACCAACTTTGTCTTTAAACTCCTGCTTTTATAATTTGATGCAAAATACGTGTGTTACCTTCACAGATCATAATTAGTCAGCTTTTGGTAATTGGACCAATTATAAAAGTAAAATGAAATAAAACATTCCAGGATGTCACATTTCTACAATGTTGGACTATTAGCACTTGCTCTTATGACAGCTGTTGTTTATTTGGGCACTGGAGCTGAGTATTATAGTATTATTAGACCTGACACTGTCATAGGGGTGAGGACTTCCAGTAGAGTACAAAGATCAGTGTAACAGCATGCTGGCCTGACACACTGAGATTCGCCTCCTGTTTTAAATGGATTTAAGACGTTTGTGTTTCTCTGTGTAGAAAATACTGAACTAAGTGAAGGTTAAGAAGCCATTAACGTTCTAAAAACAGCCCATTTTGTTCATGATATCCACCAAAAAGCTCGTAAACACCCGTCTGACTAGCAGTTAGGAACTAGTTAACACACTGGCGTTACCTACATCAATGAATTAAGGTTTAGGAATTAAGGTTTCGTTTCCACGGTAACTAACATCCTCATGAAATTGTTAAATAAATGATGTCAATCGATAATACTAGTTGAACATAGCTTTTAAATGTTGCCTTAAATTATAATAATTATTAGCCACTTGGTGCGGCTCTTACCTTCATAAAACAGACGTGTTTCCTTGTAGCAGTTTCACTTTTTATTCACCGAAAAAAAAAACAAGACTTCCGGAGCCGTACTCTTCATAATAAAAGCGTTAACCAAAGAAATGAACAAACGCACGCAGCGTACATATTTTAATTCATAGTCTTTGAAAAACACAAATCAAGCATGAAAATTCTATCCGTCAGGCTAAAAATTAACGCATGGGTACTAAATGTATTGCACGTAATAACAATCCTTACATATTGTTTATTTTTAATGAATAATCTGTAGTGTCTGATCTTAAAGTGTGACGTGCTACAAAGGGCACTTTTAGCTGGCTTGTACATGAATTTAAAGCAACTGAATTACAATGATTTCATATGTTAAAATAGAAATTATGCATGGCGCATAACCGGCACCTTATTTTGAAAGCAATTGTTATTTAATTTAATTTATTATTTTCTTTCCACTTATTTCTATC
Organism: Synanceia verrucosa; assembly: GCA_029721515.1. Lineage (NCBI taxonomy): Eukaryota > Metazoa > Chordata > Actinopteri > Perciformes > Synanceiidae > Synanceia > Synanceia verrucosa. The sequence goes on along the minus strand of CM056561.1, from coordinate 11,967,368 downwards.
CTGAACACCTGAATTTCCCCTCTAGTGCTCAATAATGGCTTACTCTGTGGCACAGTAATATCATGAACTGATCATAGGGACAAACATTTATTGACAGCCATGACAGAAAACAGAACTTGTGGTTTTAAAGGAATTATCAAGGCAGGGTTATCAAATACATTCAGAAGAACCATTCCCATTGAAGCAAAGCCCTTGGAAATCTGACCAGTAATTTTTGAGGAAAGTGTTGAACTATAACAATGACTGACCAATCTAACAACATCACAAATCTTGGACCACATTGCTAAAACAGAAGTAATAACATAACTCCATCCAAAAACTATATTCAGTCATAGGCTGTCTGCAACTCACAAAAAAGCCAGTGACTGAATGAATTAAAATTAGTGCCTAAATAAAATATAAATATTAATGGTGCTACAGGATTGGGCTTTTGTTTTTTGTTTTTTTTGCAGTCAATTACTCATCAGTGTATGAGCACTTAGTTTTGTTTTGTTTTTTTAATTTTGCTTTATAAATTCTTTTAATAAATGTAACCTTGAAGGCAATGACCCTTGGTTTCACAGTGTTAACCTCCCATGGTGGTGGGTGTGATGTGTAGCATTTGTCAACATGTACACATATGCATGGTACTTGTTAGTCCTTGTTAACTCCAACATACAACATTAGTCTCATATTATATATTAACATAAATCCATTGACTCTGAAAGAGTTTTCAGTTAGAGTTTGAAATTTTGTTGAAACAGTCTCAGCTTGCGCTGTTTCTCATCAGTTCTAAAGCTGCCTCTTTCTCTTGCAGAAGCTCTTTGAGTCTGGTGATCTGTTCATGTAGCTTCAGTTCAGCAGAGTCCATGGATGTTGTGGATAAGCTGTCACTGGCTGGATCCTCAGAAGCCTTAGAGATATGCTTGTTTTTCACCGTTAGACAGCTGATCCTTCCAGATGTTTTGACATCTTTTCTTACAGCCTTTACTCTTCCATCTTTTTTACTTCTTTGCTCTGTCATCAATTGATCTGGCTCTTCCCACTCGATGCTTGACTTCACTGCAATATCTTGATTACCAGGGATGCAACATGGACACATGGTGCGCTTCCTTTTTCTTCCCATTCTCCTTGTGTTTGTATTCAGATCCACACATGATGGAGTCTGTCCCTGGGCAGTTGTGTCCTGTAAGTGGTTTCCCTTTTCATCAGTGCTGAGAAAATCATCATCTATGGGTTCCACAAAGCCAATCCCTGGCTCTGTTTCAACATCACACAAAGTTCCCTTCAGTGAAATTTTACCTAAATGGCACTTACTCTTCGAAACAGAAACAGGAATTGTGTTCTGTTTGGAATGTGAACATTTGAGAGTTCTGATATCAGAATGAAGACGTGGAGCGGCAGAGTCTTCTGACACTTCCTGCTGAATCACTCTTTCGCCATTGATGAGACCACTGCAGCTGTCATTTTCTTGTGGACTGAAAATGTCCTGTTTCTGTTTTGCAGAAAGAGACCAAACTGGGGCTTCATCAATCCTCTGCAGGCAAATCTTCACATCACTGGTTATCCCAAATATCTGTCTAAACAGACTATCTGCCTTTTCATGGGATTCTGGTGCTGACAGAGGTGTCCAACTTGTTGCAGGAGTCATAGAGCTCTGCAAAAAGAGAAAAAAAAACCATCAATAGATAAACCTACAAGTCTACAATGAGCATCAGTGTTTCTGTTGGACAACTCAAGTTAAAGACTCGAAGTAAAATCTGACATATGAATCCATCAGTGCCGACAAAAAATAACACCTAAACAGAAAACGCATGCTTGAATTTGTCAATCATGCTAGCTTCAATAGAAGGAAATGGAATGAGAATGAGAAATGGAATAAATATTCATAGGACAGAAGTGTAATGTGCCTATACCTTTGGGATAATTCATTTTCAATCATTAACATGATATATAAAATAAAGTCTAACATGTACAGATGCCAGTCAGCTGACAACTGAGCGGTTTTCACCAGTGGCCTATCTTTCAGTGCAACTCTAAATAGAGGTATCCTCACCTCCACTTCCTTTCTTCTTTTAAGAGTGGCAGTTGTACCATCCAGCCTCTTTTGTTCTGCCACACTGTCCAAGCTGCTTGTGTCCTTCTGGTTTGTTTCTTTCACATGTCCTGTTTGTGGTTTTAGTGTCAAGTATTGTGATGACTCAGATTTGGGTGGAACATATGACACAAATATTACATTGTCTTCATCCGGCTGCATGACTGCTGACATATGAACCAATGCTGCTTTGTGAGATGAATCATCATGAGCATCATCATCACAAAGGTCAATCACTTCATCAGATTCATTGAGAAGGGTAAATTTGACACCCTGTCTTTTCTGAGGTACACCTGAATCAAGTGATTTTTTGGATGAAGGTACAGTAGTTTTCTTAAATCCATCAACTGCTGCTGTAGGTGAGTCACTTTCTCCCATTTTACATGGTGGGCTGCACTTTTTCTCCACAAAAAACACCTTGCCCTCGCACATGGCCAAGTTGTCTTCCTGTCTTTGTCCCTGGCTTAACCCAGAAACTGGTTTTGCAACAATGTTGCAGTGCTTCCCAGCAATTTCTCTCTCAGCAACAACGCGAAGAACCTCCGAAGTAATTGATGAATCGACAGGATCAAGAGCTGGAGCCTCTCCCTCAATTACCCACTTTATGGGGCTGTTGGGTCTTTGTGGGACCTTTGGAATTAAATTTAAATGTGGCTTTGATTCTTTTGATGGAGAGCCACATGAAGTTTTATTTAGTGTTTTGCAAAGTAACTTGATCTTGTCAAGCGAAGAATCACCTTGTGGAGTGACACCAAGTTTGGAGCTTGTGGTAGGTGACACGTAGACTGCAGTACCTGAACTTGGAGATGAGCTGGCTGATGAAGTAAAAATCTGTTTCTTGATACCTGGAGGTAGTTCAGATGCTGGGACTGCTTGTACTTGTGCAACAGGAGGAATCCAAAGGTACTGTCCTCTGAGGAGTGCTAGAGAATTTACCGTGACTGGAAGCTGATTTACATGTCTTCCTGTTGTTGCACTGTTTGCTACAGGTGTTGTCATTTGAGCTATGGCCATTAAGTTTACATTTTGTTGCTGTAGTTGATGCTTCCCATTACATTTGATCAAGGGTTTGACTCCTCTCTGTCCACTTTCACCCCGACTTGACGCAGAAACTGGTTTTGTAATGACATCCCTATGCTTGCCAGCATTTTCTCTCATTGTAGCCACTCGGAGAGTCCCTGATGTTACACAAGAATCACTAGGATCAAGAGTTGGACCTGGTTTTGGAACAGTGTTGCAAGGCTTCCCAGTAATTTCTCTCTCTGCAACAACTTGAAGAATCTTTGAAGTAACAGAAGAATCAATAGGATCAAGGGTTGAAGTTGTTGAGCTGTCCTCCTCTTCAACTGCCCACTTTATGGGGCTGTTGGGCCTTTGTGAAACCTTTGGAATTAATTTTAAATGCGATTTTGATCCTTTCAGTGGAGGTCCACATGAAGGTTTATTTGCCATCTTGCAAAGAAATTTCAGCTTTTTAAGTGCAGAATCATCTTGTGGAGTAACACCTAGATTGACACTTGTGGTAGATGATAAAACTCCACTGGGTACGCCTGAAGCTGGAGATGGGTTGGCTGTTTTAGTAAAAATCTGTTTCTTGATACCTGGTTGTAGTTCAGATGTCGGGACTGTTTGGACTTGTGCAGTAGGGGGAATCTGAAGGCACTGTCCTCTAGGGAGCACTGGAGGCTTCACTGGGACTGCAAGCTGATTTGGAAGTCTTGCAGAATTCCCACTGTTTGTTGCAGGTGTTGCCATTGGGGGTACTATGGTCATTAAATTAAAATGTTGTTGATGAACTGATTGCACGTCTCTTGGTTTGCCAAGATTTAAACCTACTTGATTAGATGAGGTTTGCATGAGGGGAACCTGCACCTTTACAATTGGCTTAGTGGCAGAAGGATTCAAAGCTGATGATTTTGCCATCTGAACAGGTGCAGAGGGAATATTGATGTTTACAGCTCTCTGTGATGTAGAATACGTTTTGGGTTGGCTTTTTTGAGATTTGAAAAACTGTCCGTTGACCATTTGTACAGGAATCAGTTTCATGATGTTCTTCCCGTCGGCTCCAACAGCTGGTATTGCCTGGTAGAAGATACCAGTTCCACTGAGAGAAAAAATATAAAAAAAAAAACATGGCAGTCAAGAACAGAAAAGATGAAAAGGTAAACACTTGTTTCAATTTTACAATAATCAGTTTGGGTAAGCAACTAAATTTTGTCTGACGGAGACCCTCTCTATCAATACAAATGCCTATGATTTCTTCATAAAAATTAATTTGGCTAATTCAGATTAGCTAGCTGCTGTCCACTGATGGGCAGAGACTTTGAAGGCAGATAGTGTCAGTGTGGATTGGATGACAGAACATGTCTGCTGCTCATGCAGTAACATGCTCTTAAATTTCTCTTGTATTCTTTCATAAAGGTGTAATATCTGACAACATCTGGCGGTGAGGTTGGATATTGATATTTTAGGAATTATGGGTTTGGGAGTGGCAGAAGGCTCAATAGTGCCCCCTACAAAATTAGAAGAAGTCGCCCTTTGCAATTTGGTAGATAGATGAAACATATAGATGTACAAAAATGCCTGTGCAGTTACAACATAAGGAAGTCTGCCATTTCTGATGTGCAATATTATGATGACTTGGCTGAAAGATCTTTCCAAATTTCACATATTTGAACTAATCTCATTTGTATGATATTAACATGTTCTGGTCTATACTTGAGATAGACAAACATAATGAATATTTAGTGCTTATTCTCTAACGTCATATAATAGACATGAACTAGTTAGCAAAACTAATTAGCAAAACTCCATGACTTGCACTACATGCAGGAGATAGCATTTCTTTTGACCACAAATTAAGATTTTACAATCTAATTAAAAAAAATGTATATTCGTGTGTTTTTTGTGTTTCTCAAATTTAAAATGTTGCATTGTGGACTTATCCACCCTAGTATGATATGAAGAAAAAGGGAATTTTCTACAATAATGTTTTATTATTAATGTTATTAGATAACTACCACTCTTACACTGTTATTAATATTGTTGTTGTTCAATTTTTTTCCATTGTGGGGCTGTCCCTACATTAACTAACTGATGATGTGATTTAATCACAAGATCTATGATACAGTTTTAAATCTTTAAGTTTAAGTTAAGTTTAAAGTTTACCAGATGTCAGCATGAATACAGCACAAAAAAACAACTATTAAATGATAGAAATCTTGGTCAACTAAGACCAAAACGACTGATTAATTGACTAACCCATTGTTTATTTCGTTACATGACCTTGTAGCTTCTGTTGTACAGATTAAAGGATATAAAGCATTTGAAGAATTGATATGCAAGAATACCAAAGTCCTATGGTATTGCTCAAAGGTTTGAAAGGGGGCCATCTTCATGACACTGAAACCTTACTTTGTTGAACACTGTAAATTGTGTACATGTTCAATCAATTCAAAGGGTTCAGTTTGCTTTAATTATTTATCATAAATCAAATGTACCTGTGAATTGGATCCATTTCTTTCATTTGCGGGATACAAGACTCCTCAAAACATGTGAAACGTTGCTAAAGAGTTCCTAACCAGTAGCTAAGCACAACTAAAACAGCACTACCAGCGGCCAGGTGTGTTTATATGGAAATCACGAGAAGTTCCTCCTCCTCGACGACAAAACACGTCACTTATTTGCGTCGTTACTGACGTCCCTATGGTACACAAAGATACCGTCTATAATATCGCCATGGTCATTCCTCGACTAGCTAAACATACCACCGTTTTATTCGCATTTATCACTCGATATTTTTCTTCGAGCGCATCATGTCTTCCGTTTCCGTATCCGTTACACCAAGCTTCCGGTCTGTTACACGGGTTGTATTCAACGGCGCGAATTATTTTCATTTTTGCTTGTAAGCTAATTCACTAAAAAGTGTTTGTTTTTTAACCACGAACTACGTGACAAGTTCAATATAGTAAATTTAGTTTTTTGCCTATGAGCAATCCAGTTTATTGACGCCATATATAACGCTTATAGCAGTGTTGCCAAACCCTTGTAGCTTTAAACGCTCCTTTTCACTGAATTTGGCTGTGAAATGTTTAGGTTCCGGTCTAAGTGATATGTGGTTCCGGTTCAAGCAGGCTTCTGTTTCCTGTGAAGAAAAAACTTTCGTCAAACGACTTGACAGTACTCAGCAGCAGACAGACTCACTCAGTTATAGACTAACCGGTGAACACAGTCGAACATTTTGTAGCTCAGGAGACACAGAAGTCTTTTTCAGGGAGCTGGACATGAACGTGACACAATACAATGTTGCGCTATGCCTGCTGAATATGTAAATAGGTATCAGTTAGCTAGCGCTTAATTATGTCACCTCACGTGATGATAATAATAATAATAATAATAATAATGATTTTCTAAGCAGTCTATAACCCTTCCTTATAGTCAAATCCTGTTTTTATGAGCACGGGCATAACAAAATAGTCTTCCCTCACCTTTTATATCTGAAATTTTAATATCATCATGAGGACTACGCAGTATACAAAGTATTTGTGGTAGACGGTAGAAAATTTGGCCCATGGTAGAGATTTTTTTTTTTACCCCCCAATAAGTTTTGAGACTTTAACAGGAACAGAATATAGAAACATATACAAAAATATCACAAACAGGAGAAACAAGAAAACAAAAAGAAAGGTGGCAAGACAAAAACAAGATAGTAGAAAATAATTTAAACGTGTGAGAGCGTTCCTGGAAATAAGTATAATAACTGGCAGACGTTGACAGTTTTTAAGGCCTTTGCATTTTTGGATGAAGAAATAGTCCTTAGATACAGGTTGAATTATTTTTTAAATACAAGGAAGTCAGGTTTTCTGTTAACAAATTTGCATCTGTGTATATGAAACTTAATAAAAACAAGTTTATAAAAAAGAATGCATCATTGTCTTTGCGATCAAATTTGTGAAAACCAAAAATAACATTCTTATAGGAGAGGTTAAAGTTAGAAAGGACGTAATTAGCAATAAACTTGTGGAAATTCCTCCAAATTTACATGGGTTAATTCACAAGACCAAAATAAATGAGTACAAGTTTCAGGATGTTTTTGGCAGAAAGAGCAGCTGGTATCTAGCCTATATCCTTCTTAAAGTTTAATAAATATTGACTTATAGGATAGAATCTGTGTAACAATTTGAATGAGATCTCTTTTACTTTGTTTGTTAAAAAGAATCTTTGTGATAATGTCTAGAATTTCTCCCACTCAGTATCAGGCACAAAGTTTGCCCAATAGGAAGTTGCTGGTGGGATAGAAGTTAGGTCATCTTGAAACATAGCTCTTATTTTGGAGTTCAAGAGGTTGACAGCCCACGGTAGAGATTTGCATAGTACCGTCCTACCGTCGATGACGTCATCGCACCTGCCAGCTGCAAGCACAAAGACAGCGGAGAAGATCTCATTAATTATAATGAATTACTTTTGGATAACAGTTTCATGTTATTTGTGGATTTTTATAAAGCATTTGATACGGTTGAGCATACTTTTCTGTTCAATACATTTGGATTTGGGGATTATTTTAAACAAGCGATTCAAACCTTATATAAGGATTGTAATAGTTAAAATTACCACATGGGGCCACACCCGGATTCAATATTGAACAAGGGATTAAACAAGGAGATCCAATTGCCCCTTTTTTATTTTTATTAATTATGCAAACCATGGCCCTATATATTAAGAAATATCAATTTAGATGTATGGAATTGGATGGAGAGGAATTGAAATGTTGACAACTAGCAGATGACACTACATTTTTTTTACAAAATGCTGGTGAAGTGAAAAAAAGCCTTAGAATGTCTGAACGTCTTCTCACAGGTCTCAGGTCTGAGAATTAATGTAAAGAAATGTGACCTCTTCCCTTTAAAGGACAAACCCGCTGAATTAAATGAAATTTGTGAGATCCGAGTGAAAGATGTTGTATCATACTTAGGAATTAAAATTTGCAAAAATCAAGAAGAAAGAGCCAAGATGGGTAGAAGATGGGTAAAAAAATGATAGCTGGCTTGGATGAGATCTATCACTATATGGGCGAGTTATGTTGTCAAAAAGTGAAGGCTTATCTAGGCTTATTTATGGTGCCTTGACACTGGATGTCCCTCATGCTTTAGTTAAACAAACTGACTCTAAATTATTGAATTTCATTTGGAGAAACAAACCACACTATCTTAAAAAGGGTGTCCTGTGTAAACCATGCTGTCAAGTCGGTGTCAATGTTCTTGACTTTAACACCTCAAACACTACTTTAAAGATTAAATGGTTAAAAAAAATTGGTCAGGAAAAAATGTGGTACATTATTCCAAAATTGATATGTAAAAATGTTTGAGGTATTGAGTTTTTGTTGAAGTGTGACTTTGACTTAAACAAAATCCCCACTCAGTTATCTAATTTCCATGTGCAAGTACAAGAACAGATCCATTTACTTTAATGACTGGGTGAGGCATGGTATCTTGATTGTAACACAATTGTTGAACAAAGATGGGAATTTGTTGACTTATACAGAATTTTTAAGGAAGTATGGACTCCCAGTCACTCCAAAGAAATATGCAGTTGTATTTGATGCAACACCATCTGGGATTCTGAGGTTGGTGCGGGGATGTGACTCCGTTGACAGAGGTGTTCAGGTGATATCAGCCCCAATGTTGGGAGATTTAGTCCTCACTGATGAGAGATGTAACAACTCAATGTCAGGAAACATCAACTCCCTCTATTAAATCCTTCTGGGAGGCAAAAATTCAAAATATTAATTGGAAGTTAGCATGGAATATAACTAAAAAATACTGTGTCACCAATAAGATAAGAGAGGTCTCCTTTAAAATTGTTCATATGATTTATCCAGTCAAAAAAAAATGCTCGCTAGGTTTAGAGAAATGGACGAAATGTGTGTTTAGTGTAATGTTGAACCAGAAACTGTGCTTCATCTGTTTTATGATTGTCCTTGTGTTAAATTGTTTTGGATAGACATGGAAAGATCTGTCAGAGACCAAATGGGACTCAGCATTTGTTTAAATATGAAAGGTATTTTTTCTGTATTTTGAAAGCTTTAAATGTCAAGAAATCTTTTTGTTCATCCTTTTTATTTTATTTGGAAAATTTCACATGCATAAATCTAAATGGAGTAGGAAAAAAAAACACGAATTCAGCAACTTAAAACAGAATTTGGATATTATATTGGGACATTAATAGGACTCAAGAACTAAAAGGCAATAAAAGCGGTGCAAATATGTGAAGCCTTTGGAGTTGTATAGCTTATTAATTGAACCAAACTGAGATACCCCTGGATATTTTCTTGTTTGTATATAACTGTATATTTGTAAATATGGTGTGTTGTGTGTGGTGGAATGGATGTAACTGTTCTTCTTTTGTTTTGTAACTCTGACTTTTGAGGCATCTCCTCCACTCGTTAAAGTAGCGCTGTCAACAGCGCAGTGCAGGCTCCCTGACGGAGCAGGTGGACTGAACCATTTTACGTAAATAGAGAGGGGGAAGTGAGAAATGTTTCCACTACAGTCCAACACTGACAACCGGGGGAGGGGAGCACACGCATATACACACAGAAAGAAAACCGGACATTATCATCAATTAATAAAAAAAAAAAAAAAGGACGCAAACACCTGCCAACACGGGGAGAAAGTATTGTTGGTGGTCATATGCTCTACTCTGTGTGCTGCTGCACTGTTTGTGTTGAATATATCCATTTGCTTAACAAGTTAAAATGATCGCGGTCGCGATGCTAATTTACGTTAGCCCGTCTATGCCGTTTTCTAGTATGTGTTAGCATTAAGCTAGCGGACTTTGTGTAGGGCTAACTGAAGGCAGTACTACTGTGTTTACAATGTAAAGTTATTTGTTTTATACAATTACAGTTTTGCATAATATCTTTTCTTTAAGTAACATTCTTGACTTTTATGTTATTTAATAGTTTAAAAACAACTTCATGCTTGAATGATTTTACCATGTGATATGGTAAACATTTAGAAACTGTTATGCTGTAATTTACATAGCAAAGTATACCACGATATATACCGTCTACTGTCTATGGTTCAAATTATACCGAGATATAAATTTTAGGCCATATCGCCCAGCAGCCCTACATCAACTGTTGAATCAGTACAAATGAAATTCAATTAATTCAGATACATTACATTACACATGTAATATTGCAATACATATACAATGCATTTATTGGCTTTAAGTATACAGATCAGAAGCATGCGATAGGCACTAAGCTACTGTAGCGTAAATATTTTTCTAACATACATTATGGTTCATCAGTATGTTACTGGTATGCTTACGTTACAGTTGCAATATTAAGCTGCACAAACTGCTACAAATGTGATGTAAATGATGCTACATGCCCTTTAAGAGACTTCAAACCTGGCTCAAAACTTTATTGTGCATGTAGAAGGCACATTTCTACATAAAATGTAGTTTTGGTGTATCTGATGAGGAAGGAACAGTGGCTCAGTGATTAACATTGTTACATGGTTTACATAACTTACAGCGAGAGAGAGTTCTCTCTGTGTGGATCACTCTATCTAAAATAGCTTACCCATTTTGAATATATTGTGCTATCTAATATGATCTTTAATGATATAATGATAATAAAGTCTATGTTTACAAAATTATTACAGAGATTTATGCATGAATTGATGCAGCATGAGTGTGAATGTAGTATTAGTATTAGCAGTATTAGCCTTGACTGCCATATTAGGTATCCTGGATAGTAGTCTTGTAAAGTTCCAGTCACATATCAGCTCACAAAATGAATTATGGGAAGAATGCTAACAATACAAACTCAATGATAGGATATCTTCTACTTACATGATTTAGTCTACTCAAGAAAGGTATCTTTAACTGGCCCAGAAGATATATGAAAGAAGATTTTTCTTACATAATAACATTGCTGTCATAGAGCTTCACAACAAATGTTATGATCCAATCCCTGACTGGATTTTCAGTTAACAAGCAAATCAGATTCCGTCCCGTTATTAAAACATTCAGCCTCAATTTGCCAGCAGATCATCCAGAATACGTTCACACATGTACAAGCAACGAGGCACGTGGAAGAACCCTAAGGAAGAAAAGAGAAACATAGTCAACTCTGAAACCAGGCAAGGCAGTAAACTGCATTCGCTATGTGGAAATCATTTATTTGTGATACTTTATGCATCACAAAGCACGGTATAAACCATAATCATAAGCACTTAACAGAGGAATTCCATCAGTTTTCTATCAGTGTGTCTCCAAGGTGTTGGGGAGCACTATTGCATATACAGAAAGAAATACAGATAAAAACCACAGTGCATATCTGTTTTAGCATAATCTGTCACTTGACAGGTTTTTCCTCTTGCTTTGGCATTCAGTCAAGTTGCCATCTCAATTATGTTCTTACCTTTAAAGGGGCCTCCTTTAAAATCCAGTACCACTTTCCCTTCTTGTGTCAAATAGCCAAACCACTCGCCGTTCTTAGTATCAGGAAACTACAAAGAATCAGGCAAACATACAGTATATTAGGCCTATGGTGCCATGGAAACATGTATATTATATAGTCATAACATACATTTAAAGGGTATCTTTTGTATTTTTTCAACCTGGACCCTATTTCATTAACAGAGACAATAATTAGTGGTCCATTATTAAGGGATAACAGTCAAAAGTCAGATAACAGAGAAGTGTCAGTATAACATTATGTCTACTAAAAGTGCTTGTTATTGCCACTGATATGGTCAGATTGTGATAAAAAGTGTCTGCCAATATAAAGGAAGGGACCCCATAGAAGTCTTACCTAATATTTTGCTGGACATTTGTTATAGTGCCACATTCTGGTCAAGGAGAAGTCTGACTATCCATATACTTAGTATTTATTTATACAAATAAATACTGGCAGCCACTGAATTCAAAGACAGTCAATCAGAGCCTGTTTGTGTCAGAAACAAGCACGTTTAGTGGCCATAAATGACAGTGCTAGCTTGCCCCAGTAGTTGCCCCAGTTCTCAATACTCTACCATTTTCAGAAATTGTTGTCCCTATTTGGCAGTTATAAACTAAAGCATGGGTCCAGGTTGAAAAATACTGTCACCCTTAAACACGCTTCAGAGGTTCTATCTCTCCAGCCATCCACATAAAAACATATGTGATCTTTGAATATAATGTATCAATAAGCTAATTTAAGTCACTTTTAAATAAAGTGACTTACAATAAGTGCATTTAACTATGTGGATACAACCCCAAAATATACACTGAACTGCTCCAAATGCAACTTAAATAATTAGAATAGTCAGAAGGATGTGTTTAGCCACGCTTTGCATAAAGGCTGGAAGCAGGAGAAAAGGCTACTAACACCTAAACCTCATCAGTCAACATGTTGTATCTTGTTTACTTAATCTGTGGTTGAACAGGAATGTGTGGATTTTGGGAGTACTTATATCCTGGAATTGTTTCTCCCTCCCAGTTGTTCTACACAGTGTCTCCAGCTATAATCAGTCCCTCAAGGAAATTGCAGTCGCAATAATTAACGCATTAATTAATCAAACGTTACACTGATCTGCATTTCACAGACTACTATGCAGCAGTACACTCAACTATGGGAGCTCTGATGACTGTGGACATTCCGCTCCAATCTGTGAGCAACTACTCAGTTTTTACTGTACATCTTTACATGTGTAAGTCTGAGATCACACTTTGTTTTTGTGCATTTAGTATGTGTTACTACATGAGTTTTATACACCCTTACGGATATATAGAGAATGTGTTGAATTAATATTATTTAAAAAGTCTTTAAAGCACTTGTATATTCTTGGAGTCACAGACTGTTTTGTAAAGCTAGGTCACTTTTATGACTCAGGAATGATTTTGCAACTTTGAGACTATGGTTCTCATAGGTTCAAAAATAAAAAAGATGAGAGCTAAATATTTCGAGCTGTGTCTGTGATGTTCAGTACACTAATTTTCATACAGTATATACATGGCCCTTTTTCATTAGTAGTTTGTTTTTTTTTATTTTACTGACTTGCAATTTTTGCCAATTAGCGCATTTTTTTTTTCCAAAATTGAGAAAAGCCCCTGTAACATCAGGCATTTTTGATCGTGACAATCACAAAAAAAACCCTTGAAATCCTGGAGGGACTGTATAATATGAGTTGCCATATATGGCCAGAGAGAAGAGGTTGGTATAGACCTCTGTATAGGATGAGCCTAGTTTTTGGTAGGATGAACTTAGAGTTTGGTGCTGCACACCTGGATGTTGTTTGTCTAAAATCACAAAAATGTTTCCAATCTTTATGGTAAACTAGGCTAACCGCAGCCTGACCCACTTAACAGGAAAGAGAAAAATCATTTTGCACAATGCCCTGACTTAAACAATGAAAAATCACTCACATGATTAAATGTGTATTCATAAACTCCAAAGAATCTCTCCAGTAGCTCTGGCTTCTTGGTTTGGCTGTAGGCCATCAGGAATGCAATTAGTGCCTCACAGTGGGGCCACCACAGCTTCATACTCCACTCCAACTGGTCAAATACACAAACATCAGACAGCCTGACTTAAACTTAGTGATCAGTCAAACACAAGCAATATCTAGAATTACAAGCAAAGTCCAACAGCACTCACTGGCTAAATGAAAACGACTGATTCACCTGTGTGGGACAGTGACCATCCACATCCAGGAAGTAGAAGAGGCCGCCATGCTCTTTATCCCAGCCGTACTGATAGGGGAGCTCAACAAACTTGTTAATGGCAGTTCTCCGGAGTTCCTCGTCCTCCCGCTCTGCACTGACCTGAAGCAGGAACCAGCCTGCTTCCAGGGCATGGCCTGAGTCAGCACGGTTTAGCATGTGGTGAAGACCAACGACAAATGGAAAGTGTTGAGGTCAGCAACAAAGAACAGAAAAAATAGCTCAACCCATCCTCCCCCATGCACTTGCTGTGCTCACTATTATCTCACTTACTGGTAGGCAGTGTGGTATGTACCTGGATTTTGCAGTCGGCCTTGGCACCCTGGTAGCTCTGCTCCCTCTAATGACACATTCTCTAAAATGGCTGTGCCGTCTCTCTGTACCAAGTAAAGAAAAGAGCTTGTGTATTAGTGGTTAAAGTTGTTGACTTTACCTGCAAGCAACCAAACTACATTTTCTGTGTCACTCTCTGGTGTGAATGTAAGCTAAGATAGATATTCTACGTAATATTCTTTTAATCTATGTTGGTAACTTTGCTGTCACTCAGTATTGACACAGTATGAAATGACCTTGCAATATCTCTGTCTGTGTTGAGTGTACACCCCACACTACAAGCTCTAAATCTCATCCCTTTATGAAGTAATTCTAACCACAAAGTAACAACCATGTTTTATGTGTCCATACCTTGATGTGTTGTAGAATCTGCTGTACACACCAGTCAGCCAGCTCTCTGTACTTCTGAATGACTTCCTGACCCCGGCCTTCAGTTAGCTGCTGCACCAGACACAACAACATCATGGGAACTGCCATGCTATTGGTGGCGACGTCTCCAGGAAGCTGGGGCCGGCCAAGGCCTGATGAGTCCACCTGAACCCAGTAGATCAACTGCTCCATCATCTGTTCGGCCTCCAGCTAGCAATGCAACAAAACAGATGCCAGACTATCAGAGTGATAGTGTCAGCCTGTTAGACCAAATGCAACCTATTTTCATTACTACAGCAAATACTAATATTTGATTTACAATCTTTAGTGTAGCAATGCTTTTTTATTCTTTTAAATGTACGATTTGGTGGATAACATTTCAAATTCAAAGAGAAATTTTATTCTTCCTACAGACCCAATTTTAACGCAGATTAATGCATTTTCTTAATCATATTAAATAGTTGTGGGTAACAATGAGTAATGTCACATGAGACAGTATTGGATGATGGTTAGGTCCATAGTTACAATATAGGAAGATTATATTAGTCTTCCGTTGTTTGTCACACTGTCACAGTGTCAAAATAGATGGCACCATTTTTTGGAACCATGATCCAAATTAGGGGAAAGGGGAATCTAGTTTTACCGTCCATTTCCATCTATTTCTGTTAATGCAATATCAGCATAAATGTAGTGCAAATCCAGTACACAGCTGCACTATGTCACAACACAATTGTCCCAGTTTGGCAGTTCAGTTGTGAATTGTTCTGCTTTATGAACCAAGAGTTTGTGAAAAGGGATAATTTGGCTTGATGGTGTCAGAAGAAAGGTTCAATGTGTCCCCAGACTTGGAAGACCACGAGGATTCATACCATATTTCAAAGCACTTTAGTCAGCAGCCAGAACATCGTCCTCTGCAGTGTTCAACAGACAGACCAACACTGTCCATTATGGCTGCAAAATTATCAGGGTAAAAACTGGCAATTCTATCCTATGCATAATATACCACAATCTAGTTGTATTATTTATTCTTGTTTTGTACCTGCATGTCCTTGTCATCAGTGACTCTGCTCAGTTCATCCATGGCCATGATGTAGAAACACTCACTGAATATAGTCCTCTGAATTTTGACTGCTTTACCATCTCTTGTTAAGCAGAAGGCACACTTCCACTGGCCACTGCTGCCAGTGGAGACACGAGCAAACTTTCTCAGGAATGCTCCGCCTAAGATGCAAACACAACAATGTGACATAGGAAGGCTTGTTGAATCACAAGTATTCTGATCTCAACAGCCTACAATAATCTGATGTGCACAAACACCGACAAAGCCAGTTTTCATGATATGTTACCTTTAAGAGGCACGGTGCCAGAACATTTATGGTATAATGTAAAAAATAATCTTTTTTTAGAGCTACCACTTCTGTGCAGGAAATCACAGACTTTGAACTACTGGTGTCACATGTTTTTCCCCTTGACTCAGCACTCTACTGTGAGCTTGATTCCCTCTCTCCTCCAGTGAATCTTGAATATATGTGTCACCATTTTTGTGTACTTTATTTTGCATATTCTGCATGTTCTCTTGAGCCCAGTCCAAAACAGTCCTATCCCACTCAAGTTAACCTATCGTTTACCTGTCATTCCTACACAGGTGTTTTTGTTCGCTGGGGTACCTCACATTGGTTGTTTTGGTACGCACCAGAGTACGACTACAACTTCCCAGACAAACCACACCAGAGTTAAAACTGACTAAATTGTTCTGACCTTATTTAAACAAACCTATGCATCTCTGTGAGCATTTCCATCTGTCATTGTACTGAAACATCACAAATAAACTGTGCTCAAGCTAAAAGCATGGCTGTGGCCTTTAGCTTGTGTGTGTGCATTTTGTGTTTTGCAAATTTTTAAATGCAACATGCAAGGCTCACCAGTACCGAAGTCTGGATTCATTCGAACTGAAGGGTTCATACTTTGGTGAACACGAATGTGCAACATGCATTCAACTAAATGATATTGCTCTAGGGATGGCAATGGTGGCATTTTTTTGTCTATTTTCTGTGGTGTACTCCAGAAACTGCAAATACCTGTTAGATAGACATTCAATTGACTCAAATGTTATGTTGTGGTTGTTAGATTTAACCAGATGGATGAAGCTTCACTGAACAATACCCTAAATACCTTCCACCAGTATGTTGTCTGCCCCACCAGCGACAATAAGAAATTGGATCTCCTCTATGCAAATGCAACTGATGCATATTGCTGCGTTCATGTTGTATCGAAAGTCGGGATTCGGAACTGGGAATGACGTCACACCCGAGCTGACAGCGTTCGAGTAAACAAGTCAGAAATCCAAGATGGACACCTCCAATGAAAAGTTAGTTGTGCTTGCTCTGTTGGAATACAGAAAGCTAATGCAGCAATATGAGGTCCTCAAACACAACTGATAGGCACAAAGAAGACGCAGAGGGTATGTGTTTGTTCTCCTGCTTAACTATGTGTGAGAAAAACGTTTGACTCTACTGGAGGCTGTAACAGCCTAAAGAGCACTTACAGAGCACTAAACTTTGAGGTTACATTGATCTGACCTCGAACTTCTGACTTCCAGTGGAACACACCATAGGGCAAACTCTCACTTCCCAGGGTCCTAAAGAGGAACTGGTAGCAAGCTGTGAATCGTATTGTATCGTATCGATAAGGAGATTCAGTGTATTGTTAATGCATTGTATCAGTGGCAACGTATAGAGATGCGCATCGAATTGGCCTCAGTGTTCGAGATATACATCACTATTATACTTGGGTAATAATTATAATTATCCGTATATACATTTTGATACTTTTATATTGCTCTTCTTATCCTTTATACTGTAAATAGTAATCCTTTTTTCTGTTTTATATTGCTTTTCTGTTTTTCATATTGTCATGCCTGTCAAGTGTGTTTATTATTTCAGTCTTGTCATTTTGTCTTGTCCTTTCTTGTTTTATTTTGAAATTAAGTGTTTTCCTCTCGTTTCAGTTTCACAACATCCTGCTCTCTTGTTCCCCGCCTGGTGATTGTGTGTCCCGCCCCTGATTATTTCCAGCTGTTCCCCATTACCCAGTGTATTTATGTCCGTGTCTCCCCAAGTCACGCATCAGTACATCTTCCGTCCCCGTGCCAAGTCTACCAGCCCTTTTCCACGTCATTGATCCGTCCATGTCAGGTTTCCCCGTCAGTGTGTATCTCTCTCCAGAGCTGTCCATTTCCTTTGTCACTTTGTTTGTTTCCCTCGTGTTAGTCTGCCAGAGTAGTCAGCCATCAGCCATCTTCTAGGTTTTTCCTCACGTTGTGAGCACTTTTTGTTATTAGGATTTTGCCTTTAGATCCTCACCTTTTGTGAGCATTTTTTGTTCTGTAGTAGTTTTCTGTTTGCCTTTTTATTTCCCCCTAGTTAGATAAGGACCAGTCAGAGTCAGGATGTTTTGTGTTGTAATTTTTATAGCCAAGCTTATGATTTTGTGTTCAGTCGTTAACTTTGATAGCCTTCCTTTGAAGCGATTTCTGTCCTTTTCCAGGTAGTCAGGTTAGGGTGTTAATTCCTCCCTGTACTGTTGTTTATTATTTCTGTTAATAAATCTTGCCTAGCTCTTACACATATTACTTCTTGTTGCTGCTGCAAAATAATTTCCCAGGTTGGGATCAACAAAGTAATTCTATTTTATCCTATTCTTCGCATTCACACTCACCAGCTTTTGCCGCTTCCAGGATTTCAGGCTTACGGAAGCGATCCATAGATCGGTACAGGCGGCAATACATCCAAACCTGTGAAAACCAAAAGATTTTCAAATAACATCAATATCAATTGATATTATGGATTACTTATTTAGAACTGCCAGTATCATTACAGACTTACCTGTCTACCTTGCAGCCAGACGTACTTCAGCTCATCATAAACTTTCCCATCCCTCCCAATACAGGTGAAAAAACCTCTGAAACACAGTTCATCACAAGTTCACCACAGGGATACTCTTAACAGTTTTGTTGTCAGTATTATTTAAAAAAACAGTCATGAAGAGATATTTTCAAAAGCATAAGTATAAATACATTACCCATGTAATGTGTCATGAGAGTATTTGAGCCAGAAGTCCACTACGTTGTCCAGTTCTTTACGAATCCGCTCTCGACACTCCTCCAGCTTTAGCATAGACATGGTTCCTTTCAAAAAGAACAGAAAAGTCTGTTTGTGTGAAAGTATTTTTTTGCCTGTCAAATTAAGGGGAGCTGGTTGAAATAACAGGTGCGCAACTTATACAGATGACAGCGAAGCGAAATAGTGGCCTCACAATTTGGACTGCAGTCCTGATGGCACTGAAAAGAAGTGGTTTGGGGGTTTATTTAAAAATAAGAATCACATTATTGATCCCTAAAGAGAAATTGTCGGGCAGCTCATCTGTGCTCATTGACTCTTTAATATTTCAGATCAAAATGATCAATGATGAGGACGGCTGGCATTGTTGTAACTTATCTGGTCTGCTGCTTATTTGTGCGTTATACAATAATTACTTGTATATATGTATATTCATTTATTCTCAAGAGCTCACTGAGGGACTTTCCTCATTTCCAATGACACCGAGAGAATAATTACACACAATACATAACAAAACAAATGCACGTAAGCATATACATATGTATTCTGTGCACCACATAATACACACTACTGCACACACAACTGTAAACATAATGTAACTACACATACTGCTGTAAACATACTGCAACTATACATACTATTGTAAACATACTGTAAATTAATGCTGATAATCCACGCTAACACGTTTATTTGGTATTGGGTGACTCTACATGGACAAACTGCCCAAAATGCTTTTTGGTTTGCAGAAATAGGAGAAGCTTGGACCGATTCAAAAGAGATGGGTAATCTAATTTTATCAGCATGTTTGATCCTTAGTTACAACTGTATTGTAGCACTTTAGTCTAGTTTCCTTGATTTTCTGAATGGAGTTCTGCTAATTCCGCTGTATTCACTTGAATACAATGCCAATATAATATATAAGTGTTCAAACTTACTAAACAATAAAACCATTTCTGATTCTGATATATTCTGCTGTCAGTGATTCACATATTTTTAAAGACACTGTTGTTTGCTTATTTCTTTTTTTTTATCTTGTTTACCTAATTATTTTTGACACATTTTTTCTAGTTATTCTACTTGCTTACATATAACACTGGTTCTTATTTTTCATAAAGGCCCTTATTGTAATGTAAATTACACCATTGGTAGGACAAATATCAGCTTATTTTATTTTATTTTAGAACAGTTTGTTGGTTTTTATGCATATCACATGCATTTTGGGGAAACCGGAGTGCCAGGAGAAAACCCATAGACACGGGGAGAATCACTCCTCCACCGTGCTGAGACACTGCAAGAACATGCAACCACAAGTGTCTTCAGCCCTGCAACCTTCCAGAGGTTTCTTTATCACAAAGTAAACCAGCTGGTTCTTTCTGTCAGGCTACAAGGCAACTGTGTTCTTCTCCCTCCACTTCTCTTCTTTCTTCTGCCTTTTCAAGTCCTCCTTTTCTTGCTTCTCCTTTTTCGCCTTCTCTTTCTTTTTGCTCTCCTCCTCCTCCCTCTCTTTTTCCAGCTTCTTTGCTGGCTCCTTTTTGGCCTTTATGTCAGCCTTTGTCATCTTCACCGGCTCCTTGGCTGCTGTCTGGTGGAGGTGTTTTGTGTCCCCTCCTCAGCAGACACCTCACACCTCTTCTGATCTTCCAGAGTGGTGAGTTTGATTTGGATGAACTTTCTCTACATCTCCTCCAGTCTGGCTTTCAACTCCAGACTCTCTGCCTCTAGAGCCTTCTTGTCGCTGGTTGCTTTTGCGATCTGGTCATCCTTTTCTTGGATGACCTGGCTCAACTCCCTCACATGGTGCTCTTCACGAGTCTGAAGCTCGATGGTCATATTTTCCTGTCCTTGACGCCACTTGGTTTCCCACTTGGCATTCAGGTCCGTTCTTATCCTGGTGTCCAACTCTTCACAGTGGACTGTGATGTGGTTAAGCTCTTCATAGGTGGACAGGGTCTTTTCCTGCTCATCAAGCAGGCTTTGCCTGAGAAAGTTGATGACCTCCTCTTTCTCCTTCTTCAGGGTCTCCAGTTCATCCTGGACCCTTACCCTAAAGGCTGTCTCACCATCTTTGTCTACCTCTCCTTTGCCTTCAAGTCCACCTCAGCCTGTTTTCTGATGGCTCTCTCTGACTTAAGAGCCTTCAGGATTTTGGACTTCTCCGTTTCTCGTTTTCCTTGCTGGCCTGCTGCTCCTTAAGAGCAGCATTTTCTGAGGCCAGCTTCATGTTTTCTTTGAGGCAGATCACCAGGGTTTTATTCAGGGCCTTGTGGTTTTGGTCCTGAACTCCTGAAGTTGGTCTGTCCTGGTGGGATTGGACAATTGTTGCCATGATAGCCGCACAAAGATATTTGTTACGGAACCAAAGTATTATACAGAATTTCTGTTTTGAAGTTTGTGGTAGATGTGTACTTCTACAACAAGGTTTCGCTCTCTTCAAACAAAGAGATGTGCCTCTGTTGATGAACTCTGAAGGACTGACCCAACAAAATGTTCTGTTCTCACATAAAGGGAGGTAGATTTTTCACAATCTGATGATTCCACAGTAGAGTTATATCAAATCAAATCAAAAGCCTTTATTGTCATTATATGACAGTGCATACAACGAAATTAGGAAAGCTAATTTCACACTAGTGTTGCCAGGGCAACCGCTTACATATCTGTTTACTACCTGTTGCTTAATATTTTAATACATATTTAATCAAGAAATGCAAATGAGACCTATTTAGAAGGTTTATGATGTTGTATTTTTTTGTATTATACAGTAGTATTGCTCTACTGAAGTTGTACTAGTTGTCCTCTTCTATAACTAGTTATGCTGTCAATTTGAAAAGGTCTATAGCCCAACATGGACTCCACAACAATGTTAACAACATGAAACATTCAAAACCAAATATTTTAATTAAACATAACAATGATGAATATCCCACAGCAGAGGCCTCTTTACCCCACTTTCTCATGTTACTCCCATCAGGGATCCAGAGCCAAGTCTGGATGCTAAAATGAGAGAAGGTGCAGTTGAATATAAAAATAAAAATGATTTAAAAAGTCCTTCATGTACATTTCTTTTAATTGGATGAGCTTGAAAAACAAAAGAATGAATACTAAATACTAATAAAATAAATTATTCTGACTGTGGCCAGAATTTATACAAAAAGAAGACAGTTTATAATTGATCAAACTCAGACTGAAAAGTAGCACAATAGAGCAACCACACAAACAACTTGGTCTAAAATAAAACAGAAATGACTAAATTAGATTTTTTCATATTTCACTCGATAGGTGCAGCAGAGACTGAGGAGGGTTACTTATTTCCGTGCAGCCCGGGAACATACAACAGACAGTGAGCTGCTGTGTGAGTGAATGAAGTGCTTAGGGAATGCAAAACATGACATGACGACGACAACCAATCACTGACGGAATAGGGCAAGTTGTATGCTGCCCCACTCAAACATGGCTACCCCCGGCCCTATTGTGTACTCAAGACGTAATCCCAGTACTCCTGGGAATACACATCCAAACTATTTCCCAAGATATATACTAACTTGGAAATGGGGAAAAAAATATAAAAATCGCTGTAGAAGTCCTTCAAATATAATTTCTGTGAGACAGGTCACAGTCATATCCCTTACAAATGTACTGAAGTTCAAGCTGCATGTGAAGTTTATATTAAGCATGCTTTCTTTAATCACTGAAAATCCTTGTGTTTTTGTAACGGTACAATGAAGTTTATAATGACATACAGAGTGGGTCCTCTTCACCGAGTTGGCCACCATGCAACAAGTAGCCCAGAAGACAAATCGAACATTGGCTCGTACGAATTGCGCATAAGGGAGAAACCTGCAAGATAGATGCCATTGTATCCCACACACTGCACCTTTAATAATTACTAATACCACCAAATAATACACAAAAGCAATCAGGTTGAGGTGTGTGTATGTATATTTCTCCTTGTTGCATTCAGCATTGCTTGAAATCTGACCAGTGTTTTGACTGTACCTTCGATATAAGACAATTACAAGCACGTTATTGCTACCGCGTCAAAAGACTACAGACCTAGAGATCTAATTTTCAAGAAAATATGTAATATAATAATTCCTTGAAAGTATCACACTGATGTTTCAGTTAAAATCCTACTAGAAAAAAAAAACTTTGCTTAATATACTGACTCTGAAATTAAAATGCGTTAAGGAATAGTTATTGACCATGTCCAGATCTTTAATTTACCTTCTGTATATGTAAGGTGTTATTCATTCAACAGGTTTTTGAATGGAGTTTTGCATTACAATTTTCTGATGTTTTTGTGTTGTATCTATGCCTTACATGACTTGTACATCCAACTTGTAACTGTAAGCAACAGTCCATTCATAACATCATCTGATTGACAGTTCTTATCCTCCTCATAGTTGAGTCATCAACTACAGCTAAAGTTTCTTTTCATTTTAAGCTTCTTGTCAGACCAAATGGGGAAGGCGGGGATTCTGGAGATTCTTAAAGAGACAGGCACTGGAGCTGCAGCAATGGAAACATATTAATGTGTTCATGAAAACATTTAAACATTTTATAGTACACCGCCGATATAAATGAATGAATGACTGTAAAAATGAAGCGTAACATGACACTTTTAATGTCAAACGCGCTAAACGAACAGTCAAACAGAAAATGTCATCCTATCTAACGCCATCGAGGGTTAATAGTCAAGAACAAGCTAACCGTATTTTGGGTTTGAAACTACAATTCGAACAAGATTTGTTGTTCCTTGGTCTTACTAAACAACGAGAAAAGCAACTCCTTTTCAACTCCTCCGTTGCACTTTTTATATTTTTCATACAACGTGTTAATGTTTAGAAAGCCTGTTCGGAAAACAGGAAAGATTGTGTTATTCCATTTTGTTCTTACCTTCGGGGCCAGGTGCGGTCAGTGTAGTGGAGAGGATGGTCGTCTTACAGCAGCTCTGCTCACTACCATAGACTCACTACACGAGTAAGAGTACTGGCTGTCTCCAGATGTCATGTGACCAGCAGTACCGCGACAGCAGCTGTGGATGAGGAAGTAGATCCAGCACGGTTTAAACACAGAGCTGTCCCTACAGACTTAACGCAACACTGCACTGCTTTCAGCTCTGCTCCAGAGGGCAGGAACTGTGGGAGCATCGCACAAATAATGGAGAAAATGAGATATTTCACTCTGAAAAAAGGGCAAACACAGTGACCCACATTAAATTAAACAATACAGTGACTAAAAATAAAAGTACCATTTTTTTTATAATTAATAATTTACAAGAAGTTTCAGGTCATTTCACATTTTTGTGTGTCCTAGTTGGAAAGAAATGTGAATGATGGTCAGACATAGGGAGTGCTCCTATTTGTTCACAAACCAGCAGAGGGCAGCATGGACTGGGAATTGAACTGTGACAAGTTACCTGCTGGCGTTTGTTAATTTTTACACACCTGAAAGATTTAATATAATTTCACACACATACAAAAAAACAGTTTGAGATTGGTCCCTCACATCTGAAAACATGCCCCTGTGCCCCAAAAAGCAGATGGGCTACATCTGCATGATGATCATTTGTTTTGTTTACAAAAGAATAATGATTAAACATAGATTAAGCCAAAAGCCAGCAGCAGCTCTAAATCTGGTTGCCAAATGACTAGTGATGAATCACCAGTTTCAACAAAACTGGCAAAACATGCAGTGTGACACTGATTCTCAGCTCCCAAATCCTCATAGATTACAATGAGTGTGAACAGATTGAGTTGGCATGGTATAAAGTTTGTCGGTCATCCAGGTTTGGTGGCAGTAAACAGAGGCAACATCAGTATATAGAGCGATTTTATTACAGCATCATGCAAATTCCATCTGTCCTCTCAAATAAAGTGACAAGCGGATGTCGCTATGGCTATATGTTTTAACCAGATTAAGGATTTTAGTTTTGATCTAACTCATTTTGACTGAGATTCAAGATTCAAGAGGTTTATTGTCATATACACAGTAGAAACAGGAGTGACACTGGGTAACAACATTCTTGGTGAGTTCCCTTCACACAACTAAAATAACAACAAAATCTAAATAGGTAATAAACCTAATCCTGAGACTGGCAAAAAATACAAAATAAAGTGAGTACTACAGTATATACAAAAGAGCTGGTTTAGTGGTTAGCACTGTCACCTCACAGCAAGAAGGTACCGAGTTCAATTCCCGGCCCGGGGCCTTACTGTGTGGAGTTTGCATGTTCTCCCCGTGTCTGTGTGAGTTCTCTCTTGGTAATTCCGGCTTCCTCCTCCTTGTTTGCCCCCATGTGCCCTGTGATGAACTGACGATTTGTCCTGGATTTGTCCAGGGTGTACCCTGCTTTTCATCCTAACATAGCTGGGTTAGGCTCCAGCCCCCCTGACCCTATGTGAGGATAAGTGGTAGAAAATGGATGGATATATACAGAAGACAGATGCAGTCAAAGATTTTTTGTGCAATATTGTTTTTGAATAGTGCAAATTAGCAGTTTTAGCAGTTGTGACTCAGTAGCCTGATGGCCAGAAACTGTTAGTCTGTTGGTCCTCACTTTCACACTGTAATGTCTGCCAGAAGGTAGAAGCCTGAGTTGTGTGTGCTGTGGGTGTGTATGGTCCTTGATAATGTTGTGTACCCTCCTTGGACCCGGGTATCGTATGTGTCCTGTAGTGGGCTTTTCCACAGATGAACTGTGCCATTTTAATGATACACTAAAGAGCCTTCCTGTCCTTAATGGTGTAACTCCCTAACCACACTGTGATGGAGTTTGTCAGGATGCTCTCAACTGTGCATCTGTAGAAGTTGCTGAGGAGTTTGGAGGCTAGTCCAAATTCTCTCAGCTTCCTGAGAAAAAAAGAGTCTCTGTTGAGCCTTTTTTATTATTTGCTGTGTGTTGTGGGTCCAGGGGAGATCCTTGTGGATGCCGAGGAGTTTGAAGTTCTTCACCTTCTCCACCTGAGTCCCATTGATGTAGAGAAGGGCATGTTGTTCTCTCCAACCCGGAGTGGCAGAAAAAGACATATTATTAATGAGATCCCATTTCTCAGATTTTTTTTTTTTACTGACACTGATACTGTGATCATATATTGTATGTGTTGTGCATATTTCTTCAGCATATACTTTTATATATTTTAGCATCATGCATACATAATTAACATTTTTCATAATATTTTTATGTATATTTCTTTGTACTCATACATAAGAGGCAAGGCAGGGTACACCCTGGACAAGTCACCACCTCATCGCAGGGCACATAGAGACAGACAACCACTCACACGCACATTCACATATGGTCAGTTTAAATTAGCCAGTTAACCTAATCCCCAAGAATGTTTTTGGATGGTGGGAGAAAACTGGAGTACCCGGAGAGAACCCACGCAGACACGGGGAGAACATGCAAACTCCACACAGAAAGGCCCCGGGCCCGGGATTCGAACCCAGTACCTTCTTGCTGTGAGTTGACAGTGCTAAACACTACACCACCCTCTGCTCACCCCCTGGAACCCAAAAAGTATTTTTGATTCGGACACACCAAAGTGACAAAAACTCCGTAGTAGTTTAGTCCTCTTAAGTGTAGATCATTCTGCAGCTAACAACATCAGCTTTCCTCTTTTTTAATCAGAGAGACAGAGAAGATAGTTTCATTTTCCTGTGACTACTCTTTTAGGGTCTAATTGCCCAGCTGTTAATGATGAGGAGCGAGCTGAGGAAGAGCAGGAGACATCCATCATTGCAGTACTGAGCTTGGGGATCAGGGCTAGCCTGGCAGCATCTGCTTCCGCTGTCAGCCGTATTCTCTACGGAGGGAAAAACCTGATTGTCCAAAATGACAGCAGTGTAAGTGAACTGGATGGTTGTCAACAGGACAGAAAATCTGCCATCAGTGTGTTGGGACTGAATGTTTGGATGTAATCAATTTTGAGTGCTGGCAGCTGGTCTGGGCCATGAGAAGGCTTAGGAAATCATGAATATGTTGAGTGTACTGTAGCTGCTTCCATTCTTTCAGAAGAGTATGCATGGTGAACTGATTGCATTGTTTGATTTAAGTAAAGCCTGATCTCTATATTCTAACAGTCTCACAGCGAGTCTAGACATTATGTACAAGTGTATGTAAACTTTTGACCATGACTGTATATAGGTTGGTGGAGCTGTACCACCAATGTCTCCACCAGCCAAATACAAGAAAATGTGTCCTCATCCATAACTATTTTAGGATTTTCTCTGTTGGAAAAAAGCAAGTTTGCAATTTAAGCAAAATTATTACATAATAGACCTTGCCATAGGTTTATGAATGTGTTTTTGAGTGTCATCTCCAGAGCAAGGTGCCACCTGGCAACCCAGAAGCTGAGAGCATAAATCCAAGCTGAGACTTCCATAACGCCAAAGCCATTTTGTGCTCTGCCAGACCATGTGTGGCTGTTTAACAATGGGCTGAACTTTATTTTGCTCACACACTCTTAAGATGATCTGTGGGTTTGGAAATCAAGATCTCCTTTTTTATCCTATGGCTCAAGTTTGCTGTTAACTAATCTGACCTACAGTATATGCCAGATAATAATCTGCCTTTACAAACAGTACAGGTCAGAGGACTTGACCTAAGAGCAAGACACAACAAGACAACAAGGCCTGTTTTATAATGAGGGTTTAGAGAGGTGTAGAAAGGTCTCCAGAGATATTTGGAGCCTGTGGCAGATCTACAAATGATGAGCCTGTTTTCGGTGTCCAGCACATCCCTATGCAGGTTCGTAGATGTCCAAAAGGAATGCAGCAGCTCCTTGTTAGTGTGGATACTTCTATTTTGTTTTGTATAAAATGAAAGGGACATGTTGCAGCTCCTACCTATGGAGACTCCTGGATCCACTTCTCTATACATAGAGATGGACAAAAATGCATCAACATCTATTTTGATTTTAAGGGTATGATGTAAAAACACAAAATATAGCACTCACACAATATTTGTATATTATTTGTATTTTATGAATCCATTTTCAAAGGAGCATGAAATACACAAATTGTAAAATGGGCCACAGTCTTGTTCAAATAGGCTTATTTGTTTGGTAACAATAAAACATGTCTCTCATGATGATGCTGCCCACACACACACAAGTTACATATTCTTGTGGCATATATCAGTATTATTATATAACAAGTTTTACCTTGCAATATCTTTCAGTTTACAGAAGATGTTAAAATAGTTACTCAAACTGATGTTACCAAAAATGAACTATAGAATATAATGACAAGTGTGACAAATTCACTTGATAAAAATATAATTATCAGCACTTTTCATCCACCCATACTTAATATGTTGATAGAAAATATGAAACCATTTCCCAAACCAAATCCAAATTAGAAAAAATGTTCTTTATATTACAGTTATCAGAAATACTGCTTATATTAACACTTTACTTACCATCAATCTCGTCAGACACATCACTACCAATAAACCGACAATAATGTGTAAATAAATATTGTAAGTGCAACTGCACTTGAAAAAATCTTTTTATTAAAATTTAATTAATCATATTTACAAGACTGATACAATCTAAAATTTCATTCTCAATCAACGTCTTTTGTTCAAAAACAAAAGAGGCAACATGAAAAGAACATAAATTTTATGCCTGAATGAGCTGCAGCATGTTGGCACAAAGTGCGTGACTGCTGGAAAACAGTGTTTAAGTCTCCACATGATCCTGCCAGTACAAAATAAAAAAAAAAAAAAAAAAAACCCAAAACATTACAGTCCACCAGCAGTGTGTTTCTGTATGTGTGTACTTCATGCTCTGTAGTTCTCGCTGCAGTTCCTCAGGTACACCAGTCTGTGGGGTTGGAACTTCTCCCGACACAAGGGGCACTCTGCCTGTGGGACATAGATCAAACACGTGACAATGTTACATTTGCATACACATATGCACACGGCTGTGAGCATGTTCAAGCACACTGGAGCTCTAGCTCCTAAAACTGTAAATGGAACTAAACAGATGCCATTTTGACCCTGCAAGGCTTTTGTTTGTTATGTGTAAGCAGCAGATGAACCTTAAATAGTTTCCTGAGTCTCCATCCATCATCTATTCATCTAACCCCCTGTGAAATGAGTGTATATAGATTTTCCATGGTGGAGCACTATCTGGTTTCATATTTACTGTGTGGTAATGCTAATTATACACATACCAAGTAGAGTTACCACTGCGTTAACTTGCGCCCGAATGCGTTGCCAGAGACATGCTGTCAGGTCATTAAGCAGAGCTCCATTCAAAAGAACGAATCAAGGAAACTGACAATGCAGTCGTAACTAACGATCAAGCAAGCTGATAAAATTAGATTAACACTCTTTTTTGAATCCGTGCAAGCTTCTCTTCTGATTTGGCAAACAAATAATCCACCAAAGAATTAGCGCTTATTAGAGCTGTCAAAATAAGGAACGCATTTCAGGCAGTTTGTCCAAATAGAGATACCGTCGCGTAAATTAGCCTGTTAACGTGACAGCCTTATTATTCAACAAAATAATTTAGAAATTTTAGCAGAAAATTTAACTAATGATGGCCTTGAAACTGAATTCGGACACAGGAACTATCTTCAAAACCTCACAAGGTATGGAAATTACTCTGACCTACTTTAAGGTCTTTGTGTCAGTAATCATTATGCTGTAATGGTACACAAACACCCCAAGCATGTTATTAATGATATGTGCATTAACATTAGCATTAGCACTAACACTATCCATCCATCCATCCATCCATTTTCTACAACTTATCCTCATAGGGTCGCGGGGGGGCTGGAGCCTATCCCAGCTGTCTTAGGGCGGAGGGCAGGGTACACCCTGGACAAGTCGCCAGTTCATCACAGGGTACATAGAGACAGACAGAACATTCACACCTACGGCCAATTTAAATTAACCAATTAACCTAATCCCAATGCATGTTTTTGGATGGTGGGAGGAAGCCGGAGTACCCGGAGAAAACCCACGCAGGGGAGAACATGCACACAGAAAGGCCCAGGAATCGAACCACCAACTACTGGCTCTTACTTAGCCATCGCTTTTAAATTCAGCTTGAGGTAACAATAAAAAAAAAAAAAAAAAAAGACTGTGTAACTGTGTAAAAGTGACAAAGTTGTTGCTAGAGTGGCAGCAAAAACAGCTGGGAACAAACATACATGTCCTAGATTCAGACACGCCTATCAGGACCATTGGTAACAATAAATAAAATACAATAAGATAACAATAAAGATGACTCCTATCATTCAGAAATATTTATGAACTGTACTACTCATTAGGTTGCTACAAAAATAAAAATAACTCTATTAAACATTTGTCCATTTAAAAGTATAGACAAGTAAAGTGCTGATAAAAATAAAGTATATTTTTTATGTAAACAAAGGACAGTCAAAATATCCACAATAAATACAAACAACAAAACAACACCAAAGCTATCAAGCTTATTCAAAAAGAATGGTGCATTTTGTGTGCGGTATTCTGTAGTGTACAGAAACTGCATCTTTCAGGTGTCCAACATGCCTCTGCTCTAAATGCTGCCACATCACAGACGTGCTGCATGTAGACCATGTTAGCCTTGTCTTTGATGTGTTTAGGGTTTAGGTTTCTAGACTTTCAATCTTGTAGCTCTTGCTTGCCAGGCACCAGTCATCTTGCTGACTTGCGCAAGTTTGTTTCAGACCGGAAAAACATGAGCGACTACTATCGAAAAATGAATTTGTCTGCAACAAATTTTGCTATAGATTTTTGTCAACTACGTCGACTAATCGTTGCACCCCTACTGTAAACCTGCATATCCAGAAGTAAAAGTCATAATCTAATGCTGACCTTGGTGTTGCACCACTCTGTGATGCATTCCCAGCAGAAGAGGTGTCCACAGGGAGTGGAGGTAGCGTTCCTTCTCTCTTCCAGGCAGAGGATACAGCTGGCAGCTCTGGGGCCAGATCTATGTGTGTGCTGAGGACTGAAGACAAATAGTTAAGCATTAAACTGAAGTAATGTATTCCATTTTTATTTTACTGCTACCATTGTTTGCATTACAAAAAGCCCCCAAGTTAAGTGTCACACTGTTTTCATCATAAAAAAGAACTCAAATTAAATGATCAAAATAAACTGAAGTGTATAAGGGCTAAGAGCACTATAGCCATATAATGTCTCCTAAGTTACAGCAACTTTTAGGTTGATACCATTTGTTCCCAAAATCTAAAAATGGCCATGCCAAGTTTTCTCTCGCCAAAATTTTGCATTATTTGGCCACCTTGGACATGCCAGCATGACATGGTTGTACGATTGGAATCCATCTAGCGTCACCTTGTGTAGCTGAACTTTTTTTACTACACATAAAATGGATCAGGAATCAGTTAGGGAAATTATGAGGAACTGGACCGATAAGCAGAACTGATAACGAGATTGGCATCAATAAAAATTGCATCAATTCCCAATCCTGACCATAATCATGCAAATTAACCTGCCTCTGCCAGGTCTGTGTTGGAAGTCAGATTACAGGCTGAATTTGAAATACGGACAAAACTCTTTTCAATGAACACTGAAATGTAAACTGTAAACTACTAAACTCTGCCATGACCAGACGGAGATGGGGACAGCCTTCACATCTCCAGAGCTGTGGTCTTTGGTCTGAACCTGGTCCTGTACCTGAGGTTCCTGTAGAGCTTCCACTCCTGCCTGGCTCTCTGTTTCTGTCTGAAGTTGTTGAGCTGCAGACACACAGTGATGAGTAACTGGAGAAGGGACACCACCCCCAGCAGCCTGTAGCTGCTCCTGATGGTGCCATCATCTCTGCCGAGTCCCATCACACACAGCTACATACACAAACACAGGGATAGAAAAGGATTTAGAAACAAATTTTGAGAAATATTAAAACTCTTTCCTGGAAATGTAAATGTAATATGCAACATATTTAATATCCCTTCCAGGTTATAATGTTGAATTATACTGAGAAATGTTTGATATTCAACGTAACGTCACTGACATAAATGTGACAAAATATCTGATTAGTTTTAGCTTGGTATACATAATAAATTGTCAATTATGTGTATTCTGAGACTGCACAAAAAGCTCATGAAACCACAGGAAGCAAACTCTCTTCAGGACAGAGTTACTCATTATTGTGTATCCTATATTGGCACCATACCTGCTCAACAAATGGTATACTAATTAACTCTCTTCTACCAATGGTTAGGAAATATATTACTCAATGCTGAAAAGCTGAAAATCAACAAACAGGGTGGTGTATTTAGTTGAAACATATTGGGAATAAAGTGATGTGAATAAAATGACAGATTTTATAACAAAGTTTGGGGAATTCACACGTTCTACTGTGTAAAAGTGACATGACTGAGTTTGTCATGGCTTTCTTTAACTTTTGACATGATTATGTGTATGCATGTTGTGTAAATACTGGAACAAATGAATGCAAAACAACAACATATGTCACAGCATAGCATGTTACTAAATAAATGGTGTATATGAAATTAATCTGGAGATACAAGTACAAGTTGTTGCTAGAGTGGCAGCAAAAACGCCCGCTAATCATACATGTCGTAAAGTTATACACGCTGATGAGATCCACTGATTTACTTGCATAACAGGGGATAACCTGAGAGGAGACGGCCAACACCATTTTACCATTTAAACTTTGAACGGAGAGGTTGTAGGGACAACAGTGAATACTAATTGTGTATATATGATTTCATCATGATTGAAAGAATTTAATTATCATACTGAATTATTGCCCAGCCCTACTTTGACTCGCTGGAAAGCTGCTACTTGTGATCCCAAGCAGTGACCTCATGAGGCACTAGAGTGTGTAACTTCTGTCAAATGTGAGATATACTGTATATGACACATGTAGAACACCTACATAGCTGATCCCAGCCACCCTCTTGGACAGGTGATAGAATGAGCCACTAATGTAGAACAGGGCCACGTGGAGTCGGTGCAGGAGGGTCAGACCCTGACGGAGGACAAACACCGCCGGCAGACAAGCTCTCCTCTGGGACTCTGACAACAGCTTCACTGCCCCCTGCATGCATCTCCTCAGCCAAGACTCCAGACCCCACAGCCCTGACGGCACCTGCCGCTGTCTGACACCACTTTGGCCCTCCTGCCCACGTTCCAGCTCGTTCTCCAGGCACATCAGGACCTTGTCCAGGAGGTAAGGAAAGAACGAGTGGCAGAGTACAAAGAGGCCTCGTCTGGCCTGAGAGGGAATTTGACGTTTAGTGGGATCCACCTGGATGACGTTGACATACTCCTCGCCCAGGGTCTGGTAACCTGGGGTGGAGAACAATACAAATAATTATTATAATCATAGGATATCTAATTAAACATACATTAAATTGTGATTTCATGTTGGTTTGATTGGCAACTACCTGAGAATGTTGTTAAACCATAGTATGCAAGGTCTGACAGCAGCTCTATCTCTCTCCTCCAGTCCAGCCATCTTTTGGATCCTGCAGAAAGTTCAAAATATTTTTAAATTTTCATACTTAATTAAGTTACCTGTTCAATCATACTATGTGTACATATCATATCATATAATGCATAATACAGGACTGGAGAGGTACTATATAACGTTAAAATAACAACAATAATAATAATTACGTATTTAGTAAGTAATTCACTCTTAAAGTTACTTACTCGTCATCTCTGTATTTACCTAATGACAAATATGTTTCTCCATTGAAAACTGATATATTTACAGTAAAACATGACTACTCCATGTTAGCGTGAATACAGTCTGAAACTTCACATTTCAGTCAGGTAAACTACTTTGATACTGACCGGTTCCTAAAACGTATGCCGAACTGATACGCTACATACAGTTAAAGTGACGTTAAAGTGAAATATGCAATGCGAATGGCAATTCCCCGGTGTGTTCAAACGTACCGGCAAGTGTTTGAAAAGCTTCGTTGGCGTTGTTTCTCAGAAAGGTTTGATAATATTCGTCCTTTTGACCGGATCGAATCAACTGGGACTGGTTTGCAGGAACCAGCGGCATTGTGAATTAACAACAGAGAGCTAATTTCAGTTTTACAGCAGGTTGTCAGTGCTGTAAAACGCAAGAATGTAGCCTCCGTTGAAAACTCAGGCTACCGACATGCTAAGCTAACTAACTGTCAAGTGTCAGCAGTGTGACGCCCAGTCCCTATATTCTGCATGACCAGAATATGCACTAATATTCCCCAATGACAGTTAAACTTTCATACAGCTAAACGCGAGGCTAGTAAACGAAACAGGAAACAAACAGGAAGTCAACGCTCTGAAAAAAAACAAGAGTAGATAATGGACATCATAGCTCACAGCGCCACTTCCTGGCTGGAGGAACAAGTACACGCTGCTCATACGCAGTGGTGTGGTACTACACGGTACTATTCGCTAGAGATGGCACTTTTCTGAGAAGGAAGTGGGTACATTCTCTTATATTGTGATACATACAGTGCTTACAATATACTAAACCACCAAGTGAAAGATGTTTGTC
Organism: Synanceia verrucosa; assembly: GCA_029721515.1. NCBI lineage: Eukaryota > Metazoa > Chordata > Actinopteri > Perciformes > Synanceiidae > Synanceia > Synanceia verrucosa. The sequence continues at coordinate 11,933,259 of CM056561.1, read as the reverse complement.
ACAAATTAACTGAATTGCGGATTATCAAAATATTTTTGTATGTTTATATAACGGTTAATCCACCAGTATGCAAGCTCTTTAATCAAAATGATATATTTAATACTAAAATATAATTATTGTTGTTCTAAATTAATTTTCTGTAATTTTTCAGTTTTACAAGAAAGCAGAAAAATAGCAAGGCATATTATTTATTGTTTTATTAAGATGCCAATTTCTATGTTATTCTTGATTAATTTCTGCCTTCTCAGAGGATTCCAGGTGTGCTGGCTCGAACTTGGGTAAAAAAACGTGAATTCAATTTCAAGCGAAGAAAACTAACTGAGAAAGAAAGTAGTTTTGTTAAGCACTGTAGACCTGTATAGATAAATTATTTTTGGCTGTGGGTATGCTGTAAACTGCCAGAAAAGAGGTGAGTATACCTGCATATACCCTCTTAATACTACTGCTTATAATTCTTGGAAATTTGAGAAGGAATGACACTTTGATCACATTATCTGTCTGTACAATTGTTCTTATTAATACATATTTATATACTTTTATGAATTTGTTTGTTTCGGTTGTCAATGTTCTGGTGTTTGTATCATGGTCACAAGTTCTCCCATACCCCAACATCAGTTACAATAAATATATTTTGAAATTTATGAATTTTATTAAGTTACATGTTCAATCATACTGTATGCACAATTTATTTTATAAAAGGTCTAAATTCTTAAACTGCACCTCTAACATTTACATTTACTGCACTGTTAAAAACTTTTTTTAAAAAAAAAAAAACAAAGCAGCTATAATGAGCCCCTGAACAAGTTGCTACAAGGCCCTCGTCTACCTGTGTGAGTAGGTTGAGTGCATTCATTCACTCAGTCAAAGCTCAGACAACTCTACCGATCTGCCCAAAAAGTTGCAGAACCAGTTCTTTTGTCTCCGTAGTGCTGCCCCCTGAGCCAGCCAGGTATACTATAACCATGACAGAGAACATCCCATTTCAAGCCCCTCCTGTCCTTTTATGACTTTCCTCAGCACTTGTATCAACAGTCTGTCCCATCATCCTGCCACACCAGGAAGTTGAACTTTGCTCATGAGGGGAGGAGCTGGGCTTCTCCTTTCCCTCCTCCCTTTAAGTTGTGAGCTACTTGTAACGTGTTGCAGATGGAAGGTAGACTGAGTGGGAAGCACTTTGCTGCTTGGACTAAACCACTAACAATCAAACAGGGCCTGGGATTCCGTCTGGGATTTCGACAGGTAAGACACAAATCTGACTGGCTACATGTACCGTATGACGTTCAACATCAAACTACATTTATTGGCTACGCTACTTTCAAGGAGACATGATTTGGAACACTGATAACTATTCAGTGATCACCTCTGCTGTACTTTATAATTAACAGTTGTGAGTTGGACCTTTTGTTGTGCTACATATTCTGCTGAGCATGAGAGAGCTAAATCTCTTCCTTGTCACATGCACCAGGTAAAGATTTGTTCTGTTGTATGTTGTGTGGTCTACATTAAATGAATAAAGTGCATCACCGTATATTCACCATATATGAGCAGTGCAGAGATGCCAACAGAGGAACATAAGTCAGGCTGATGGTAACAGATGGCATCATCATGCATACTTGAGTGTAGTTATAATAATAGCCCCCTTATTATTATCAAAATGCAAATGATTACTAAATATTAAGTTTGTAAAGTTTGCTTTGGGCCCTCTGCAATGTACTCAGTGGTTTAAATTGTGATCAGTCAGTCCATGGTATGTTCCACTGATGTTCTAATAATGCTAACTCCAGACTAACCTGTTTCTATTTGAAGAGGAGCTATTTGAATTCCAGATTGGTATATATGCTGCTTTATTTTGCACTTGACTGTGAAACAGGAACCTGTTCCTTTTTGAAACTGCACACATCTTGATACCAAGCTTCCATTTTTTTTTACAAATGGCTGGTGTTTTCTTCATTTTTTTATTCAACTGTTACTTTGCATCTTTGTCAATTTCTGTCTCTTTCCACCATCGTACAGTGTTTTGTTCCCCATGTACTAAACAAACCCTTCATGCAAAAGTATTCCTTTTTGTGAAGAGGATGTTAAACAACCGAGAGGCTTGAAAGATCTATCAGACACGTTGTTTTCACATAGTGTGAAATATTTGAAAATTGGAAATTATGAAATTATGTTTTTGATATTACATGTGAATTTATTGTAATGAAATGTGTTATGTCACTGTAAAATGTAAATGTGTCTCAAGTGAAAGGTTTGTTTACATAATTATCACAGCAAGAAGGTACCGGGTTCGAATCCTAGCCCGGGGCCTTTCTGTGTGGAGTTTGCATATTCTCCCCATGTCTGCGTGGGTTCTCTCTGGGTACTCCGGCTTCCTCCCACCATCCAAAAACATGCATGGGGATTAGGTTAATTGGGTAATTTAAATTGTCTGTCGGTGTGAATGTGAGTGTGAGTGGTTGTCTGTCTCTATGTGTCCTGTGATGAACTGGCAACTTGTCCAGGGTGTACCCTGCCTCTCGCCCTAAGACAGCTGGGATAGGCTCCAGCCCTCCCCGCGACCCTATGAGGATAAGCAGTAGAAAATGAATGGATGGATGTATTTCAATGATATGCTAGTATCCTGTGGGAAGTTTTGGAGCCATAGATTTTGGAGCTGAAATTTTAAGCCCTCTCTGGCAAGTTCCTCAGCTTTATGTAAGTGTAAACAAGTCAATGAAGGCAGTATTATTATCATAATGATTTGTATCAACTTGAATTTTAGAGTACTGAAGGTGACAAGTTTATTTCCATTCTATATGTTCTGATAAATGCAACAACAAGTTAGTCCATCTTTCAATACTGTATGTCAGCCTGGTGGCAAATCCTCACAAAGTCTATTGTTCCTCACAGTATTTTTGATCAAATGTTAATAAACATGAGGAACTGCTGAATTTATTTGGCACTGTTTTCACTGGTGGCTTCATCCACATTTGGTGGTATGATGATTGAGTTAAGATAAAGTAACTAATGTTTAAATTTTTTTTAAACACAATGGAGCTCTATGGCACAGTCGAATATCCTGTTTATTAGGGCTCAACGATTTTAGGAAAAGATTGAATTGCGATTTTTCTGGCAGATATTGCAATTTCAATTTGATTCACATTTTTCTTCAAATGAAGCTTCAGTGCAATATTCACAATGTGTATAGTAGCATTTACAAACATGACAGAAAATTAAACGGTACCATTAAAACATTAAAAGCTATAAATCTAATGCAAGGATGAAAATTAAAGGGAAGAATTGCTTCCAAATGTATTCTTGACGTTGTTGCCACAGTTTAAAACAGTAATTTGATTACTGATTACACCTTTAAAAAGTAATCTACTTACTAAACTGATTACTTGAGTTTAGAAATAAGTTAGATTATAAGTTATTTTATTAGTTACATTCAGCAGCTGCCAATTACACCCCTCGCTGCCTCAACATAAAAACGACAACCGGTAATGATAATAACGATAATAATAATAATCGTTATTATTATATTATTTTATAATTTCAACTCAGTAGGTTATTTTTTGTGCAATTTGGGCTTCAAAATGGTCTGATGATGATCAACAAGCACAGATGCTACCAGTTCCTCTTTAGGACCCTGGGGAGTGAGAGTGGAGGCTTTGTGAGATTAATCTGACTTTCTGAGTTGGGCATTTCAATTCTAACTTGCAGCTTGGAAATTCCAACATTATTGAATACGACATTGGGCAAATGCCGGGCTCTCAATGCTGCAGCAATGATGTCAATGCTGTTTTACTGGCGATGCTTGTCTCCTTATGCTGGGAAAGTGGGTGGATGGATCATGAATCTATCTGAGGGGGACATGTCCCCCTGTCCTTAGTGACATCTGAGCATGCAATCATTTCTGCTAGACTTTTTACCGGACATTTTTGTCATGCACTCCTCATGCAAATGTCTGTGGTATTTTTTCAAGTGCCGGTAAAAGTTGGTTGTGTTTCCGCTGGACGTTACAACCATAATGCGAACCACAGCTTTGACGTTTTCTGAAATTCCGATCAGCCCTACTGTTTATATCCAGCTTTGATACACGTGTTGTCTTTCATAGGGTTTGTTGATGACAATGTTAATATGTTATTTTTCATTTGAAACACATTTCCGAGTAGGAGTTCCCAATCCAATATTGATATCGGTCCAATATCAGCAAAAAAATGAGTATCGGATTAGTTCAGTCTGCATCTAAAATCTATTATATAAACACTCTTATGCAAGCAGTCCATTCCAGACTCCGCTTCAGCACGTCTATCCAACAGCAGGATTGAGTATGCGGAGCCTAGTGATCACAACAACAACAGCTGTGCTAAGGTGCTTACAAAGTAGTAAGGAGTGATGTCGGCCGAGCAGTATTTCTCGTTAAAGTCCGAAAAAAACATTGTAGCTGAGTGCAAAACCGGTCATGCACAAGTTTCCCGTGGTGGCACAGAACCAAGCAGTTTAATACTACCAATCTCATCGTGCATTTGAAGTAAGTTAACCAGAATTCTGAAATGAAAGCCGGGGATAAGCACGGAGATAATAATTATGATATTGACCAGCTACCTTATTAACTTAACAACAGTTAATAAGAAATCTATCTCCAATATCGGAATCATATTGAAAGTGAAAAAGTTGTCACAGGACAGCCCTATTTCAGAGGATTAATTTCAAATGGTGTTGCCCGCTCTGACTGTGTGCTGCTTTATACCTCTCAGTTATTCACTTATTCAAAGTTTACTCTTCATCATGTGTGACATTTCATTTGCATCTTTCTCAGTGGATTAAATCACAGTTTACTGCCCTATTTCATTCCCATGAATATCAAATGGTGGTGATTTACATTTTAAGTCAAGTCAAGTGAAGTCATTTTTATTTATTCAGCTCACTATCACAGATCGCAAATCTACCTCCAGGGGCTTTGCACTCTGTACAACATACAGCACCTTCTGTCCACAAGCCATTGATCCAAGTAAGGCATGAGTCAAACAAAGCTTTAACAGGAAAAAATATGTAAGAAACGTCAAAGAGAGCAACAAAGGAGGGATCCCTCTCCCAGGACAGACATGAAATATATGTTGTGAACACAGAAAAAAACCTACATTATAATAACAATACAATAACATGGCACCAGAAAATCACATTGTCCTAAGTACATACAGATAACCGTGAACACATAGGATGGATGAATGTATCAGAGAGGATGTCTTCAGACAACAAACCTCAAACCAGTTTGATTTACCTCGACCTGGATGACTGAGAACCGACACAGACAGGTAGCATCTGAGCCACTGTTTAACCTGGAAAGAGGACAGGATACGCAAATACACAAGAAGCACATCATTGATAGAGATATGAGAAACAAACACAGAAAAAACCCACACCCAAATATTGAATGAGACGCCGAAAGATGAACAGTTTGTGATTATGACACACAATTACAGAGTCAAAGGATCTATTTCATCATATGTTGGACTCTTCTTTACAAGTCCTACTGTATATTTTAGAACGTCAGATTTTCAACGCACAACTGTGTTTGAAACTCTTAGGGTATCTGTCAATTTGTCACAACTTAACATTTTAAATGTGTCCATTGCCTAGCAATGTAATTCTGTTGCAGTTGTTGAATGAAAGGGTAAATACAGGCATATTCAGCCAAATTAGATAAGGAAGATACATTTCTTGAACAAAAGGATGAGCATAAACCTGAAAAAAGCACTAAGGGACCTTTGAACATACATTTTTTTCTTAATGTGTGTGTGTGTGTGTGTGTGTGTGAGACCAGATGATCTACGTTCAGAATGTATTTTGATGAAGACTTTTTATTATGTGGACTGTCATCAACTAAAATGAATCATTAACATTAACAATTAAATGGCAGTGCTTGTAGTGTGTAGTGACACCACCCAGCAGTCATCTTAAACACTGAGTAGTGGGAATAGCAGTTAACATGTTAGATGTGTGTAATTAACACAGGAGCACATCTTAATGAAAGCAACAGCAGGTTCAAACACAACAATATTACATTTACATTATGAGACACAAACACCATACATTCTGTCCTTTTATTGAATATGAGGGAATATCATTAACCTATGCCAGAAAAACAAAATGAAAACAAACTCTAAAAGTGTCTTTGTTATTTTGGAATACACTTCCTGACCTTTTCAGTGTTGCATTTAAATTTTCCTCTCTACCAAATAATTTCTGACTCTTCATTTTGTGCATCTGTTTGCAAGGCTCTCTGACCTTTTCAGAGACCACATTGCAGACAGTTCTGTAATGTCTTGTTGGCCATATAGAAAGGAAAACCACATCTGACTTGGAAATGAGCTGTGCGATAACTTGCCTTTTTGACTGTCAAACATTTGTTGGTGGAGTAAAGCCTTGAGTCTCTTGCCCTTTCAAACAGCAATAGCAATGTATGAGTTAGTCATATTTAACAAATTCAATCCAAGGTGGGATTAATTTTAGTCAACAAAAACTTTTCCATTTTCATCATGCAGTTTTACCTTTTAACTAAATGTTTTGTTAGGAATATAGTATATCCATATCTATATCTATATCTATATATACAGGGGTTGGACAATGAAACTAAAAGACTGGCCAATTTAGTGTTGGAGGTTTCATGGCTAAATGTGACCAGCCTCGTGGCCAAACAGAGTGCAGCGTGTGAAGGTTCAATTAGCAGAGTAATAGCACAGTTTTGCTTGAAATATTGCAATGCACACAACATGATGGGTGACATATGAGAGTTCAAAAGAGGAAAAATTGTTGGTGCAGGTCTTGTAGGCGCATCTGTGACCAAGACAGCAAGTCTTTGTCTTTGTGATGTATCAAAAGCCATGGTAGCCAGGGTAACGTCAGCAAACCACCAAGAAGGATGAGCCACATCCAACAGGAGTAACTGTGGACGCAAGAGGAAGCTGTCTGAAAGGGATGATTGTATCCAAAAAACATAAAACCACAGCTGCCCAACTCACTGCAGAATTAAATGTGCACCTCAACTCTCCTGTTTCCACCAAAACTGTCCGCTGGGAGCTCCACAGGGTCAATATCCATGGCCGGGCTGCTATAGCCAAACCTTTGGTCACTCGTGCCAATGCCAAACGTTTGTTTCAATGGTGCCAGCAGTGAACATCTTGGGCAGTGGACAATGTGAAACATGTTCTCTAATGAGTCCACCTTTACTGTCTCACATTCAGAAGAGTTATGGTGTGGAGAAGCCCCAAAGAAGCGTACCACCCAGACTGTTGCATGTCTAGAGTGAAGCATGGAGGTGGATCAGTGATGGTTTGGGCTGCAATATCATGGCATTCCCTCAGCCCAATACTTGTGCTAGATGGGCACGTCACTGCCAAGGACTACCGAACCATTCTGGAGGACAATGTGCACCCAGTGGTTCAAACATTGTACCCTGAAGGCAGTGCCGTGTATCAGGATGATAATGCACCAATACACACAGCAAGACTGGTGACAGAGTGGTTTGATGAACATGAAAGTAAAGTTGAACCCATCCACCATGGCCTGCGCAGTCACCAGATCTAAATATTACTGAGTCATTTTGGGGTGTTTTGGAGGAGCGAGTCAGGAAATGTTTTCCTCCACCAGCATCACGTAGTGACGTGGCCACTATTCTGCAAGAAGAATGGCTCAAAATCCCTCTGGCCACTGTGCAGGACTTGTATCTGTCATATCTGTCACATATGTAGACATACGTAGACCTACTGCAGATCCTGAAACAGGTCAAGTAATGAAGTCAACTGCTGAAGAAAAGATATGTCATATGTGTTTTTTCACTGACAAACACTACATGCCTCACATAATCTGAGCTGATTCTCATTAAATCTTGATGTTAATGAGGCTACACAAATAAAACATATCCTTACTTTAGGGCATAGATCTCTTGTACAGGCAAAAAGTTGGACTATGCGGAGTGTACAGACCAACAGCTCAAGTCTATCTTGTTTTCACATGTTCACTCTCTTCATTGACACATTTGAAGGAAACATCTGTAACTTTAGATGTCTGGTGAAACACAAAAACAGATTACAGAAGAATAACGACATCAAATTTCAGTGTAACAGATTTAAGGTGAACACTGACTGAACCTTTTCCTTTATCTTTGTTAAATGAGGGAAAACCATCAGGAAATTGAACTGGGGAGAGTTTTGCCAGCTGCATTTTACAGTATGTATGAGTAAAAATAATAAAATAAAATAAAAAAAACAGAAGAGAGACGGCCCTTTTCCTGACTTTGGAGGTGTATAAGATGGAAGGCAGATTGCAACCAATCGTTTTCTCTGCTGTCTTGACTGCCCATTGTAATTTGTTCCTGTTGTTTGGTGGCTGATCCAAACCACACAGTCATGGATTTGCAGAGAACAGACTGGGTTATTGCAGTATAGAACTGGATCAGCAGGTCTTGAGGCAGGTTGAACTTCCTGACCTGACACAGAAAGTATATCCTCTGCAAGGCCTTTTTCCTTTTTCAACTGTGATAAATGATATTTTGTGTGCCAAACAGTGACATTCTGCATGGCGGACTCTCTCTAGAGCACTACTGCCCTAGATTCCTACTGTATGCATGATTGTGACGGCAAAACAGAAATTAGCTGTCGTGATGGCTGAAAGAAGCGAAATCAACCCAGAAAATGGGGCAGTTGAAGAAGAACTCATAGCTAAATACTTACTTGGAAATAATTTGGATACAAGAGATGATATGTTGTAACCACAGGTACTATGCAAGTCATGTCAAAAACCTGGGGCAACTGGCAGAGGAAACATGATTAATTTCAATAAGAACCTGCAACACAACCAACAAGATCTATACGAAAAGTTCCAATATCTTATGTAAAGAGATTAGAAAGAGATGTGGCGAGCAGTCGATGCTCGCTGACAGAGGCTGCAGGCCAGTAGCCGACAGTCTTTGCTGTGTTAGAGACTCCTGCCAGTCCCCTTCGCACTGCTTCCAGCTGCATCAGTTCTGCCAGGCCAGTCAGTGATGTGGAGCAAATGGTGAATGTTGGTGCGGATAAACAGATTGAAGCTTCTATGTATCTTTCTTTGTCTGTCACACTTTCCTTGTCTAAAAAACCTTATTTGTCTTCATGACAGAAAATAGCAAGGTTGGCACATAAACATGTTCATAATTTCTTCATCCTGTTTCATCATAGCTAGATCAGCTTCAGATGAAATACAATAAGTGTGTGTGTGAGTGAGTGAGTGTGCATGAGTGACTTCTTGTCTTTCCTGTGATGAACACACCACATAAAATCTGTGACATGCTGCTGGCCAACTGTATCACCTAACCTTGGCAGCTATTACCGCAAGTGTGGTTTGATGGGAAAAGCCGGTTCTATCTCTTTGTGGAGGCTTGTTTTTCAGCAGGGTGTTGGTTTTCAGCCTCTTTCAGTTTAGTCACGGGGGATATAACAGAAATGAAACCAAGCACCTTACCTGGGATAAAGACCAGAAAGATTCAACAATTCAGCCTCCCAGGATTGTGTGTTGCTGCTGTGTGTGGGCGTACATATAGTATATTTATTCAGCAGAATAAAAGGTTGACTGAAGTAAAAGTCTCCTTTGGGTGCAGATACAGAACTGATTTTTTTTTTTACAGCAACAAATATGGATCATGTATATGGAAAAGTTTTTGTTTTACAGTATAGAGAAAAACTCATCCCCTTTAGAGCATGAATGATGCTCAGTAAACAGTAAGTGTTTTGGGCCATTGTCCATAAATATTGCAAAGCACCATCCAGTCTACTTTGGTGAATTTGTTTATTGACTCCCACATCATCAATAAACACAAGTAATGTAGTTCCATTGGAAGCCTATGACGCCCGTGTTATCATATTGTTTGCATGTTTTACAGATGATAAGGCATACTTCAGATTACGAGCTGTTCCAAGCTTTCTGCATACTTTTTCTTTCCATCATTGTATTTGGCAAAGATGAATCTGGTCTTTCTATTATTGAGGGTTATCAGTGGTTTGTGCTGTGTGGTGAAACATGAATTTGCTCTTCTCTGATGTCTTCTCTGGTACACTTGATATGCCTTTCTTGTGAAGTATGTGCTTTACTTGGCTGGAGGTTTACCACAGAAAGGACACTGTAGTCACCGCTCTTCTGTGGAGGTCTGGTCCTTTTTGTGTCGTCAAGCTCACCAGTGCATTATTTTTTCTACAAAACTTTTAATATTCCTGCTGATGGATTTTTGTTTTGTTTTTGGAGCTTAAATGATGCCTGTTTCACTTGCATTGAGAGCTCCTTTGACCGCATATTGTGGGTTCACAGAAACCAAATACAAATGACACTCTTGGAATCACTTTTCCTGTTTAACAGATAAAGAAATAATGAAAGAAGAGCCCACACTTTTCATGAAATAGCTACATACAAAAGAGTTATGTAGCTAAAATAACCAAAAACCCCCCAAAAAAGAAAATTTTATTAATCCAGTGATGAACCATTTGTCATTTGAGTCAATGCTTATGAAACTACAGCATGTCCTCATGTCAGCAGTATGTACTTTGTTGTCACGCACATTGTCTTGGATACCAATGATCGCACACTTTCGTGAAAGCTTTTAAAGTAAAGCGCACTGAATGGATCCCATTGTCTGTGCATGTTTTGTGTAGAGTGAGCAGTCAGTTGGGGCATGTGGAAGAAAGAACCATTGTGTTAGTTTGTCTTTTACTGTTGACCTGTAACATCTAGCTACTGCTGTATGTGCACAAACCCACAAACACATTCAACGAATTAATTTCTATTTCAGCCCACGCTACCTGTACGCACATGCACACTGTGAAAATCTATTGTGTGTATGTGTGATGTTTCCCTCTCTTGCTAGGCTTAGTGAACCACTTCTATGGAGGGCAGAATGTGTAACGAGCTAGTCACAACAACACCCGGTGGTCTAGACTACATGCTGAAACACAGAGAACTGAAACAGCTCAGACTGACTCGCTCTCTGACAGCACTATTAATGTATTATTCATGCTGTCATTGTGGCCATGTAGATTTTAATCACGAGAGTTCACTTGCTACTCAGACACTTTTAACAGCAGCCACTGTGACTGAACGTCTTATATATACAAGCTACTGTGTTCATACACATGGTTGCTCTCCCACTTCACAGTCAGACTCTGTGTTGTGAAACTGAGATAAAATGCATGGCCATGCTTGAGCTTGTCTTACCATACTTAGCAACAAAAAGGGTGTTGACCTACAGTTTAATGTTACTGCCCTCAGGATCTCTTTTGTTCCATTTTACAGTCATCACTCTTCATTAAGCCTTGCTTAACGTGTACTTGTAGCATGCAGCATTTATTGTAGCACCTAAAACTGGTTTTCAACTGGAATTCATGTACTGTATGACATTGCCCACTAAATCATTATGAATGGGAGGTGCCAAGGATGTATGTATGTAGGGAGACAGGTCTGACTGCATCCAACATGACCAGAATGCCCAGTTGCTACTGATTTTGTTTCCCAGTAACTTTGTGACCTGTTTATCAGTGAAGTGGATATGCAGTCGGATTTTACTGTTATTTGTGATTTTGATGTAGTAGTGTTACATTAAATGACCAGTGTGTAACAATTAGGGGGATCAATTGGTCCAAATGGAATATAATATTAATAAGTATGCTTTCTTTAGTGTCTGATTGCCTGAAAATAGCGTTCATTGTTTCCGTTAACTTAGAGTGAGCTGTTTATACATAGGAAGTGGGTTCTTTCTTCACAGACCTGTTTCTACATTAGCACAAAACAGACAAACCAAACACTGTGGTAACTTTTTCTGGCTGTAATGAAAATGTAAACAACGTCATGGTTATGTTTGCTGCCAAAGCAGTGTGTAAATGTGCAAATCTTTCAGAGATATGGTTAGATTAGTTGTGGGTTGCTTCACAAACTCTCACATTCTTTACAGATGTGTCAAACAAGGATTTAGGATTTAAGAACTTGGCAGAGAGCAATTTATAGTATGACTGTAACTTATTATGAATGTTAACTTGTTTTTGATGCTTAATGACAATAGGAAGAGAAATGCTTATAGCTCCTGATCAGTCATAATAATATTAGAACGACTGCCATACATCTTGGATGTTGTGGTCATGAAAAAGAAGCATTGTGGACAGCTCAGGAGGCCCAGGAGGGTCCACTGTCATCTCTGTTAACTCAGTGTTATCTAAGCTGTATGCTCCCTAACAGTGCATGATAACACTGTATTGACACACAGCAGTAAAACGTCCAATCAAAATTTTATAATGTATGATTCATTGTGCGATGTCCTCATCAAAAACTTGTACAAACAGTGTGAGTTGTGCATGAAAATTTGCCACATGTACAGTTCATGTCAGGACAAGTCCAAGATAAGTGTAAAAAAGGATGTTTACTTCACGTTTTTGTTTCATTCATCTCTACACTGCTACAGGTTACTGCTAAACACTCTGTCTCTCTGCAGTGTGGTGCTGTGTGTGTTGTGTTTGAAAAATGAGATAACACAGGAGATAACTTCTGCTTGCAAATGAAAGTAAATTTGTAACCAATAAAACACAAACTTGCTCTTTACTGCTGCAGCATCACATGTTCTAGATATTGAAGGTAGTTCACTTCACTTCAAATCTGCATTTAATTATTTTTTTTGGGACAGCCACACTGACCTGGCAGTCAACATTGCCATATGACCACCTTATTAAGTAGATATGGCCACACATGCAGAAGACGTGGGTGAATTCACAAAGAATGCATCGCGGCTGCTGATGGCACCATGTATTTTACATGATTTACATATAATTGTACAGATTTGCCCTGTCTCAAGGTCTGAGTCACAAATAGCACCATAAAAAATTGCAATTTGGTCCTTTTTTTTTTGCGTCTGTCACGTCTGTTGATTTGAGCTGGGCTCGGGTCATGTATTAAGTGGCCAAAAATTACATTCTAATATTTGTTATGAAAAAAAAAACAACAAAAAAACCCCCCACATATCTCCTGGTGTTACACTGTGCCTTTTTGAGCTTAACCTTTGTTGGATCCCCTGATTTATAAAATTATGAATTATACAGTACCTCCTCATTTCACTACAAAACAAACAAGGAAGCTGTCAGTTAGTGTGACAGTATAATGTGTGCTTTCTGTGTATAATGTTTTGATGCTCTGAATGAACAAGTTCAGTTATGTGTCATACTTGAGTCATGTTTACAACACTGAGTGCCAAGGAATTACATGTTTTACGTTACAAGATGCTTTCAACGGTCTGATGATGGCTGCTTGAAACATGATAGTTTGAATGAAAGGACGAAATGCTTCCAAAAACATGTTGGTTTTGGAATTGCCAATTTACATACCAGCTCTAGTCACACACCTTTCCTTGTTAAAAGGTGGAGTGTGTATATGTGGTAACAGGAACGTGCCCAGACTTGAAGCTAAGCCAATTTGACCCGAAACAGTTCTCAACATGTCCTCCAGCCAGCCCACCATGTCTAGCTCACCCTGACTCACTCCCCCCACCACACATCACATACACATTGTTCAGTCCTGAGCAGGGTGGCGGATCACATACACAACATTACAGCTTCCAACTTTGATTTAAAGGAGCCTTTTAACCTACCAGAGAGGTAAATGTTTTCAGTTTATCCAGTCTTTATGTGGGTGGGTTTCTATGATTGATGGTGGGAGGCAGCAAAGTAGGCAAACAAAGGAAGTTTACGTGGGATAGGCAAAGTGAGTCTGAGGTGTGGCGTAACATGCTGGCAGCAGTCATAGATTACATTGTGTGTAGACTGAAGCTTTGTCTCAAACTAGGGCAAATACAAATTTTGTATGTAACATTTTAAATACCGAGATATATTTTATGCTTTATGCTATATTTTAGCTTTATTCTTTCTGCCAGTTTGCTTGTGCCTCCAGGTTAATTTTCTCACAGCTGTCTAAATCATTTAATACGTGTGACTTGTGCTGTGACATTCAAGTAACAGAATCACGAATGGAATCTGAGGTCAAGTGAAGTTTGGTTGAGCCCAAAGGGGGCTTAGAGCGCCTCAGTGACCCCTGACAGTCAGAGATAACAGAGTTAAAAAAGACAAAAATCTTCCTTTACCTGTGGTGATTTATCCTCCTGCCATATGATCAACATATATGCTTGTGATTACATATACAGTATTTTGTGGACATTACTCTCTATGAGAAGAGTTACACATATTTTCCACATCAGTGTGTGTTTCCAAGTGTTGGGGTCTACTACTGAATGTGTGGTATAAACACCTTCTTCCAGTGACAGCATTGCAGTGCCATCGTTCCTTCAACACACAAGAATAAAATTAGTTAGCTCTAGGACAAATACACAAAAATAAATGGTTTAGTACGACCTACTGTAAAACAGGATTGAACTAAACTTGGACAGAATTTAGTATTCTTATCAGAAACTGTATTTGTGTTTGTGCTAATAAACCATGTGAAGTGGAGATAATGTTTCTGTCTCCTCTGTCATAGGTGACTGTAGCAGCTTAGCCTGAATGTGATCATGGTTGGTACCACGAGGACCAGGTGCTTAACTGAGTGGTGCCATCTATCATAATCTGCTCTTCAACAGAGGAAAGACATTTGGCCCCTGCAGCTTCTCAACGCTAAAAATACGTGGTATTTGAGGACCTTGTCAAGCATCTCTGGAAAACGTCTGGGAATTCTAATCAAAGACTGTGACTTTTGGATACTGGATTTGTGCTGGTATTTGACTGGCCTGACAGCTTGACCGCTTTACATAGCTGTCACTCTTTGCGATTGAGACTGCCCCAGCCCCTCTCCTTTCCAGCTTTGCACTACAACTGGTCTTCCAGTGGAGGAACCTCTCAGCGCTCACTCCTTTCAGTGATTTTTATATTTCTTGTGCTCCATTTTTGGTTACTTTTGATCTTCATTGCATCACGGTTTTGAGAGTCACTAACAGGTGGACAGGCTCTTTGGGGTGTGAGGCCAGGAAATACACTTTTGCACTGTGTGTGATTCCCCCAGACTTCAGTCAGCCATCATCATGGAGTCTGTGGCAGCTAGAATGGCCATGGTGACTGACTCCCCCAACCTCTCGCTGAGGTCGAGGACTACTGTAACAACAGATGGCGACTCTTTTGTGAGCACCGCTAGCCTTCCCTGCAGCCACTTCCTCTCTGCTAATGTCATCAATGTTGGTAAGTGCCCCTGGTTCTTATGTGAATCCTATGCTTGGTCATGAGCGTTTGTTTTATTAATGTCTGTGACTGTGAATGTGTTTGTTCTTGTGTTGTGCTGAGTTGTATCTGGTCTCTGCTGTCATGGTGCGTATAGTGCTATGTAACTTCATGAATATCCCTGATTAGCTTAAAAGTTTTTGCTCACATATATTACAATATGTTGAGAATGGTTGAAAATCTGAGCGTATATAGTTCTTTTCTTGAATATGAAGTTCTTGACTCTGATGAAGATGTTACAGAGGAATGATATAGAAGTCAAGGTACAAGTAGAGGTGATTGTGATTGAGATTGGTGGAGCATTAAGCAATTGGATCACAGCCTTGTCACACATCTTTGGTGGATTGGAGGACTATCTGATATAAATAAACATGAGTATATGTAACCAAGACACATTAGAGAGACCAAATTTCACCTGTTCATCTGTGACACAGTTCACAGTACATCCACGAGTTCACTTCAGTTAATTTAAATTAGCCAATTAACCTAATCCCCATACATGTTTTGTGGATGGTGGGAGGAAGCCAGAGTACTCGCAGAAAACCCACGCAGACACGGGGAGAACATGCAAATTCCACACAGAAAGGCCCCGGGCCTTTCAAACCTGGTACCTTCTTGCTGTGAGGTGACAGTGCTAACCACTACACCAGCAGAATTGGATGGGAGAATGGGAGAATCCAGTGTAAAATATTGCCACAGTTCTTCCTCGCCCCTCTGAAACAGCAGGCTACAGATGGCAGGACAGCGCAACTGTGTCAGAGCTAATGGAGCTAAACAGAAAATAGGCTACTTTTGAATAAATTATGTGGTATCAGATCGGGGACTGGACTCCAGTACTCGCCGATATCGATACCAGCATTTTCGGCAGTATCGGAGAGATATTTACATATATATATCACAACATGATACACAATACAATAAAGTTTTATTACTTACTTTACTTCATGCATATATATAGTGCTGATTATGCTGTTCTGAGTAGCATATAGGCTGTGAGTGAACTGTGGGGGTGGACTAATCTTTAAGTCACCAGTCTCAGTAGTTCCCTCCAAATAGTCACTCACAGTTATAAATTATCAGAACGATGTGCAGATGGACTTTACTGTGCTGCAATGCCTCAGCTTTTCCCTTTGTCGTTATGCCTGTGTCTTTCCTGTATTACATGCTGGCTTGCTAATTGGTAATATTTACAGTATAGAATAATTGGTAACAAAAATGTCTGTATGTAGTATTAAAGTGGGTTGAAAAAATATTTTTATTTCCTATTTTCATAGGAAAATTCAACATTGTAGCTTAAGCAAGTAAAACTATATTTCATGCCCAGTTGAATGTAGCATAAATAATTAAACTATCGCAAAGGTCAAGTAGTAGCGTCTTTTTTCTCTGCCCTGGAGAAAGCTTCTGGAGAAGCTTGGCTTTATTTGTCTGCATGGCTAAAAAGGACATGTCATTCATCAGCTGGTGCAAAGTGCTACTGTATGAGCACAACTCCTTTTGGATGTATATTGTAAACCATTACAATTACATGTATATTTTTGGGATGGAATCAAACATGACAATATCAGTAGCATTCAACAGATCTCTCAAAAATACAGTAAATTTACAGCTATATGGTTTGTAATTGACCTGAATAGTAAACACATTTGATCCAACTGAGTTCTGAAATTCATGTTCTGAATTTCATTACCTGCTGGCCTTGAGTCTAGGGTATGATAACAATCCCATCAACAGTCACTTGTCATTTTGTGCTTTGTGAATTCTTGTAAATCTGTGGTCTCAGATCACAAGTACAAATGTTAACGCAAAAACAACACTACAAAATGAAACAATAACTAATTATTTAATTAATTAAAATTAAACACTAAAAACATTTCCTGCCAACAGATAATGCCTGTGTAGGTTCTCAGTCATTCAAGTCGAGGTAAATCAAAAAGACGTTTCACCTCTCATCCAAGAGGCTTCTAGCAGAAGAAGCAAAAAAGCAAGTCCAGTTCATTCTTTTTCGATCTTTTTCATGAACCGACAGATAATAAAATTTAAATATAAAATATCAGAAATAATAATAATAATAATAATAATGATGAATTGACTTGTGTTCTTGACCCAATTAAAAAAAGTGTCTGAACACTCTAAAGACCAGTTCATACATATATTCGAGCAGAGCGAAAGTTCGTGCGTACTCAAAGCGGACGCTCGCAAGGTCCGTGCGTGCAAAGCTCAGATTTTACAACCGCGTGGACTCTGCTCCGCACTGGTGTCACACAAAACACCGCTCCGCATGTATTTTTCATATCGAACCGCATTAAATGTGACACAGATCTACCGAGTCACTGATATTTCACTGGAAACTACTGCGCGGCAGTGCGCTGAGCAGACATTCCGCACAGATTCCAATCCACTGACAGTCCGCCCAAGTGTGAAATGGCCTTGAGGGTATACCATTTAATAAGTATATAATTAAATAAATAAATAAATATATAGTGCTGGAGGAATTAGGCGATTGTGCCCAACATTGGGATTAAACTGAGGGCCTTGCTGCAGAGAGATTTGATTGGCTCTATATGCTTTATGCTTTACGTGGATGTTTGCAGTTGAGTTGGAGTGCACCGGGGTCAAACTGAGTCAAGTACTTTCAGTCGATGGCTGGTCAGTGATTGCTCAGTTATCTGTTTTTCTGCTGTTAAACACAATTAGCTCAAATAGGTATTGATGGGGACTGATGCACACCAGTAAAGCAAAGGCCAATGGAATCCTGAAGGAATCTACAGGTCCGGAAATTGCATGTTAGGCAACATCTCATTTGATTTAGTGGCACTCCAATGCATGTGCACAAAACATGAAATGTGACCGTAACACATTTCTATGCTTCAAGTATATTTACCTCCTTTTAAAATGCATGACTATAATGATTATTGCTTTCAGTACACTTCTGAATGGGTCTTACTCACAATTCAGACCCAGTGATGCATCCGAGCAGGATGCAGCGTCCAAGTAATATCAATTCAGTTTTATTTTGTATAGTCTAATATCATAAATTGCAAATTTGCCTCAGAGGACTTTACAATCTGTTCAGGTTACGACACCCTCTGTCCTTTACAAATAACCCTAACACCGACTAAGGAAAAAAGTTACCAAAAAGATGAAGCCTGGGCTGCCCAACTGCTACAACACCACGTAAACTGGACCCATGGATACCTGAGAGAAGAGAAAGCACAGGGACTCTGGGGCAGAATGCTAGTAACACAGGAGGATGCTCTTGTAGTGAAATGGTGATTAACAATAAAAATGACTGTAACTCAAACAGTGAATAGTGTTCACCAGGAGCTTTGTGGTCACAAAATCATGACAAGTGGCTGCTTGGTTGCATGTGTTTAATACTTGAAGTCAAAGGTTTTCTGGATAGTATTCAACTGAACTGAAATGTAAAACCTCTATTGATTTCAACAGACAAAGCATTATTAAACTCAGCTTTGGCAGTGCAGCAACCCACAAGCACTTCCAAGCAGATGGAGAGAATGTGTGTGAATAAATGTGTGGGAATGATGCATGGAAGGGGGGCTGCAGGTGTTTGAAGTGGGCTGGAAAGCAGTTGCTGCGCGTACCTAAAGCCCAAACCCTCCAATTTAGTCTCAGCTGCAGACTGATGCTGCCTTCAGACGCAATTAGAAACCATCTGCTAAGTCCCAGGGTGGATTGAGAGCTGTCAGTCAAAGCTCTGTGTTTGTGTTTGTTTGAGTATTGTAGTAAATAAATATGAGAAATCACAATAATAATGATGCTACATAATGAGTGACAAAAAGAGTCGATGTGTGAATAATGGAGCCGTTTCAAGGCAATGTCTGTTTAAAGGGGTCTGCCACACCAAAAGTTTATTTTACTGGTGTCTGAGTTTTCTGAATTCTACACCTCTTCACCAGCAGTGAACAACATACCAATTAGCAACAACAATCGTCAACATTGCATTGTATCTCTATGATGATGATTACTACAAGATAGTCATACTCTGGAAGAGAAAACAAAGGTTAATAATGATGAAATTCAGCAAAAATTGTATAGGCTCCAGGTTCTTAACATTGATTTAGTGATGTTTTATAGTGATATTTGTCCCTTAGTGAGTACAGTGTTGTCCTAAATGATGAAGTTAAATGATGAAAATATTTTGATCATGTATTCATCTTACATTCTAACTTAGGTGTCCTGGATGAAGTTGGACTAGCCTGAACATTTAAAATAACTGGAAATTCATAAAGTCCTTGGTCCTTTGCATATAGTCCCTTTTATTGCAGATTTACAATATAATTTCCAAACTGCCCCCATATACAAATCCACTAGCCTAGAAATCTAGACGCACCCTAGCAGCAAAATATATTTTTGCCTTGCAGGATGGTCTAGTGGCACACCATAGGAGCTAATCCCGGCTCTGGCAAGGAGTCCATCGGACCAATCGCAACGTTCTATCTGCGTAGCGAGTCGTTGAGGTGGGCGTAGCATGATGACGACAGGGCTGCGTGACGCCGGAGCAAAACAACCAAGATGCTTCAACTCTGCCTATTGACTGCCCCCAGACTATACATTTCATGTCATAGTCTGTCTTGTCAGGCTACAAATCCACTACAGTGCCTGACAACTTTGATGCTTGATGCTTGTAGGGATTATCTGATGATTATCTGAAACAGAGATGCAGCGGATGACAAATCCAATTTTTTCCACACTGGGACAGAAATTTACATTGGAGTTGCGCCAGTCTTTCAAATCAGTATTTGTGATGGAGTTCATGGTTTGAAGTGCATTACAATGTTCATCAAATTACTGCAGACATGCAAGCGCAACTGTGTTCATACTGGTGGTCTTGATCAAAACTGGAGCTGAAAAAAACTCCATGTCATGTTTTTCATTTTTAATCACATCACTCGATGTAGAGCATGAAGGTGCCATTTGCACAGTTGTAATGTATAATTCATGTCTAATTAACATAGTAAACATGATTTAATCACTAGGAGCTGGGATCCTATGCCCTGCATACTGAAAAAAATGATATATGATTTGAATGTATTCTAGAGTATAGCTTGTATCCAATCTGAGGCCAATCTTTTACTTTGTGTCATAGAGCTCCACTGCTCAATTATAGGCTTGGACCTCAGTGCACAGACACGAAGTAAGAAAGTATTGAGTGGTGGACTAACACATTGTTGTTTGGAACATTTAATGCAATTTCCTGAATATAAGACACATAGAATCGTGAAGGGCGATGTAGCGGTTAGCACTGTCACCTCACAGCAAGAAGGTACCGGTTTTGAATTCCGGCCTGGGGAGTTTGCATGTTCTCCTCGTGTCTGCGTGGGTTCACTCTGGGTACTCCCGCTTCCTCCCACCACCCAAAAACATGCATGGGTTTACATACACTTGTAAAGAACATAATATCATGGCTCTCTTGAGTTTCCAGTTATTTCTACAACTCTGATTTTTCTCTAATAGAGTGATTCGAACAGATACTTCTTTGTCACAAAAAACAAAGAAGTTTGGTTCTTTATGACTTTATTATGGGTTAACTGAAAATATGACCAAGTCACCAGCTGTAGTCTCTCATAATCACTCACAAGAAGTTAAGAGGCCATGAAGCTCATTTCATTGACACAACTTTCTAAGTCACCAAAATTGCTAATTCATTTTGCTGTATGTATATTTTTGACCCAGCAGATTTGGTCACATTTTCAGTTGACCCATAATAAAGTCATAAAAGAACCAAACTTCATGAATGTTTTTTTTCTGATAAAGAAGTATCTGTTCCAATCGCTCTATCACAGAAAAATCATACAAATAAGCAAACCTCTGTGAAAAACACAACCTCCTTGGAGGTAATGACAGAGAGAGAGAGAGAGAGAGAGAGAGAGAGAGAGGGTTCAAGCACTAAACATGAAAAGCCAACTCTGAAGTCGTAGTGCTTGCTGGGCCTGGTCACTCCAGACCTCCAGAGGAGAGCACGTCTTGTCCCGGAGCTGTTTGGAGAAAAGTTCAGGTTGTACTTTCTGTCAGATCAGATCAGATACTGGTTCACTTAAATGACTATTGCAGACACCTGATCCTGGAAGATCAATGTCTTCATTTATGTTGGAATGTTGCAATAGCAGCAGTGGGCAGTGAGGTGGTGTATTCATTCTGAGTCAGTTTTACATACCATTTACACAGTGTTATACCATATTGTATAATTTGTCCCTAATTGTTATTATAATTATTATTTCTAAAGACATCAGACAACAACTCTGATCCTGAGTTAATCTTCATAGTTTCTAATGAAGGGTGAAATCTTCAGTAAGATGTTGGGATCAACACCCCTACACAAATAATTAGAAAAAGATACCTGGTCAATTCACAGCAACAGTTCAGTTTAGTGTCACATTAACTACAGACCCAGTTTTCAAAAGGCAACTGAGTGAAACTAGGATCGACCTCCTGCTTGTTAAAATACCTGTTAACAAGTAGCAAAAACACACTGCTTTATATTTATATGTAGTGAAGCTGTGATTTAAATACACTACATGTTATAGACCCGTGAGCCATTAACTGCACATAGTACAAAGATACAGAACGATGTTCACTGTGGCTGGTTGACATGCAAAATAATGACGCAGGATTGCTTTTGGAGGCATTTGATGACTACAGATTTTCACCATCTTTGTCAAGTATGTGAAGTTTGTTTGATTGTAATTTACTGTGTATATTATTTATGTAATATAACTGATATATCAGCATGCTGTGGTAACAAAGGGGGCTAACATGATCATGGTAAAATTTCTTCTGGGGATGGCTTTTATGGTTTGACTTTGATGTCCTCTCTGTTGCTGCCCAGGTGTCGAATAAAAAAAGCTCTTAGTTGATATAAAAGTTGACACACTCATCACCATCGGTTATTACTGTAGAGTGCCCACAAAACAATTAAGCTATAAATAGTAATGAATATTTGGTGGCTTTTTAAACCCTGGACATTCCCTCTCAGGCAACAAAAAAAATATCTTCTTTTGGTGGCGACAGCTGGGGCCCGTACGTAACTTGCACACACTACCTGGGGTCGAAAAAAATAGCCCCCATCTGCGCATATACTCCAGGTTAACAAATAATGTAATTTTTATTTTTTAGTGTTAATATTGTGTAATATCAATAGAATCAGGCAGCATCACTGAAGTGGACATGGAGCAGTCTACCAAGTCAAACCAGTTCACTGTAACCACTCTAATGCCAAACATGACAAGTCTGTATTTGAAATAAAAAAGAACCTCCGTATCATATTTCATGGCAAAAGTTACGTCACAGTACTGCTTCGATTGGTAGAAACGGTGAAAGACAGACTGAGGAAAGAGAGGACACAGTCTGTCTGGAATGATAAATACTTTCTAATCTATGTGTAATGTATAATACACATCACAGACCAGGGGAAGCCCTTCTTGCCCTCCTCATTTAAGCTTAAATGACATCACACCAGTTTTTTTTGTGTGTTATGAGTCAGCTCCTACATTTTAGTAAGTCAGGAGTGAAGTACATGTGTTCTTTCTTTCCATTCTACAGTAAAAACAACCAGAGGGGGGCAGTGAAGCAACCTCCTTTTCACATCCACTTCCTCAGCCAGGCTGTTCAGCACTACACAACATGATTTTCTGTAAAAAAAAAAAAAAAACAAACACACACAAACACAACCAGAGTCTTAATTAAGTCATTGTGTCTGCGTCAGACTCCTGATAAAGGAAAGCTGATTCTTGAGGGATGCTTTCAATTCATCTGTCTGGATTCCCCTTGTTTAAACTAAGTAAAGAGGTCCAGGGTTAATGAGCCCATTTCCTCACTGCTTGACCTGAGCTGTGAATGGAAGAATGTTTCAAGAATATAGATAGATAGATAGATAGATAGGTATACTGTACAGGTCTCTGCACATATAGCCAGCAAGCATAGCCCATCAACTTCAGGGTCTAGAGTCCCAGGATAATCTCAGAGGTCACAAGATAATTAAAGCGAGAACATAAAGATATAGTACTTTGCATACTCAAAGGTTTTTATTTTGTTTCCAATGAAATACTGAATAATCTATTTATAAAGGCTTTGAAAATGTACTTTTTCTATTTTATGAATATTTGCATTTAAAAATTTAAATGAATGAAACAACCAATCATGTTGTCTCTCTGCATAAATCCACACATCTACTTGTTTTTTAGTCCAGCTAAAATGGGTCAGCATACTTCAAGTGCTCTGACTGTCTAAAACTGAAAATCTCACAATCATGTGCACTTCACACAGATCGGCCAGCTGGGTGACGTTATGTGACTGCAATCTAGTCTCATTCTCAAATACCTCAGTGGAACTGGTGGTGGATAGGTCCAACAAACACAAGTCATATTACAATCATGTCATATTACAATCAGCTCTTTGTGTCTGTTTTTGTCTGATCCTAAAATAAGGGTAAATATAGTGGCTTTGTCAAAAAATAGTTGTGAAGGTGGTATGTGTAGAGGGATGAGATGAAAACATTTTGAAACTAAGGCTGCATCTATCAAATATTTTAGTAATCGAGTATTGTACCGAATATTCCAGCGATTACTCGAGTATTCGGATAAAACATACTTTTGTTTGGTTAAAAAGCAATTATAAATATATAACAGAGAAAATAAGACATTTCTCTTAATAATGAACAGCGGGACTGGGGTCAGACAGACAGTGTTAGCTCAAAGTTCAGTTCACACATATATTACACACACATAGGACTATAGCTCAGAGGTACCGACTGGCTCCACGACACTTTTTAAAAAAAATATTTAACCTTTATTTTGCTCAGTAAGTCAGTTTAGAACTAACTCTCATTTACAGTGACGACCTGGACATTGGGCTGGCTCCGTGGCACTGGTCTGTCCCCGTGGCGTAGGTTCCTAAAACTCCGCCGAGTGCTCTGCAACACTGGCTTCAGCATCAGCCGTACTGGACTGTCACAGTGACCGTCATAGTGTTTGCCATAAATAATGTCACAAAACCTGAAAACAACTTTCTATCGAGAGCATTTTCAAATGAACGTGAACGGTTCGTGCCATTCATTTTCGCCAGAGTGAACGTCGTTCCTGTTCCCGTTAATGATTTGAAATTGAGCCGTTCAGTTCACCGTTCACTGAAAATATAAACATGCACGTGCATGTTCATGCATGTTCATGCACAACACTGTCCGACTCATACGAGCAACTGTGAAGTCTCCTGTCTCCCTCTGTGCTAGCCGTTAGCCACACAGCTCACTATCACAAAACTGTTATTTGAGGCGGAGGTTGAAACTACTCAGTCATGTATAGGAAAAGATTTTGGTTTGGGTTGAAACAGGCTGTTAAAGATTTGCTATATGAGTGAAAACAATGGAATGCAAAAACCCCTTCACCCCCCTTACTTGCACCATATCCATCTTCAAACTCAATATTCTGATCTTCATTTTGATCTCAGTTACCTAATAGTTGGGTTTGAGGCCTTTAACAGGGGAGATATTTGTGTTAATATACTGTGCTCTCTTGCACCTTTGAAAAGGATCTGTAGTCAGTTTGCATGGATAAATGTAACTATTCCCTTTTGTGCTTGTGTGTGTGTTTGTATGCACTTCAGTACACCCCCACTCCCAAAGGATAGCTCTCCTTACATTGACTCTCATTATCTATCCAAAGCAATTAGTGCCAATAGCACCTTTGGCTTACTCATTGCCATTTACCAACTGCTACACACCATGCTAATGAATTATACAACAATCTGTAATGGCAAAATATTCTTATGTGCATAATATATAGTGGGTGGTGGTGAGATATGAGCAGATACTGAAGTGATAGGGAGGGATAATGAAGGTGATATCATGCAATATTAAAGAGCAAGTTGAATGAGGCAGAGGGTGATGGGGATCTAACCGACATGCAACATCCAAAGCTCTAGGGAAATCCTACCAAAGGAGCATGTAACCATGTGTTTGTCGGTGTATTTTGTGTGAATGTGTGTATTCAATGCTGATATATGTAGAGCAGTAATTAGCAGTTACTTTAATTCATTAAATTAAAGGGGAACATGAAGATCAGTGCACTCATCATGGGCAGCTTTGGGGCGGCAGTAGCTCAGTCTGTTGAGACTAAGGCTGGGAACTGGATGGTGGCTGGTTCAAGTCTGGGTCGGACCAAGTCTGGAGATGCAGTACTGTTGCCAGTCTCAGAAAAAATGTATATGGTGTTTGCAAGAGTATTAATTTGCATGCATCCAATAAATAAATGAGTGTTCAGTATTGTTGATATTATTAATAATATTTCAGCTTAAAGACCATTCTGTTCTGAATTCGGTGATAAAACAGTTTATCATTATTAAAGGTAGGTGTCTGAATGAAGACACTTCAAATAAATTTGTATTGCGGTTGAGCCATGAAATGTCAGGTTACCTTGTTCTCTGCTGCCTCGATTTCTACCATATTTCAAGGTGTTGATCATGAGCTGCATGGTTTATAGGTTTCTGAAGTCTGATCGGATATCATTTTTCTCACTATCCCTTATTTCCTGCCACCATCTAATAGAAGCATAACATGTCCAAAATAATATCAGTAATTAAAAAAAAACAACATTTTTTCAGTCTTTTGAGGGTTTTATGGGAGTGCAGTATTAATCATTGCAGAACCTCTTTAATTGTCTAGTACATCAAAAGAAACTGAAGTAGTTTGAGGAAATTTTAATGAGATTTTTTAGTTTTTCAGCTCTCTGAGGCAGATTGAGACAGAGATGACCACACAGACCTGACACCATTTAGCCAGTTGATATATTCCTTCCTTCAAATTATAGTTGGATGATAATGATGCTTTCGTATGCTGATTTTAACTGAGTTTAGCTGTTAGCAAACTGATAATTATATCATATAATTTTTGCATATCTGAAATCCCTCTATTTTCCGAGTAAGGGAATGTTTATGACCAGCACATGACTGTGTTTATATTTGCCTTTAAAATCACCATTAGAGGGTGGATTCCTGGTTTCAGTTCACTCTTTACACTCCCTTTTTTGTGATTCTTGACCCCTAGGCCCCCAGACACGTTATTAAAAGTCGGACACCTTTATAATACTAAAACCTTAATTGAAACCTAAACCAAGCTCACAAGCTCATTACAACCTTTGATCAAGTCATGGCTGATCAAACACTGAGTTTCCTAGCATTAATGTCACCAGTGATGACAAGTAGAAAAGGGAATCAAGTGGCAAAATGCCTCAGACATGAATCCTGACTTTTGGTTTTGTGAGTTCATCATTTGTCCCCGAGCAATCTCAGCTTGCCCTGCATAAATACATGAATCAGGTCAACATACATTTTAATGACAGAAGAATCAATGTAGGTAGCTTTAGCTTTGTCAATCAACCTTGGTAGAAACAGAGGGCCAGACTGATTGTAGAGGCAAAAGCTCGGCCTGAATTTACCATTCTGTCTCTGGAGTGCTAGGGAATATCCAGTGGATACGTTATTTTTGCAACCAGCAACACACCCAAATCAGCTGGATAATTACAATAAATGATTCACTAAATCATACATATAGTTTATTTCGGTGAATGTGTTTATTAGTGTCCATTGTGGCTGTGCTTCAAGTTGTCTCTGCCATCTGCCAATACAATAACATCTTTCCAAAGAATGTCCATGGCCAGATTTAACCATTCTTTCAAGCCATTTTCAAAAAAAAAAAACTTGAAAGATGTGCATGTTTTACAGCAGGTTACTTGGCTCATATTTATCCTCTTGACAACTATATTTACAATGTGTCCTTTCTTCCACTTTCCTGATTTATTTCCAACACCCAGCTGAGATACAGTTGACACTTCCATACATTAGCACAGGCTAACTTCCCTCAGGATTGATTTAGATGTCCTCAGGTAAACACTGTTAACTCTGGCAACACTGTTTCCGTTATGTTGTGCTGTTGGCACATGTTTAGAACCATTGAGAGGCCATGGAAATGCTCTGATTCCTGTACTGAGCACCATCACATTGCTCTTAGCATTTATATTAATACATAAATGCTGATATATGATCAGTATTCAATGAGAAGCTGCTACCTGAGTGATTTGTTGTTTGCTCTTTGCCCATTGTAAGTAGAGTTTGAGTTCAGGAAATCTTTTAAATTGCTAACTCTGCATCTGAATTTGCATCAAGGCTCCAGATTAATGTTTACATTCACAAACTCTAATTTTCACTCCCATATGAAATATGCACAATAGAGACCAAGGAGAGCCATGCTGCAATGCCAGCGGGCTGAGCTGACAAAACACAGTGGAATGCAACAAAGAAAGGCCACATCGAACAAATTGCCTCACTGAATATGTGCATATCTATGATTATAGCTCTGGTGTTGTTATCTGATTGGAAACACATTTTTAGTATTGCCTGGTGATGGTCTGTTGTGAAAAATGCTCATTCATATTTTTGATAAATGTATGAAAAAGCCGCAGGAAGTAAACTGCTGTTCAAACACTACAGATTTGAAGATGTGTGCTGTTAAAATCAAAAATATCAGAGCATTTGATTGAGATTTGATTTGGATCGGCTCCATAATGTGTTAATGTGCTCTTCCTTGGCCCATGTTACACCCTGTCACCATAATCGTGCTGACAAAAACACAAACCAACAAGCCAAACTGAAAACATAACACCTTTGGATGAGGTAATAACCCCAAGAAAGGAAAAGGACACTAAACAACAGGAGACAGATGGGAAAGGAAAGACAGTCAGGTCAGACATGAAATATAAAATAAGAACAAGAGAACAACAGAGAAAATAAGTAAGCCAGCCAACTGTCTGTAGTGTTCTCTGTAGGGCTTGAGGGGATGTGCAGCATCTCTAACTGGAGCAGAGAAAAGAGATTTGTCCTCAGCTGCACCGTTGCCTTTATGAGCCCATAGTCACTAACCCTCTGAGTGTGTAAATAACACACTATGCACAATGCAATAGAGCACATTACATTTGCTTGCTCTGTGCTACTATTGGATGTGTGCCCTTTAGGAATGGAGAAGCAAGAGCAGAGCAGAACAGAGTCTCACTGAACTACATCTGATCACAACAACATTATCAAATTCATTTTGATTAGATCTGAGAGGACGGGCAGCCTCCACTGCCTTTTAAACCATGCTCCATTGGGAAATCTGTCAGAGAATCTCAATTCTTCCAGTGCAGTTGCAGCCCAGTGCAACTGTTGATGCAATTTCCAATTTCCAATTTTGCTTTATTTTTTTTCAATATCCTTGACCCAGGAATTTTCCAGATAATGAAATAGCTCTATGGGTTTGTGTTATTGGCCATCAAACTTTTTTTCATGACAAAAGCAGTTTTATTTCCTTTGCTGTCCACAAAGGTAATTATCAAACTTTAGTAACTTTGTACATTTTTGAGAGAGGTGAAGTGTGCACAGCAGAGCAATGAAAAATATGTCAGGGGGAAACTTGTGAGAAAATAGAGTAAAAATCTGTCCATAAAGACCTTACATATTTGACCCACTTGGTCCAGACTTTAATGATTTAATGAACACGTCTTTGAAGTTGAAGAAAATAGTAATCTTTTCCATAATGTACATTTACCGTATCTATTCTGTATCATGGGGGGATTCAGGAAGTACCCTGTGCCTTGTGACCACTTTTCCAAGTGGCTATTAAAATGCTATAGATAGTTATCAGAATAGCTCAGTTGAAAAATCAACATTTCTTAGAAATAATGTTTAGAATTGAAAGAGTCAGTTTTAAATATGCTTTTCTGTGCTTTGAAAAAAATCTACCCAGTAATATCACATCACTGGACACATCCACCCCAGAAAAAAATGTGCATTAGTCTCATAAAAAAACAAATACAATCAAACAGCTCCAAAACAACCACCAGCCAAGTTGGTTCATGACACTGCCATCTAAATATTTACTATGTACAGCTTTAAATATTACATGAGCCTCAGCCACCAATGTATTGGTGCAATGTAACTGCTGAAATCATCTGACATAGACAATAGTCTGAAATTGAACTGATTTAAAATGGTGAATGTTTTATCAAAACCTGTCTAATCTTTAGCTTCTACTTGCCATTAGCAAGCTGCATTGGCGAAGTCCTTGTGTGTAGTGTGTGGATTATTGCCAACTCTACCGTTCCCCTCGGTTCTGGACCATTTTATGCTGCAAATTCTCATCATTCTGGAAAGCTCTGATAAAGCCACTGTACACTACCTGCCTAACAGCAGAAGACAAAATACTGAATAATTGGTGAGCAAAGTGGAACATATAGCTAAAAAGACAGATATTTCCCTCGGGAGGAGGAGACCAAAAATAGAGCTATAATAGAGTGAATACTGAGCATTCATCAGGTTAGTTAATATGAGGCACAGCTTTAAGACAGCTTCAAATTTTGTCAATAGACTTGTTCCTTTATCACAACAAGATGCAATGTCATGATATCATGTCCAAAAATGAAAAAGTATACTTCTGGAATCCCAGATGCCTGAAACAGTAGCTTCTCAGCCTTAGCATCTCAGTGGGGAGGGAAATACTGAGTGTTGGTAGTGTACCCCTAAAAGATGGAACATCAGTCTCCACCCAACATACAGGTCACACACCATCCTTGACGTGAAACACATCAGACGACATCTGCTCTTCCAGATAAGCTCATGCTTTATGTATGTGCTGTTGTAGTGTGTTCACCAAACGATGTCATTTATCTGTGAACAGCTGCAGCTCATGCAGCTCATGGATGCTGACTTCCTGGGTTACTATATCTTGAAGACACTGTAGAAAATAAGTAGGGGGTGACTTTGTCTCCACATAAAGACTCTTTTTACATTGCAGAACATCTGTCAGACAGAACGGTTTGACAGCAAGGTAAAGCATGCTTGACTTAGATTTATTTTGGTGGCTAGAATATGTTTTGCTCCTGCCACAGCAATATCTTGCTTTGCTCCCATGCTGGTTCTCCTGCCTGTTTCTCCAAACTCGGGTATGTAGACCACCGCTGACTGTATTGCATACTCTATATAAATACTTTATACAGCTCCAAAATCTGAGAACACATGTGACAGAAAGGCATCCAATATGTACTGGAGAAAAACTGTAACAGGATTTGCTGCTGTATCCTTACATTACTGTTTGCATTTTGGATCATTTCCTTTATACAGAAGAGTTGAGTTACTCTGCTTCATCATATTATTTCATGCAAATGAAACTTTCTTCCATTGCTGTCATTCTGTCATTATTTAGCCCATGACTTCACAAATATAACAAAAAACGAATTTTATTAAAATGCAAATTCAAGTATTTTTTCCTATGGGGTGATTTTAGTTAAATGTGTAATATGCAACATTTTCTTAAACAAATGCTCTATGCCTTGCAAGCTAAAATCCTGGAACACGTTTACCATAGTGCTTTCTAAATGGAACTTCAGATGTACAGAAACAGACAACTGTGCCAATGGAGAAAAGAGAGAAAGATTAACTGAAAATAATCCATCATCCTGATCTCATCTACGGGAGCAGAACAAGTGGAGCAAACCTGCAAATATCTGAAGAAGTGTTACAGCAGAAATGTGAGCAAAGATGAGTAAAAATGAATTATATTGAAGGAAATTCGAGTGAAACTGGATAGCACCTGATGAGTGGAGCTAAAAATGAGTTTGCAGCCTCAAAATAAATGTGTCTCTGGACTCGTGCCAGAAAAGCCTCCTCACCACTCGAATGAATAAATCAATTCCTTAATGCTGTTCTTCACCCTCCTCACTCAAGTTACATCTGGCTGCTCAATCTGAGCTGGAGCTAACTAAGAACTAATATATGCCCTTCCCCTGGCCCACTGAACTGCATCTATCCAATTTAGAAGCCCTACATGAAGTGCAGCTTGAACAAAGCCGAACAAACATCAAATACTTGAACACATCAAAAACAACAAAGAAAAGAAACCCATTCACCATGATCCTTTGTAAATTTCTTCAGCTTGTTGATTTCAAGAAAGTCAATATTTCTCTGTGAAATCAGATGAATGAGATCAGAGTGCAAGAAAATGCTCTCATGGGAGAGGTTGCCCCACATTCAGGAATTTCTCTGTGATCGTGCTGAACATTATCATCTATTTGTAAGAACAATTAAGCATACTCACAATTGGTCAGCATAGTATTTCAATCAGGAGACACTTAATTGAAAAGAGGTTTAAAGATGTGTCACAGTGCACAGAAAGAAAGTTGAAGAAATATGACTTTGTCTTTGGTGATGAGACTCATTACTATACCCTGGGAGTCTAGACACTGAAAGTGGTGAAGGGGTGAAGAGCAATGCTGAAGATCTTGATGGATGATAGGTGGAGCAGGACACAGCGAGAAGATAAGCATAAAGGCAAATTTCTGGTTGAAGTTTTCCTCAGCTTCATTTCGCACGGGATCTCCCAGTTGTACCAAACCACATTATCTACAGTTACAATGCTAATGCAAGGCACTAAATTTCTAGATAGAAACTTACAGCTGCTTTTGTAACAGACCTGCGAAATATCACCACAAAGGTCACCATTGTTTGAGTCAAAGTTCATAAAATTTGAACTTTGGGGCACAGTTCACTCAATGCACGGGCCAACAAGAGTCCTGAGGCAGAAGGCTCCAGACCTGATTCAACATCAGTTGTGTGTAATGTAAGGCAACACGATGCAAACATCAAATCAAGCTCAGCACAGTCAATAATGAAAAGTAAACTTATCAAAAAGTTTTATGTTGACAATTTCCCCAGGGCCTCAGCTCACATTTCATGGATGAATATGTATGTACTTAATTAAATAAAATTCCACTTAGGGCCCCAATTTGGTCAGGGAATATGTTATACAATACAACTACAGTGAAAAAAGCCAAAATAGGTGTCTGCTACATTAATCACTTCAATCATCAATTCAATCACTTAATTAATACATTAAGTGTAACATGTATAGCTTCTACCATATATTGTCATGTTTTGTGGTTGAAGAGTAGTAATGTTATTTTAGCATGATGTGCAACAACTTAGCATTGTGTAAATTAAGTTATGTTGACAGAACCTAAAGCATTTTGGGGAAGATCGCAAATTGCATTGTCAACTCCAGAGCAGAAGGTGGCAGTAGTGTGCGAGCCGGGAGTTTTAGCAAAAACACATGTTGAGAGTCAGCAATGTTCATAATGGAAGAAGGTAACCGACTTAAAATAAATTTGATGTAAAATAAACCACTACACAGAAATATCACATAACGTGTTGTTGTCCGTCCTATAATTTTGAACGATTAATTTATTCACCGAACATTTTCATAGTGTGCTCACTAATCATAGCGGCATTAGTAGCTAATCATATCGGCATTAGTTGCTATGGTTAGCTACTTAACATTTGCATCGCTCCCTAAATGAGCAAATTATAACTGGGTGGAAATACTTTCCAGAACTTTTTTATGTTCATCTAACAAATGATTATTTTGAGCGTACCGACATTTCCGTACATTTGTTCCTCCTCTGTATTTGCTGGTAATGTTTTAGTTGCTGCCTGGGAAAAACACATATTTTCTTCACTGGAACCATTCTAGTTAAATAAATAATAAATAAAAACAATACAAACAGCATACAGTACATTCATTATTCAGTTCACTGGTGTGTGTTTTTGCAGTGTTAACCCTGTGGTCATCTATCAGTCAGGCTACTCTGATGCTAGAGGAGGTTAAGTGTTATTGGCTGAAAACAGTGGTGGCTCATTGGCCACAACTTGAGGAAAAGACAGGCTCCATTAGCCTCTACTTGGGGCTTAGACTGTTAAAGTGTAGAGTTTATAAGCTCCCTCGTGAACATTGTAATCTGCACAGTGAACCGGGAAAAATGCTGCCACAACTGCCAAAGAAGAAGAAAAGAGCTTTCTGTTTTGGCCAAGTGTGACACTCTTACCTTCTTTGCTATAACAGCGAAAAAACAAACCCCAAAGAAAACAAACTTAAGTGGCTTGAGTATGCTTAAGTCACTTAACGTAAAAATACAAAAGCATTAGCATATATAAAATATAATTCATATACCAAAAGTAAAAACATTTGTTTCAATAGTTACAGATACTTAATAATAGGTGTAACTTTGTTTACTAGTTGATTTACCATAATATATTGAAGCTAAAGCACAATAATTCCCTTCGAGACATACACTCAAAAAAGCCAAATTGGATACATTAATCTAAGTGTAACATGTAGCTTCTACCATGTATAGTCATGTTTTGTAGTTGAACATCATTAAGCTATGTTATTTTAACATGATGTGCAATAACTTAAAATTGCATAAATTAATTTATGTTGACAGAACCTAATGCATTTTGGGTCAGATTGCAAAACATAGAAGCATTAGCAGCCTACCATAGCAGCGTTAGTTGCTATGGTTAGCTACTTAGCATTTGCATCGCTTACTAAATGAGCATATTTTAATTTGGTGGAAATAACTTTTCCAAATTTTTTTGTATGGTCACCCAACAAATTAATATTATGTTGGATTTACCCCGTAATTGAATAATAGTAATGCCAACACATTATGTTGATTCAACATATTTTCATTAATTTTCACTGAACAAAACTGTTTCTTGCTTAGTGTAATATAATGGGGTGGAAATACTTTCCATAATTTTTTTATGTTCACCCAACAAATGATTTTTTTAGAGTGTGTTTCCACCCTTAATGTTGAGAATCTTTAATTTAATAATGTGGCACCCAAATATTTTGAACAAGTTCAATCAATCTTTATCAGTTTAGTTGACCCAACACAAGTACATTTAGCTTGAAGAACAGAATTCCAAACTACTAAACCAAAGCCATTTAATCATGTGGAAATCCTTTCCATGATTTTTTTTTTTATGTTCATTCAGCAAATATTTTTTTTTCAGTGTAGCCCAGTGGAGTAGAAATGACTTAAGTGAAATGGAAATGTTCAAGTAAAGTACAAGTACCTCAAAATTGTATTTGTGAATTTCTCTGTGAGATGAATAGAGTATCTATCAATCTTTACAGTGTAGCCTAAATGTACTTAGTTACTTTCCACCTCTGCACAACATTATATTTACAAGAGCACAAGATCTTGTGTAGACTCTTATAGATCTAGCCCCTTAACCTTTCTCTGAAAGCACACCAGATTGGAGCGTTTAACTTTAAAATGTACAAAACCTTCCTCTGACTAAAGGATTTGTCTGATGGATTATGTAAAATGTGCAGCTCATTTAGCTGCCCTTTGCTGGCTGTGTAACAGCAGCACACAGTGTTGTGATTGGATATGGCTTGACGGAGGAACACAAATGGGACCTGTGTCAGAGTTAGTTGGCATTCTAGATTAAGCACCTCCCTCTGGGTCACTGCAGGTGTTTGTTGAAGAAATAAATTATATAATTGAAGCATCTGAGGAAAGTGAGCTCTGTTGTCAGGCCTGTGTGACATCCTGCTATGGAAACAGTCTCATTTCATATGCAAACACCCCAGTACTATAAGTATTTTGTGAAGGAATGTGCATGTCTACAAGTGCACGTGCTTTCTCTCATCTCTGTGTAAACCATTAGTATAACAGATATTGTTTAGCTTTTGTGTGGCCATTTTCCTTTATTTTATTTTTCTGTGATGCAACACAAAATTGAAAGTATTTAGGATACAAACCTTCCAGAGCATGTCCACAATATAAAGGGTTTGTTATGAATGAAGAGGAATTGATTAGCAAATGATAGCTTTGCTTACATGTGAATAAGAAGGTCCTTAAATTGATGCTGAGGTCCATAAAAGTGGTGCAAAAGCAGCAAAACAAAGGACAATAAATACAGTAAATTATGCATCACCAGTATGTAGGTACATCACTCACCTATGTCCAAATATTATCTTGTGTCTATGCTCCATGGGACGTGGCTGCATCCACTTTGACTGTTATAAGCTCATTGAAAGGGGGCGTAATCAGCAGTTATCAGTCTCATAGATATGGGTTATAAGGGCCCTACTACACCTACTCATGAGTTCAGCACATACCCACGACTCATGTAAGCATGCAAACTGAACTTTCACACAGGACACTGTTCATGCCAATTAACCAAGATGTCAGTCATGACCATAAACCAGCAACAGCAGGCCCATCTGATAACAACAACTGAAGAACTGATAATGCACATTCAATCAGATGATAACATTCTAAATGGATGTGGGGTTATATGTTGCTTCCCACATGCATGGCTCGGAAAAGAACATGATGATCAGTTTGCTATTTATTCTTTCACTTCTACACTTCTATATTGTGGGCCTCTAGTGGATGCTAGTAGGGCTCTGTGCTATTTGTCTTCTTTCTGTCTCTTTATCTTTTCTATCCGTCTCAGTTTGCTCTATTTCTCTATTCACTCCATCTCTGTCAGACTTGCACACATATACGTACAAGCTCAGGTGTAAAAGCATGTCCTAACCATTGCCTGGTGCAGTGTTATAGATGGTACTGTTGCTACAAATGAGTTTGAAACCATGTGCTGTCTCCATAATTGCCTGATAATTGTCCCAGCGTCTCATGGGAAGCGATTGTGGTATCATCATCACTCAGTGTTATCACATCCTTCCATCTGTCTCCAGTCACAGTAGAAAAGCAGTCTGGGGTTGCCTTGGTTCCTTCTTTCCTTCCTTGTGATGTATTTGCAGGATATTATTAGTTTCATAAAGCATTTGAGCTAATCGACGCTATGATTTTAGTCTGAAAAATTGGTTCCATTCATCCTGATACCAACACGTGAATGATAAGGAGTTTTTATTACTGTATGATATGACTCACTGCGTCTTCAAACCTCATGAAACTTGATGGCGATTAAAGCCTGATTCTACCTCCTGGCCTATTTTTCATCCTGATTTGGAAGCTATTTACTAAAATCAATATAAAAACTCACAGAAATTAGTATTTTAAATTGTAAATTTGTAAAAACATTTTTTTCTGTGGGATTTGTGGCATTTAAAAAAAACACAGTCAAAATAGAAAGGATCTCAATACCATGTGAGGCTGCAATATGACACATTCTTTAACATTTCTGGAGGTAATAGATCATAAACCAAAGTACTGGACAAATTGTCATGTTGACCTACTGAATGCACTGGATGAATGGTGAAGACATTCATACAAGAGTAAAGGTCTTCAGCAAACTAGCAATGGTAATCCATTTCATATATTTCTTATTTCAAATATTACACTCAAAAATTAACCTCATGGTGGTGCTGGAGGAAAAGTCCAATGAATTCATCCTCTTGAGATACTCAATGTCTGTAAAAATATAGATAAAAAAAATCTTTATTCATCAAAGTTGTGTGCGCCAAAATGATCCATCCCAGGCACATTACTGCTAGCATGCTTGCTCAAGTTTTTGAGGGCAAAAATAACATTCTATATTTTGCTCATGGTTGCAGATCAGTTTCTGCACCATGATGTAACTTCTGTAAATAAACAATAATATATAACAAGCACCCTATGTAAGAAGTGTAAAGTGTATATACCACTGAAGTGCAGAAACGTACAATTACGACATTTCTTATTGCCGACTGGGCTGAATTGCTGGTGTCAGTATTGGTGAGCTGTCTGGTCGGGTCTCTTTAGGTTAGACGACATATTAGAGAACGGTTTTCTTTCGCTGACTGCACTGTCAATATAACCTTACTGTGTTGCTGAAAACTGAAACTCCAAAAAAGCTTTGTGGTTCTGAATCACATCAAGAATTGAAAAATGTCTGGGCTCGTTTTGTGATGCTCAACTTCTGAAAAGTGTGATAGTGAAGGCACAGGTAATTTATGAGGATAATCCAGTGAACCTTTAATCTGTTTAACTGTACTACCACTACACTGTACTCTGTACACACAGCTGGTGAGCATGGCAACCAAGGCTGCTGGAGAAAAAGAGAGAGAGAGAGAGAGAGAGAGAGAGAGAGAGAGAGAGAGAGCAGGGAAGAAAAAGAGAAAAATTAGGTAAGCACCATCACAGCAGAGGCATCTCACAGACAGAGAGGATAGGCAGGAGAGAGAGAGAGAGAGAGGGTGGGGAAGGGGCGGCAGTCAGAGCTTGGCAACGTATTACTCTCTGGTCTCTGTCTCTTTGGTGTCAGTTGCTTTGGCGACTCAGCAGCAAGCAGCATGGATCTGGAGCCTCAGAGATTCAGTATGTAACCATCTTTTACTACTGCTGCCTTTTGTTTGCTGCTGGTGTTTTTTTTTTTTGAAATTCACAGTTGAGCTGTCAAATATTATTTTATTTTAGTTTTAAATGGTTGATTCAGTTGGGTTTTTATTGCGGTCAGGGATTTATTGGTTTGCTGAGATTGTGTGTGTGAAAAGTTGGATTAGTGGTGTGCTTCACCTTTTATGTGATGGATACGTGTGTAGATTTTAACATTGTTGAACTAGCTGTCAAAGTGAAAGTTTTAACCTGAATCTGATGACATATATAGATTGGGTGCATGTTCCTACTCATTCATCAGTGTTCACATGAATTCATGTTCATGCCATCAGCTGAGAGTTTCACTGTCTCAAGGTCTAAATTCTGGCTGCCAACACGATAATTTATTTAATTTATAAAAATAAATAGAAATTATATAATAAAAATGCTTATACGGAAAAAGGTCAAATTTAATATATCAATATTTCCAGCTTCAGATACAACACCAACAATGCTATTATTACTATGATCTTCAAAAAGCATTCATGACTCCTATCTAGATTACCTGTTGAAACACTCCATTGTTTGGTCTCATCTATCACCCTGCATTGCTTCGTTTCTGTCGTGATCTGTTTCCTGTATTGTTAATTACTGCTTAAGGTTGAAAAGGAGGCTTTCAATCTGCTTCTCATTTTGGGTGTGTGAAGGTTTTTTTTGCTGGTTGCAATGAAGCTTGCGTTTGCCCTCAGTGAACGATGCATTTGTGTCTGAATCAGAGATGGAGAAGAAGAAGTCGTATTTGAGATGTAAAGTAATTTGATGCTTTTTACAATTTGAAAGAAAAAAACGTGGCAATAAAATGAAAGGCATATTATTATATAGTTATTATGAAAAAGAGAAGAAGGTTCAGTACCTGTGGATCCATCTTTCAAATGTCTACCGTGAGGAAGATGCATCACCAAATAATGTACACCTGTGCTGTGACACAAGCACACATGAGAGATACAACAAACAATAGAAATAATCAATAAATATAATTATATATAAATAATAAATACAAGAATGAAGGATGGATGCATTACACAGACATTAACAGTCACACTTAAATACATCCCATCTCTAGCAGCTTTTGAAAACCCTCATTTACAAGGTGTAAGGAGTCATGATTGTCTCCTCCTCTTGGCCCCTCCTGTTCCGTCTCAGTATTCTGGAATAGGGAGTTTTAGAATGAGCTAATTAAGATCAGCGACTTAACTGAGTGTCTCTTTTAAGCTTTGTGTGGTATTTACGCATGCACATTCTCCTTTGCCTGACATCATACCCTTTTGTTACATAGTGCAATATGTTTTCTTTGCACTCTTTCAGCTGCACTCTGTGGTGGGATTTTTAATTGCTCTTCCTCACCGAAATAGCCCAACAATGGTGATATCATAAAATGGGGGACAGAAACAAAATCATGTCCCTAAATTATATGTATGAAATTAATGACAATAACATCAAACTGATGATTTGTTTTAATGGAAATATATTGGAAACTATTGGATGGACTGCCATGAATTTTGATATAGGCACGATACACAGCCATGCTGTACTTTGTGTTCAGTGCTAATTACAAATGTTATCTTGTTAACAGGCTATCAGTCAGTCTGGTCTCTGCATGACAGGAGTGAATCTGGCAAGAAAACACACTGTTTTTTTTATGATATATTGTATATACTGTACTGATATACTATTTCATTTCACCTTTTTATCTTTTTATTGATTTGATTTTGATAAATGATAAATTATGCATCCCGTGCTTGCCTCCCTCTTTCCCGAATGCTTTCCTGGAGCGATGAAACTTAAAAATGTGCTCATGCAATATGTGTTATCACTTCTGTTTGTGGTTTCATATTACACATTTTGTCAGTTGTATATACTTGGAGAATGAGAGAAATGAGTGCACACACACACACACACACACACACACACACACACACACACGCACACACACAGTCTCTGGCTCATTCAGCCTCTCTCCTATCATTGTGCTCATATATTGGATGCCTCTGCGGCAATGTGTGTTTTAATGGCATTAGACGGAGCTTGAAGTCTGCATGAAGTTATAATCAGTTATAATCCTGCTCTTTATTTATCTCCTATGATATGCCAAAAGATCAGTGTCATTTGTAGAAAAATCTGATCAAAATCTGTCTTCTGTCTTCCAGCAGTCAGTTTCAAATGTTTGATGACTCATCCCACACATTTACAAAAAAAATCATCCAATCAAATGAGGTCATATCAAACCACACCTCACTGTTTGTGGATTGGTTTAGTTGTTGCAGTTTGTTAATAATTGAAACCAGGTACAAACATTAAGCATTTTGCTTAAATTTACTGAGTTGAATAAATAAATAAATGTTGTTCATTGTTTATTTCAATATACTATATGCCTGTGAGAGACTTTGCAGCCACTTTCCCTTCCATTTGTATACATTTATTTTGCCCAGATACTGTGGCTGAAATATCCCCAACTTAGGCTGGACGTAACCCTCCATAATCTTCCGCTCAATTATCATTTTCCTGCAGACTATGTCTGGGTTTGATCCCCTTGGACTCGATTCCTCAGGATGAATTACAGCCGGGCCAATCAGCGAATGGTGTTGGACGGGGGGAGGTGGATGTTAACGATGACGTCGAATGTGCAGCATTTGGGTTGTAGTCTAGCTGGTTGTAGTTTGGCAATGGCGGCGGAGATGGAAATGAAGGAAGCCATTCAATCCGTTTTGGCTAGGCTCCCAAATATTCAGCAATTGAAGTCAGAGCAAGAGGAATGTTTAACCAGTTTTATTGCTGGCAAAGATGTTGTGGCTTTACTCTCCAAGGGTTCGGGAAAAGTCTTATTTTTCAGTTAGCTCCACGAAGGAGTTGGCTAACCTGAATGCTAGCGGTGCATTACATACGTCACGACCAAACGTTAGCGATCGGGTAAAATCAGATCAGTTCATGCTTCCCATCTGAAATCGGTTCTCAATGGAGGAATGCCAGACCCTCTGTGCGATACTACGAGGGTCTGGTAAGACCAGGCTATCCCCAACTCAGAGGAGATCTAGGAGGTTGCTCTAAATATTAATCTAAATACTGTATGACGTGAATGCAGCCTTTTAGAACTGCCAGAGTCAGAATTATAGAATTATAGCTAAAGGTATGTTCAGACGGAAAGCAAATCAAACTTTCAGCTCACATTGATTGTTACTACAGCTTGCGTCGATTCACTCCAGACATCCAATATCATGTAACTCTACTTACAGTAGGTTTAATCTGTCTAGAAAATTACACACTAGCCCAACAGTAGCTGTGATTTTACTCCATTCTCTCTCATTTTTCGTTGTGTATTTGTGCATAAAGTAGATGCTTAAAGCCCCAGGAGTGCATTTTTTTAGCTTGTGTTTCAGTTCTGCCTCATTTTGTGCCGTTAAATTACAACCAAACATGCCACTTACATGCCACAATTTGCATTGTGATCTGACTGAACAAATGGTGAGATTTTGCATACATAGTGCCCACAAAAAATCCTACAACAAAAGAAAAATGTTTCTTCAGTATGTACTTTGCCACAAATCTCACAATCTAATGAGCACAGCCCTTATGTCAGAGACCTTTTTAGAGACAGGTGACTGTGTTGCTGGTAATCATTTCAACCATTTTTTTCACAGATTTTTTTTTTCCTTACACTTAAAGGACAGATTATGGTGTTGAAAATGTAATAATACCACAATCATCAGTATTCTAGTTTCATAGGAACAGATATAAATGCAGCATTTCCCAGTTAAGGTTGTTTTTTAAAGATAAGAGCGCAGTAAAGAAGGTCTTTGGTAAGAAGGGTCGCTAAGATAAGAATGTTTCCCAGATGCGTTCTTAATACCCTTCTTAGAATCACTCTTAAGATCGCTCTTAAAGATGCTCTTAACAGGAGCTGATCACTTCCGCTGTGCTGAAAATAAATCAATCCATGTCAGGCTAATCGATCACCCTCCATTTAATTAGCACATAATCAGATGCACTATAATTCCATTTGAAGAAGTAGTCTTTGTTAGAGAATCACAAGGTATTATGAGGTATTATATACAAACTATAACTATAGAATAGACAAATTACAACGGTTTGCCCTCTGGACATCAGTGCCTGATATCTGAAAGTGTCTGATATCGGTGAAAGTTGCAGGTTTGGATGGTTGATTTGTTTTTTTATTGTGCCCTGATGCATTTTTGATTGAGGTAAACTATCTCATATGGACATGCAAATGTGGAATATGTGGACAAATTATGATCAATGATAGTCATGATTATTCAGGCTTGTTATTCCTCCTTACTTATTTTTGTTGTTTTTCTTCTGTCAGATTTTAGTGCGTCACTTGTGCCACAGATTTGAGCCCACAGGGCCCTCTTAAAACATAAATTCAAGATTCAAAGTGTTTATTGTCATATGCACAGTAAGAACTTGTTTCCCTGAAGGAGGAAATTCATTCTTTTCTGTCACCAATTAAAGCTAAATAATATGAATCTCAAGAAAAAAAAAAGACCAAAATATATACAGTGCACACTGTTTTAATAAGTCCTTACTTTGTGTAATATTAATTTGCCTGTCATGGCTGGATCTGTGAATGACTGGTCTCTAAGAACACTGTTAAGAATGGGTCAGCTCGATGTTTGATCTGGGAAACACATTGTTCTTTCAAGGGAGCCCAAAAGGCATTCTTAAGACACTCTTAGTGCTAAGATCCTCTTCACTGAATCTGGGAAATGTGGCCAAAGTCAGTCCACAGTGGAGAACACTGACTGGTAAATATCAGGCTCTTCTTACTGGAGCATTTAAGAATGTAATCCTTAAGAAATCTGCTTATAAACAGTGCTGCCTCCTTTCACCCATTGCTTCTTCTGGTTCTTTCATTGCGAATTATTGAGCCACTGATGGCGACTGTCAGCTTTTCCATTCATATTTTTGTATATTAGAAATGCCTGATTGCAATTTCCAGTGGCCAATGAACAATATGCAGTAGGCCAGGAAAAATATTTCAGCCATCCCAAAGTTATTGTTTACCATATAAATCTTGAGATCAGCAGCTTAAATGACATAGGTTAGCACAGCTAGCCAACCGGCGATGTGGCACTAGCAAGTGCAAATGACTTGTGGCATTGTAACTCCTACTTTGCACTGCAATTGTTGGACAAGAATTACCTTTTACATGGATAAAGTTAAAAATAATAATATTAATACATTTAATTCATAAAGCACTTTTCTAAAAACTCAAAGACATTTTACAGAATTCATAGATAAAACAGACAACTATAAAAACATAAAAACAGTCCATGTATTAAAAGCAATTTTAAAAATGTGAGTTTCCTCATTTTATCTTAACTTATATTATATTATTATTTGATTCATTTACAGCATGAAGAACTTGCATTGAATATGTTTCAGTATTAAGCAAAGCTGAAATTATCATCCACATATCAAGTTATTATGATCAGTTAACCAGCTCCAATCAACACTAATGTTGACTGAGACACAACACTACATTCCAGTTTTAAAAATGATCAGTGTCAAATTATATTGAAGCATGTGTGTTCTCAGAGTGACTGTACTCAAATATTTTTTGTTGTGACAATGTAAAGCGTGAGTAAATAACGTCCTCCACGATTTAAAGCATTATTACTTACATTAGGAATACTTTACAGAGCTTTCTATTTAAAATGCTGACTTATTACTAGTCAGTGTCTTTTTACCTTCAAGTAGCTTTTATGGATTTTTGGATTGAGACTGCTTGACTTCTGTATGAAAGCATTGAGGCAGAAGATTAGATGAGCATCTCTGTGGGGAGCGAATGTTTGACTTGGCCGTAAAGCTTTATTTGATATATATGAGAGAGCTTTGATATTAGATCAGACAAATGCGCTCTGAAAAGATGATAGGAGGGACAAAGACAGGGAGAAATGGATAAAGGTTAATCTGTGGAGCTTGAACAAGCAGAGAGAAATTTGAATAATGGATGGATGAAAGACAAAGGAATGAACACATTGGATATACTGTATAGAACAATGCATGAGCAAAGATGTAAAGATGCTCTGCTGTCAGAGGCAGGGTCAGAAAATAACAGTACATGTTGTCATGGTAGTGATTTATCACACTTCTGTGAGTTGGAAAAGAGCAGTGAAGCTAACTTTAGTGCAGAATTTGTGAAATGAATGAATACATACACAGACACAGCAGCTTGCTTGTCACTTTCCCCAGTGATAGCGCGGATGTGAAAAGGAAATATTTCCTGCTGTGGGAATAGAGCTAAAGCTCCCCCTCCACATTTTATTCCACACGTTTCTTGTTTTTCTGCACAAGCAATCTGCAGAGAGAATATTGAATCAGCTGCATTCAATAGTTCACTAAATCTTTCATACATTCCAAAGTGATCCATCAAGGGTTTCTTGCTGAGTTTAATCGTCAGCCACACAAAAAACACGACAATATGTTCAACAAAACTTGGTTGGTGTTTGACTGGGTGACTTCAGAATGCTCCTTTCACATAAATCATGTGAAGTT
Organism: Synanceia verrucosa; assembly: GCA_029721515.1. Taxonomy (NCBI): domain Eukaryota; kingdom Metazoa; phylum Chordata; class Actinopteri; order Perciformes; family Synanceiidae; genus Synanceia; species Synanceia verrucosa. The sequence continues at coordinate 11,889,293 of CM056561.1, read as the reverse complement.
CAAATCATGGCTTTAAAATATCTCTATAAAACTTTGTTTCAATGTGTGTACGCAAAGCATCTCTCTACACATAAAGTCCAATGGACCTGTGAATAGCTATTCACAGCTATTAGCTATTCGCCTTTTGGTGAGGATCAGAAGAACAACATTCAGTGGGTTTACATGGAGCCTAATATTCCAATTAGAATCGGATTAGAAGCCCAAACCGAATTAAAATGTTCCATATAAACACCTCAATCCGAATAAAGAGGCCTAAACCGAATGGAATTTCATTCGGTTTCACAGGGGTAGAATATTCCTTTTCCCAAACCGATCAAATGTAAAATCTTATCATGTAAACGGTGAAACAGAATGCTGTCGGGCTGTGTTCTTTCTGCGCATGCTCTGTCTTGACGTAAATGCGCAGTGACGTTTCCTCACTTGAAAAAATGCCGGCTTCCAAGCAGCAGTGTACACACAACTGGTCTTCGGCGGAGAGTTTATTTTCAATACAAACTCTCAAAGACCTGAACATTGCAACTACTGTGCTGATCAGACGATAGACATCCATCTTTGATCAATCACATAATGTTTACATCGCTCTGCACGTGACGCACAGCCATTAAACGGCGGTTCTGATTAAATGAAGTGCCACATGTAAACACCAGATCGGAATAGATCACGTCACATGTAAACAGTTGACCTGAAGTCTTCAATCGGAATGATTTCAATCGGAATGAAGAAAAAGTCTGCATGTAAACGTGGCTAATAAGTCTTACTTAGATTCAGAAGAATTAATTACAGAATATCAAATCAATTGAAAGTGAACAACTGACAGTAATCAGCAAAGATCATCAACACAGACAAGTCTTACAGTTTGGCCAAAGGGGGTACAAACTCATCAGCCTAAAAGAGGCTTTGAGCTTCTGACATCTTCTTACTAAGAACCTGACCCTTATATTCCCCGATGGTCACGTAGTCATTGTCGTCAGCACAAACAGGTTGTCCAAACACTGTCCTCGCTGTTTATGCAAAACATAGCCAGTTCAGATCAGCATTTATTGGTCAGAGTCAGACGGTTTATTCAAACAAACCTCAGTTCAGTGAACTGAGCACCCCTTACATCGCAACCCAAGTTCAATCAACAAGTTTCATAAAACCATATAAAACATAAAAAAACATTTCCCCTTACACTAATGATGCTGTCTAATTGGATGATATACCTATGAGAAGTCAAAGAAATGCACATATCCATTAAAATATACACCATGTACAGTATTTATACATATTTAAAGCATTTTAAATTATTTTGTTTATGACCCTCATGTATTTTGTGTTCTGTTAGTCAAACCACCTTTTACTTGTTTCCTGTCTTTTGACAGAACTACGCAAGAAATCAAATGTGTGTTCTCTGTACCTGTGCGGTGTCAATCAGTTGAACCTAAAGTTGAACCTGGCGCATATAACAAACCAATGCAACCACACACTCACCAACAAATGAGACAAATTGCACACTGACTACTTTCACAGTACGATAACAACGATGGGCATAGAGGACTTGCTGTCTCTCTGACCAGACAGACAGTCTGATGAGTTTCATGTCCTGCTTTGTCTTCAGTGAAAACACTGAAGGGCAAACAGGTCTGTTTCTTTTGTTGGCAGGGAGGCAGAGGACATGTCTCACATCCAGGACAATATTGGTTTGATTTGATTTAATGCAGCTTTGAGCTCCTGGAGGGCTGCAGTAACACTGTCAGTGTTAGAAAACACCTGCATCCTCACACATGCCTGCAACAAAACAGGTCACACACACATCAGTGTGCCTTTATTGTGAACTATTTAATGGTGCTTTTCCATGACACAGTAACGGCACGGCACAGTACGGTACGACACGGTACAGCCCAGTTTTGGTGCGTTTCCATTACAACTGAGTACTCCATAGTACTTCCTCAGCTTGGGGGGGGGGTCATCATATGGCAAAACAAAACTGCCATGAAGTCATTTACATGGGAGAAGAAGAAGAACAACACTATTAATCAAATGACGCTTCCAATGATGACACTTCTTGGCCAATCAGTGGAAGGCAGTCGGCTGACGTCGCGTTTTAGTATCGCTTCAGCTCGCTTGGAAACAGGGCTGAGGAGGTACGAAAAAAGTACCTAGTACCAGGTACTGGTGGAAAAACGTCACAACCATGTAGAGGCATGCTGTACCATACTGCGCCTGTGGAAAAGTGCCATAAGTAATGCACCACAGTTTTTAAGAACTAATTTAGTGTCTAATGAATCTTTTTGGCAGGGAAAAAAAAACCTTAAAACAGCTAACAATCGGGTATCATTGACAAATCTGTGATTGTTTGAAAAAGTTACTTCACGGCATATTTTATGCTTTGTGCCTTATCGGCAGTCTGCAGCTACCTTCATATGAATTTGCTCACTATGATGTAGGGCGCAGAGCCTTGCAGTATGGCACCAAAACATGCAGACAATACCATTTGCCGTTTTAAAAATCAACCACAGTTACAGCTGTTATCTCATTACTTAAAATTTAAATGGTCAAAGGTCAACATTGAAATAATGTGGTGGCAATTTTGAGCACTGTGCCATGCCAAAGGTAAAAGTGCAGTGATTTCTAGTCATTTTGCTTTAGCAGTAAAATGGGACTACTTTGTCTTTTGATGGGGAAAACACCAATCTACTTGAACCTCAACCTTCTGCTGAGCAGTGTACTTCTTAATGTGGTTTGATTTGGCTTGGTGTCACATGTCTGTCTTGGAAGCAGAATCTATTCTTACAGCCAGTTTTTGTAGTGACGCTAGAGAGAAGTTTGTAAAAAGAGATGGAAGTTGTGTCTGCTGGATGTAAGACAGGAAGACACTAAGCTTCCATGACAGTGCCAATGGCAGCTCTGTTGACACACCAACAAAATACGTGACAGGTGGCACGCTGCAGTGCTTCCTACAACAGACTCTGAGACAGCTTGCTCAGTCTCCAAGACAAGCTTTTCATGCATTTAAAAATCCTTAAATGAGAAATAAATTCTGTTTGAGGCAGCTGAAGACAAATGGGTTGTGCAATATTGTGATGGATGGGAAACAAGTGGCACTGTATTCTAACAGCTAAAGGCCTAGTGGGATATATCAGCCACATGATAAGCTGTGTGTTTACTGTCAGTTTGTGACTTGAGGGGTGACTGCAGGGATGTTTGTGAAAATACCTGTGTGTGTCTGCTGGAGGCAAAAGAAAGATCCACTAGGGAAGAAAAATTCATAGAAGGCTAGCGAGCTCCATCAGAATATCTCTGCTCCATGCAGAGGGTTTTAGAGAGCTAAGCAGTGATGCACATGACAGCAGAGTAAATGCTAATCTGGACAATGGATGCAAAGATCAAGCACTGTTCTCTCAGCTTCATGATTCTTCAAGTTGAAATGTTGATTCTCTGGGTTCTACACTGACAGAAAAATGTGTCTCTTCAATTCTTTGTTCCTCCTCTGACATTTTACTTGTTAATTCTAATGATGTGCATATGATGGAGTGATCTGGATCTATTCTGCGCATTACCCCACATGGTCTTTCCTTTGTTTTTTTCATGTATGTTTTATTGTTGTATCATCCTTTTCCTATGTTTGTATGCTTGGTTTTGATAAATGTATTTTATAAATTTTCACACGCACTAACCAAAGCAAGACTCGGCCCAAACTGAGTATATGGCTGGACCACGTTTGGCCAGTCTGTGAAATGTTGGCTAAATCATTACACAAATATCTCGTACCAACATGAACCTTACATCTGTCAGGTCAGGCAAATATCAGATGGTATCATTGGACCAACTTTTGGTAACACAGTAGAGTCATATACTTAGCTTCTTGCCATAACGATGCAGCACATTAGTGAGTTGTTCATATTTGGCTCTTAAATTTTTCATAATCGCAACTGTTACTCCTGTGCAGTGGTGTGCATAGACCTTTTAAAGGGCAGGGGCGAAAAGAAAAAAAGGGCACCTACAGCATTTTCTTGCCACTGAAGAAGGCACTTAAGTTCAACGTGTTTTCAAGGGCACCTAAGCATACATTTTTGCTACCCAAGAGGACGTTTCATCATGTTTCAGCCAGCCACAAGGGGGGCCGACCACCCCTCCTGCCCCCATCACGACTTCTGTATTTCACTGGCTATTCATATAGTCTCCTCTCTCTCTCACTTGTTTAAAAGCACATAAGGCACAGATTTGATTGTCTGAGTAGAATCCCATGACCTTTGACATAAACAAAGGACTGTTCCACCTTTTCATTCTGAAAGAGCAATGGCCAAGCAAAATTAAACACTCACCTAACCCATCTCTAACTCATCACTCATTCAGTGACAGACTACTTTTTGTAGGACTGCCCTTCTGCAGTCCAGCCAAAGTGCATTGTGCATTTTTTTTATTTATAAATTAAACATAGGAGAAAAGTTGTTGTCATTTCTGGTCAGACCTTGTCAGTAGCAATGGACTCGCAGGAATCCACTATGAGACTGATGAAATATGTTGTTATTGGAGAGCTAATGGTTCTCCTCTGGGAGCAACCTCCTGCTGTTATCAATAATGACAAATAAAAGCGGAGCAATGCTGAAAGCAGAGAAGCTCCCAACTCCCATCAGACTACTGTCATTACCGAAGTTCCATCACTGTGGGAGGCTCTGTTACACTTGATATGTCAGGGAAAGACACAACAGTGGGAGACGGAGAGAAACACAGTGAAAACTGTGAAGCCCGGGGGGCAGTGAAGCATCAGAGCAGACAGAAACACAGGCAGGGAGGGAATTGGGGTTACTTACAAAAAAACAATGAATTTCCCTCATCACAACACATCTCAACATGCAGTATACATGTCATGCAACAAATCAGTGTGGAATATGTTGCCTCGTTCTGACCAATAACGATCATGTGTGGTACATCAAATGACAATGTACCGGTGAGGTGCATCATTCTCCAAATTTTCATCAAAATCCAAGTTTCAACCAGCTGTTTCACACTATGGTTCAGTTTGTTTTGTTCAGAACAGGACAAAGCAAGTGGGTCAAAATGGTCTAGAGAGAGTAGTCTCAGCTCACCTCAACTGGAGTTCTGGGACGGTTTGTTTGCAGTCAGAATGGAATCAACAATTTCCATCCTAAACAATTATTTTATAAAGATAATCAAATCAGTTTTGAAGCTAATCTTCTACGAATCATTAACTTCATGCATTATAGGCTGGGTGGCACACAGGTCAGGCCTGAACGCCGATGAGAGAGGGAATGTTGCAGTGAGGTGACAAGATGGTGGAAGGTGGAATATTGCTCACATTTTTTTTTCAAAATAAATTTTGTCACTACTTTGTCACTTTTTAACCTGCTTGTCTTAACCCACACATCATTTCCTGGTATTTCCGACCAATGAGAGAACAGCCTGCTTGTGCACATTATTCATTTATGACTTTTAGACCACTCTTGGATGAACAGAAGACAAACCAAGGGTTACTCAAATTCAAATTAGCCCCTGGATTTGAAAAAGGAAAACAAACATAAGGTCCCTTGGAAATCCTCAAGAACATCTTTAGAACAGGATAAAATACACTAATATAAAATACACATTGTACTCATTGTCTTCATTTATTAACATTTCGCATCAGATGAGGTCATGAGACCGACAGTGTGCAGTCTCACACAGTGCAGTAATTCATAGTGCTGTTCTTAGTTATTCTTTGGCTAGATTAAACAAGGATGTTTTGTAAGGTCATATGGTTTATTTCTAACTTTACTTATACACTTGATTTATAACCATTAGTCTACTTTGTGTCATTACTCCCCAGTTCTTGTGTTGTCTTATTATTCTTTTTTGATATTCCTTTCTATCTGTTGTTGTACATTTGATTTTACATATTACATTAAATTTTGCATTATATACCACATGCCATAATCATTTGTAATTCCGAAAATGTTACAACATTTATGCATTATTTAGATTCTAAATGATTTTAGAGATTTAGTTTCAAAGAAATCATATGTAAAAAGAAGATGATAGTCATAGCTGTATCGTTTTTCTCCCCAGCCAAATGTCTATAAACAAAGTACCCTGAAAATAAATGAAGTTTGCAAAATGATCTACTGGAGCAGTTGGACGAGTTGTTAAAAATATACTGTAATGAGCTTATTAAGTCTGGATAAAAAAAAAAAAAACACAAATCCCTTGCCTGTTTTCACAGTGCTTTTCCTCGCTTCGCTTCTTAATTGCCAACTTGTGATATGTGACCTGCGGTGTGTGCAATGATCCAAACATCACTGCAAATTGACGAGACAGAATTCATGGTGGGCTCGGTCCACACTCTGTGTCACAGCCTTAATTGCCAACATCTTGGCAGGGCGGTGCCCATTGGAATTTTATTGGCTTGCAGACAGTCTCCTGCACCAATTTCACACCTCCCTTCCATACACAACCCCATCCCCCATATCATCCTCCACCCTTCCACTGACTGAGCGCTAAGGTCCACAATGAATTCAAGCTGAGATCTGCTACTCAGAGAAGTGCAGTCTGGCTCTCCCCAGGCGACGTGGAAGAAGACTTAATTGGGAAGTCTGTCTTCAAGCAATGTCCTGGACGTTTAGCGTTGATTCAGTGCCAACAACCAAAAGTTTCCGCGCATAAGTGACCTCCACAAAGTTATATAAGGGCATCAGTACATTATCAAACTACTCTACTCTTCTGGAGCTGTACAGAGTGGAGCATTGATAGCTTTACGCCATCAAACTACATTACAATCATAAAAGGAGACAAGACTAACACTAAAAACTGAGAAGATTGTTCATTATTAACAAATTCAAAAATATCTGATGATTTTACCATCTTTCACGCTGAGGAAAGCTTTTATTCATGAATATTTCATTTAAATCCTGTTATTTTCTTTGGATCAAAGTGTTGCTGGTGCCAGGAAATGATAGGGACAGGGCCAGAGTAACCAGAGAGGGGAGAAACTTTCATTTCAGGAATCATTTTCTGCCACAGATTTTTTTGTTTGTCAGTTTTTTTGTGACAGTCATTGAACACAAATTTGGACATTGGGACATTGAAGGCATAACATAATACATAAAGTAAAGGTATTATTAACAGGGCCACTCTAGAAGTAGATACAGTATAAATATTTTATCTTCAAGATTGGATTGCCATTTTGGTTATTAATTGTGATATAGGCTACCAAACAAATGTGTTCTAAACAAATGACCAGGAAGAAATTACAGATGAATAAATGAACTAAATAATGGCTTCTTCTTCTACAGCATACTGAGTGAAAAACTTAAACTTGTGGTTTGGTATTCACTATTGCAATCTTAACCATTGCCACTTTCTTGTTTACCACGTTCACAAGTTTGAAATGTGTTGGTGGCCCCTCCTTTTTCCGCTATGTAGCAAAGACAGTGAGTGTGAGAGTGAGAAGAGTCCAGTGTTCCACATTTTGAGCATTTCAAAAACCAGATATTTATAGTGCATCACATTTTGTCATCGGAATCCATTGTTGAAAGATAAGATAAGACATTCAAACTTTATTAATTCCAAAGGAAATAGTTACGCAACAGTTGCCGTACACATTAGGAAATGTGAACGAATTTTAAAAAAAAGTGAAATAGAATAGTGCAAAAATGCAATATGGTGCAAAACCAAACAAAATAACAATATAAAAAAATACACTACTACTCCCCCATGTTTCAACTGTTGTCATGTTGAGTGTCTCTTTGTTTTTTCCATTGTTGTTACTCTGTACAAAAGACATCTATTGCACGTCTGTCCATAGGGATTCCTCCTCTGTTTCTACCATTTCTTTTTCCCGGTTAACCCTTGAACACTGAGTGTGTCATCATCGAAATGTTTGCACATGCTCACTGTAGGATTATTGTAATGGTTTGCGTCATCAGAAAAATAAATCCAACATTTGTTTGTTTTTGAAAGTGGAGTGTGTATTCTCCATTTCAACACTCTGCTGTGTGTATCAAGTGCAACGTCTCAGCATTCAGAAACCAATGGATTTTTAACGATAGTTACGTAATTATCCAAACCTGTCACGGATGACACACTCGAAACACAGCTGTTTTAAAGCGTTAAAAGGTTTTTCCTGAGTTAACGAGATGGCCATTGGTGGAGGATGGAGGGTGTCATATCCTGTACAAATTGTAAATCCCTCTTTGGCAAATTTGTACTCAGCTATACAAATAAAATTGTCTTGATTTGACTTGACACAGCATTACTCATCTATCCATCCATTTTCTACTGCTTATCCTCACATAGGGTCGCGGGGACTCAAGTCTATACCAGCTGTCTTAGGGTGAAAGGCAGGGTACACCCTGGACACATAGAGACAGGCAACCACTCACATTCACACCTACGGGCAATTTAAATTAGCCGATTAACCTAATTCCCATGCATGTTTTTGGATGGTGGGAGGAACCTGGAGAACCCACGCAGACACGGGGAGAACATGCAAACTCCACACAGAAAGGCCACGGGCCGGGAATCATACCTTCTTGCTGTGAGGCGACAATGCTAACCACTTGGGATTATGTGATATCAAGCTGCATACAAAGTAAATTATTGGTGCCGCCAGGTCGGATTCTGAGCAAAATCAGACAAAAGCATGTAGCCAAGGTAGGCTGAGCAGCTCTGAACTTCATAGATATGAATGAGCATTTTATGTGTGTGGAAGCAACACATAAGTCAGAAACTGAGGTCTAGTCTAATTTTGGTTTTGGACACTGTCAGGCAAGCTTTATTTACAGTATATAGCACATTTAATATCCAGGGAAAACACAATTTGCTTTACATGCAGATTAAGAGGAAATGAAAGAGACGATAGTGGTGCAGTGGGAAGTGCTGCTGCCTCACAGCAAGAGGGTTGCAGTTTTGAATCTAACCTGGGGGCCATTGTGAGACTGATCCAGCATCTGAGGACATTCCTCTATTAACATTAAGCTGTGACAAAGCAATGTTTGGAATCCTGGAGATTTTGTTTACTGCTTCTCCCAATCTTTTGCAGTCATTGAAGCTAGAAAATCACAATTTTGTCATGCTAAGGTAGACCTACCACAGCAGCTGCTCAGACAAAATTGAGGTCTAAACCCCAAGCGTTTTTTTTTTGCTTGCTTCATCCCTAAGCCTTTTGAGCTCTGTTTAGAAACTTTGGTTTCCTGCTCATGCTGGCTCACAGTCACACTGACATGGACACTTCATTACAATATGGAAACACCTGTTTTTCCAGCTTTGTCAAAATGTCCACACTCTGAGAAATACCTTGTATTGATCAATAATTCACCAAGCTAATGGTAGAGCTTCTAATTGTTGACTGTGTGTTGCAACAGCTCTGTTAAAGGCCAATTCCCATTGGAAGGTCAATAAAATGAGTCGATCAGTACATCTGTGCATATTGCAGACAGGTCAGTGTTTTTGGTATACCAGCCGATGTCACACTAAGCTTCAGCACACCTGACACTTTCACTACCTCTTTTTACTTACAATCTCAGCCAGTGTACTCCTGCCAACACCAAGGAAACTCCAAACCCTGCCCTGCTTGGTCGTCATGGTTACATTACATGGCTCTAGTTACTGTGATGAGAGAGTATCCCGCTTCCATTGGCACTGGATTTGTCAGCCTGCACCACAGGGGAGAGGAGGACATGTGCTCGGGGAGTGGGAAAGGTGGTGTCCCTGCCTCACACGATTACACCATGTTTACATCACTGGAGGTGTCTCATAGCATGGTACAGGCTTAGGGTGAAACTGTGTTATGGTGCACTTTGAACTAGAGCAGTGCTTAAAATAGAGGTATGATTCTGTGACAGCTTGACAGTGTTGATTCTCAGGTTCCACACAGAATCCCAAATAATAATTGCCATGTGTGACTGTTAGTTCATCCTCTGTTTAAATTTCTTGAGGATTTCTATTTCAGGAGACACCTTGAGCATAAACCCTGTAGGTAATATACTGTATATGTATATTTGTTGAACAATTAGTATTGGGAACGAATATGTGTGGATATGGTGATATCAGTTGAAATATTGATAGCAATTGAAATATCATTGCATAATTGTATTTTTTTGCATTTAAAGCTAGCTCATTTTATCTGAATTGCAAAACAATTTGTAGATTTGCAACATGGTGTCATCTTTGAGTGGCAGAGACACATTTTTTATGTATATTGTGAACAGAAGTGGACGAACCATAGTGGAACATCTTCTAATTTCAAGCCCTCTGTCTGGATTTTTGTCTTTGGATTTTCTTATTTGACTGTATGGGGTGTTTCTGGGATTCACTTTCTATAAAGACAGTAGTCAGCCATCAGGTGCCAGATTGTATGCACACCTCCAGGAGTAAGCTTTAAAAATGGCCAACACTGTGCCGGAAAAAAAATATAGCAGGGTGAAATAGCAAGCAGACACCTGCTTCACCCACTGGTCTGCACCCTAACCCAAACCATGGTTCAGGGGACATGGCTTCTGGTGTTGTTGATGCATAAACGGAACATTCATTTAGTCCTATTTTTCCAGTTAATATTACAATATAAATATGCTTTAGATTGGCCTAAATTGACTAAGTGTTGATGACTGTCCAAGCCATTTACAACAGCCAAACTACAACAATCATTTTGAGATTAGTAAGTAAAATCACTGGATATTAGCACTACACATTATTTGTGTGCCATCGTGTTTATTTTCCATCATGCAAGAAAGACTTTCCATAATTGACATGTGGGACAAACAAATCAACACTCCATTTGCCACTCACTTTATTTAGAATTTATTTATTTGTACTGATTGTTGTTCCAGACTCATAACAAGCTTTTATGGGTCAGTAATTACAGTAATGCCCCAATTTATGAGCAGGATATGATGGAGGGAATGATTTTGAAAAGTGCTTTCCTGGCTGTGCGAAGATTGTAGTGTCTCATTTTCTTTACCTTTCATCTGCATTTTTTTTATTTGGCTTTCAGTTTCTCTGGCTTTTGACCTGAGGACTGGTAACTAATCCAGCTGACAGGTAGGGGACAGAGGGGGAAATAAATTGTGTCTTCTTGAAGCACCATATGCAATGAGATTTGTTTGACAAAACAAGCCAACTTTTTAGAAGGTAGATGAAATATTGAAATTTATTTTTTGTGGGGCCTTTCTGTGTGGAGTTTGCACACAGCATGCATGAGGATTAGGTTAATTGGCTAGTTTAAATTGCCGTAGGTGTGAATGTGAGTGTGAGTGGTTGTCTGTCTCTATGTGCCCTGGGATGAGGGCACAAAAAATGGGAAAGCATAAGACTTTGAGTGAGTTTGACAAGGACCAAAGTGTGATGGCTAGACTACTGGGGCAGAGCTCCAGAACTACAGCTCTTGTGGTGTTCCTGGTGTGCAGTGGCCAGTATCTATTAATACTGGTCCAAGGAAGGAAAAGTGGTCAATCAGAGACAGGGCCATGAGCAGCCAAGGCACACTGATGCAGGTGGGGAGTGAAGACTGGCCCGTGTGGTCCAATCAGAGATGACTTTCTGGAGCTCAAATTGCCAAAGAAGTTCATGCTGGTTCTGATTGCATTGCAGTAAGCTGTAAGTGGGGTTTTTTTTGGTAGAAAAAGGGGGACCATTACAATATTAGGCAGGTGGTCATAATGGTAAACCTGATATATGTATATGTATGGTGTATAATCTTAAGAGGTAAGAGACATAAGTATTTGAGCTCTAACAACCATACGGTCATAATTCACTTCTTTGAAATTCTACCTTAAAATGAATTGTAACACATTTCTTTGAATATTCACACATTTACTTGCAAAAATTCACATTTTTGGATTTCAAAAAATAGATTCAGTTTGCTCAAATTCAAGTCTGAAATTAAATGGATGACATGCTAGAGCTCCATTGTTTAAGGCTCATTGAAAGAGGCTGGAAAACGGTCGTGAGCTATAATTGAGCTACAATTATGTTTAAATTTTATATTAAATATGAGCTGGTGCCAAAGCATCAAGCCACTGTGGAGGCAGAATATTTGTCAGACATAGGCATAAACTCTTTTTGATTTCAGTAAATCGATGGGATTTTTGTCTGTTTTTTTCAGGGTTGGGATGGATTTTTGGAGTGTATTTGCAGTGGCAGTAGTTACTAGGAGCTCATTTTGTTTTTGCTTTATGACATATGTAAGTAAGAGTTCTTTTTCATTAAAATCATTGAAATAAATAAACTTACCACAATATGTACATGTGGATATATGTGGACAGTAAATCAGAGGAACAAGACTATACACCCTTTACTCCACCCTCAAAATGATAATCATTGTGTCTTATTATTGTATCAAAATAGGCTCTTTTGCATATTTATCTGAAAAGTCAGTCAAGCTTGTATATTTTAATATGAAGATAATATGAATATGAAGTTCCAATCCATGACTGTGCAGATTGGAGCTTTAAGTGTAGCTCATCCAGGCAACTACTTCCATCCTCTCGGCTTTAGAGCAATTCGTGATTTGATATGTTTGTGTTTTTTCTTTTTACTTAAATCCTCCAGGAGAAGAAATAATTAGTCCCTATGCAAAGCAAGTGGTTGTGGCTTTTACAACAAAAACCTTTCATGCTGCAAACAGTCCACATTCTCATTTTGCAAGTAGTTTATCAGCTGTGCATCTTCTTTTATTGCAGAATACCACTAAATTCTAGTATTATGAAAAAAAATGTACTTGTCCAATCTGGGTCCACGATGGACTTATTCATATGGGAAGAAAACCATACAGTACAAGCCATTTTCTACATAGCTGACGGTGTCTACACTGAGAACATCTTCACTATAGATCCTTTGATGCTGCTATGTTAACAACCAGCACTCAAATATAACCCAGTTAGTGTATAATTAAATGCATACCACACACAAGGCATTGCTCTACATACAAGGCTCATTTATCACAGCTTGTCACAGCCTGAGTGTTTCTTATCACAGAATAAGGCAGCAGTGTTCAACAACAACTTACCTCTGTTGAGAAGAATCAGGATCAAAATGGACATCCCGGGTCAGTTTTCTTGGTATAAAACAAAATTCCTGAAGGAGCTGTCCATTATGTCCATTTATACTGATTTCCATTATTTTGAAGTCCATATGCGTTTATGTATGATCTGAAATACTGCTATGGTTGGTTGATATTCCTTCCAGAGAGGAAAAGAGGCAAAAGGGATGCCTCCACATTGTCTATTCCTCTTATTTCTGCTTTTTGGTTGCACACAAAGAAATATTATTCATTAGCCAGGCCATGAAGAAACATCACAGCTTTTTGAACATATCCAGGGACTACTTCATCCCTCACATTGTCCAACATTGCAGTGCTAATTGGACTGAGCTATTAACGAGCCTGATTTAAGGTTTTCATTTAAAATGATCTGAGAAGGGCATAGCTATTAAGAAAACTTAAGAAAGTGAATGTTCACAACTCATCTTTATTACTTCGACAATAAAATATGCTTTATATCAAAGAGGCAAGAATCAAGTCACCCAGTCATGAAACCTTAATAGAAAGTAGAAAATCAAAAGATGTTGGGTAAATCAAAGGCCCTTGAAGTTACAAACATTTGTAGCTTACTTGAATGAATGAGAAACCATGTGAAGGTTGGCTGCTCCATATAGTCATATCTCAAAAATACATTGTAGAAAGCAGAATGAGGCCAAACAAAACAGGTGAAAATAGAATAACAGTGCAGTGCCTTCAATTAGCTGAGCTAGCGGATAGAACCTGACACATTTGGACACTTTTCAGAGCTATATTTTTTTTACTGAGTGTTTTTGCCCTGTGTACTTTCATTGCAACTTGTCAATTATCTACTATGCACTTTCCCTGCATTATGTATGCACTGTTTATGTAGGTGTAACTCAAATCTATTACAAGTTGGCAGAAATACTTTCACTTCCATCAATGAATCAAAAGGGTGTATTTGGTTTATGAAAACTTGTCTTGCCTGCAAGTCTGTCAGGACTATCCAGCACCTTGGAGAGCTCCATGACAAGCCGTCAGATTGCAGCAAGGACAAATGGAAAAAATAAAAGAGTCAAAATGAAACATATTATGTGAATTATGTGCTATTACAATCTTTTGCGGGTTGAAATAGTTTCAAGTTGTTTTTATTTCCCATCTTATATCCCATTAATTATGACATCTCTGATCATAGCTACTGGAAAATCTCTTGACAGCTTGGTGAAAACTGCAAATTAGTTCTTACCTCTGGTTACTTTGGAATAAACCTGACTTCTTTGTAGATTCTCTCGGTTGATGGAAAAAGACATATCTCAATTCAAAAATACACTGATCAGGTATAACATTATGTTCACCTATTACTGAGTTGGTTCCCCTTCTGCTGCCAATACAGCCTCATCTATCTGTCTGTGTCTATCTATCAATCTATCTATCTATCTAGTCACATTATATCTGAATATATAAATTATGAAGATGAAAAATAGTTAATAACTTATACTGGTATACTGGACAACATGAGACATCATTTTAAATATAAAGGTAGTAGAATTTGTTAAGCATTGCTTTTAGATTTTTAGTGGGATATGTTTGAGCTTTTTTAGCATTGATTTTCTTATCTGCTATCTCCTTGTATCGGCTGCAAGGTGGGGATAAGGAAGACTGCAAGGTGACATGAGAGAATGTCAGACAGAGAAAAGGTGAAACAATGGAAAATTGATGAGGTGAATAGAAGAAAGGATTTTTAAAGTAGATGATAAATTCAGGTCTACCTTTAGGTGAGGAGAAAATGGAAAAGAGGTGGGAAGAGGATAGAAGAAGTCAGACATGGTTTACTGAAGGATTCTGTACCCAATGGGCTGGCTCATCAAAATTTAATGAGGAACTGTCAGATGGTGGTGGTGGGGGTCACCATGAATAATACAGTAACAGCTTGATACAGATGAGTATCATTAGGTTAAGGTGCACCATGAAGTGAGTCCTCAGCTCAGGTTGGCCTTGCCCAGCAGACAGTGTGACTGATAGCTGAGAGACAGACTTGCGGAGAGAAAGTCACACAGCCATGCAGAAAGTCTGAGAAAGAGGTCAGAGAAAGTTAGAGGGAGAGAAACATGATAGATCTACAGTGTGCATGTGTGGGTATGAGAGCGTGCACTTTTTCCCCATGGTCATAGTATAGACTTTGTCTCTTCTGCTTACACAGCTTCTTCCTCTTTCTACCCCAGAACTGGTTGAAACATGAAGCATAAGCTGCCTGCAGGTGCAATACTTGAGTCTTCTACTATATTGGTAAAAAACTCAAAAAATTAAGTTTCCTGAACATTCTCAAAAAAAATTGACTTCCCAAAACATTCAATACATACTTAGTCATACACTGACCAGTGAGACAAGTGAGACAAGTCAAGGGACAGGTTCAACACACCTTCTTGATGAGACAAGTTTTAGTCACACTGGCTGAGACAAGTCACAGTAAAAAACACCTGATGGAGAAAAGTCAGAGTCAAAACACCTTAAGGCATCTGACTGAGTCATGTCCAAGTCGATACACATGACAGAGACAAGCCTGAATTAAGACACCTGACTGAGACAAGCCTGAATTAAGACACCTGACTGAGACAAGTCTGAGTCAACACACTTAAGCAAGATAAGTTAGAGTCACAACAATCTGACAGAGACAAATCTGAGTCAAAAATACTTGACCGTGACAAGCTGAACTACTGAACTACTAAAGTAAGACACCTGACCGAGACAAGTCTGAGTCAACACACCTGACAGACACAAGCCTCAATTTAAGGGTATTTCACACTTGGTCCCTTTCACCCTTTCAAACGAACTCAGTCCGATGACTCAGCATTTTTTGTGAATATGTGAACACAACAACCATACTCAGAACCCTTTGAAGCGAACCGTACTGAGACCACCTCGGGACATGGTCCCAGTACGGTTCGCTTAAAGTCAGTTGTACGGTTCGCCTAATCTGCGCATTGTGAACACAAAGTGTTCTCTCTGCCTTTTTCACTGGATTGTAACCTCCTTCGCTTGCCGTAGATTTGTCACGTGACTGTAGCCAGAAAAACTCAGTGGTAGAGAATCCAAAATATGGGCTGCCTCTGAAATTCCATACTATACACTACATACTCAATATGTGTACGCGTAACCGTGGTAACCCGTGCCAACCCCTCACCTCTTCTGGCAATCTGCAATATTAATACATCTAATAATAATAATCTGATAATACATCCTGATATGTTATTGTTATTATACATTAATAACCATGATTGTCCATTGTGTTGTCGTCACCACTGCATTGCATTTATGCCGGCTTAGTGTCCAGTACTTGCATACTGTAATATTTACCGGAAATAGTATGCACATCATGTACTATTGGGTTCATACTAAGGTTTCTGACATACTAAAAAAACCTCACATACTGTTTTAGCATACTCAATAGCATGTTAATATGGAGTCATGGCAGCTGTGCTCATACGTAATCTGGATAACTCTATTTTCCCGATGAATATGCACAAATCTAACCAGAAAACACAGGAGGGCAAGCATGGCAGCAGACCTTTTGTTCCAGGAGAAAACTACCCAGAATTCAGTGCATTGGGTATCTGAGAGCTCTTGAGGCCCAGATGTGAACAGAAAGGGGACTGAGACCCCATCCAAGCTGAAGTGGACCAGAAAGAGAACCTGGTCCTCTTTGTAATAAACTCACAATGTGAACACAAAAAGAATTGAGTTCTTTTTCTGTTGGTCCACTTTTTGGTCCACTTACAGAGGACTGACTTTGGTTTGCTTAAAGGGGACTATATGTGAAAACACCTTATGACACCTTGATCAAGACCTCAGACCAGACTGAGTACCACAGCCCTAATGTGCAGTTTGCAGATGCTCTCCTGTTGTCTCTGCAGTTCAGGCTGTTCTAGTGTAATATGTAATCTCAGCTGGCAACATGCAGTCATGTCCTACATTTAAAAGTCTCATGGGATATTACTTTCCATGCTCTTTCACATTATGAGTCACTCAAACTGGCAAGCCGGCACTAATCTTATACAACAACGCTCTTCATTACAAACACAAGAAATTATGAACACATTTTTTCGACATGGGCAATATGCACATCATTACATAACACTGCTTGCAGATAAAACAGGTGAATTAAACATAAATACGTAATACACATAATAAGCCAGATGGGTCGTTGTTTTTAAATTACATCCCAAACATAATTTAACAACAAATTACGTTGTAACATCAGCTGTGCCTCTGAGATTGGCATTGATTGAGCCATCCAGTTACTGAAATGACTCTTCGTTTCTCTATTTCCACTCAGTGATTTGTCTTGTTCAGGCCCCAGGACTCCAGGGTTCAGTCAGAACAAAGGGACAGATTGCAGACAATTAAGTTGGCAATAAAAAAACAGTATCTCTGTGTTTGAGCTCTGACTTTGAGTGTGTTAACCCTTATACAGCAGAGACCCACATGGGAGATATGCATAATAGACAATGAGTGATTTTACTATCAATATTAGGAGGTACTGGGCCAACAGTATTAATTACCTATTGAGTACAGGTTTTTGCCTCAGTTGCTCAGTATTAACATTTAGCTATTTAGCAAAGTTGGCCACCACTTGTTTCTCACTGAAAATGGGCATTGGAAGGGACTGTCGAGAAAAGAAGAATGTCCACACCGAGCAGTCCACAACCATTCAAAGGCACAAGCTTTGACTGTTTAACAGGATTTCTGAAACTTAAAATAAATTCAACAAAGTGAGAATACTTATGAAAGTATACTTAAATAATCAAGAGAATGTGAAAGACTTTTAACCAAGCTTCGGTAACTGTTTCACATTCATTTTTTTCTATTGTTTTTTAATGCTAGTGAAACCCCAGTTCCTTTTATTCTTTTATTCTTATGTGCTAATTGAGCATTTGCATGAAAATATGTGGATGGAAATAGACTGTTTATGCACTGACTCTGTAGATAACAGTCATCTCATTAAGTTTAGCTGATGTCTGGTTCTCACCCTCGTTCAAATAATAGTGCAATAATCATGCTTAAGCTGATATACAATATAATTGAAAACTGTTATGTGGGCAGGAGCCATTAGTGTGTGTTGATGTGTTGTTAATTCAGTTGGTCTAGTGTGCGTCTAAAGTACTAAAGCACTGCTGATGTCAGGTACACGTTAAATTATAATTACAAAAACTAGGAAAATGAGTACTGGGTTGAAAATAATATTTCAAAGCACCATCTGTCGGGGTAATTCTTGTGTTGTCCCTTTGTAAACCCATGAACAGTGGCATACAGTATTGCAGTAATCAGCTCCTGATGACTTTGTGCTGTAGTGAACAGGGCCATAGCCAAGAGTAAACGCTTATTAAACCCTCTCTAAATTGACCTAAATTGAACCTGTCTATTCCCAAAGTGGAACATAAGGACCGGAAGGATTTCACCATTGTGCTAAATAATGTAACAAAAGTTATAACAGAGTCACAGGAAGCTTGGCTTGAACTTAAAAGACGGTATATATTATGTTGCAAACTGGTGGTATGGACGTGAGTGATTGCAAGCTGTTGCATTAGGGGTAGAGTAAAGTGCAGTTTTTCTAGAGCTGAACTCAAGTCAGAATTTAAATACCAGAATATCTGTGCTTCTGCTGCTTTGGGTTTGATTTTTATTTTAAAAATATATCCCTCACAAGTCTCCAACACTTTGAAAGCACAATATTAAATCGCTGGAAGACCACTTCAAGGTGACGACACTGTGGTTAAGGTCAGTGAAGTTTATATTTAAGTTGTCTTAGCAACATATCTTTGCTCATTTAAACTGCTATTAATTAAATTATTTATTTGGCATATATTCCAACAGACATTTTGACTGTTGCTTATTTAATCAAACGGGAAACTACAAGTGATACCAGCATAAACAGAATATACAGTACATATAGCTCGTATCAAAATATATCATTTCAATTTAACCCAACAGACCTTTTCTAAGATGACCAGATCTATGACTTACTGAAATGCACAAACTTACTTGATTGGATTTCTATGAGCCGACATTGTCCCACATCATCTTAAGTACACCGCTGCTTAAGAATAGTGTACACACCTGATCATGAGTTGACCTGTTGTTAGGTTCATTCAATGTAATTTTTAGACTTAGAGCCCCACGTTTCCAAGTTCACTTTATGGAATGTCCACCTGAAGCACCACTGGCTCCACTGTTGTTATTTGCTGATATTTTCCACCACACAAAATGGTTGGTGGGTGTTTATATAGATGAACTAGATCAACTATGTGTGTTTTTCACTCCAACAGTGTACTGGCAGTACGTTAGTGAACCCTGTAGTCAGCCTCCAGGGTTTCAGCATTTTGAATGAAACCTTTGCTGTGCAGTTGGACATCAATCTCATACATAATGTACCTGCATCAAACAGGGCTGAATAAAGTCAATATTACAAACATTTGCCCTGAACGCTGGATTAATAACATTAATATTGCTAACACTGACCCTCAGAAGACTAGCAGAGAGCATAGTCTGCTTAAAGGGACACTGTGTAAGTTTTTAAGTATTTTATTACCTCAAATCAACATCTTCATTCATAAATAGATCCTCATTGGTGTAAAATAACATGCCAACAATGTAACTTATCCTCCTGGGCGAAGAATCAGTTATCTGTCTTTACATAGAGGGGGTCACTCATACGGAGGCTTCCATGTCTTTCCGGTCTACAAAAATCTCTGAACTGCTGAGAGGGACATACAGCACTACTTGCAAGTACCCATAGGACAAAAAGCATTTCCACGATTTGCAAATCATTTTTCATGGAGAAGCAAGGTGGAGATGACGGTCTTACTTACCCAGCACTAAATTAAAACCTGCACTGTACTTTTGGTCATAATACAAGACCATACTTATGCCGTGACGAAGGAGAAGGAATCGTCATCGGCAAAAAAGTGTAAAAAGGCCATAAAATGACCGGAGTGGCCGTCCAGGAGTGCCCCGTGCCCGGCCATGGCCCGCCGGGGCCCGCCGGGGAGTCCTCTGGACTGGTGGAGGGCTGTGGAGGTCCGGGGAAAAATGAGCGGAGTTGATCCATTCCGCCTACCGTAGTTCCAACCATGTTGCAATGCATGCAAAATCAAATTTAACCACTAGATGGGGGAAAAAATTACAGTATCACTTTCAGTTTCTTTTATTTTCTTTTGTTATTGTTTGTGAATTGTTATATATATCTATCTATAACTACAAGACAACCAAAAAGAATGATTTATAGCGTAATGTGACTTACGTTATTAAATCCATCTAGGCCGCAGCTTAATCGTCTATAAACTTGCATAGCTTTTTTGCTCAGTTGTCATGGAAATGGCTCATACTGTCTGCAGTATATCATCCGATTATCTATACAGTGATAAAAATGTACAGTATTGTACTTTATAGTTCCATATTTAAATCAAATCCATCTACAGCACCAGAGGTTTAGATTACAATATTTGAACTGCACAGTTCATCATGAACCACTGTCTTCTTATTGCATAACAACATCCTGAATGTTACAGTGACTTTGCTTGATCTCTGATCAGTATCTTCAGTTTCCTTAAACCTGCAGTGCCTGATCTTGATCTTAGAATACACTATTGTAAGCACTTAAACTGCCTTTGTGTTGCACTGTCTGTTCAGACAGCCTCAGAGCTGAAGGATGTTGCATCTTCAGCCTGCAGCTGCAACAGCAGCAGCAACAAATGTCTGATGCAACATTTAGACACTGATAAAGAGATTACTGGTTTAGTTGAAATAGGCGATGGGCTTTCTCAGCCCTGTGGTCTGGTGTCAGTTCACTGATTCACCTGTTTAACAGTACATTCATTCTCAATATTTAAAAGGATATGAAAAGGAACATCAGTGATGTCAGCCTCAATAATAAAAGATAAACAGCATGATGTGCATAACGAGAAGGTATTAGTGCTTGCTGAGAGAAGAGAAGGGTCTGACAGGTGAAGTCACAGGGGGTTTCATCTCACATACTGTATGTCAGTCATTCAAGAAATGAACTCCATTGATTTTTTTTCACTCGCTCTTAAAAAGGCAGTGTGTCACTTTGTCAAGATAGCTTGAACGGTTCAGTTATTTAGACTGCTGTGCTTCTTTTTTGCCTTCATATCTGGCAACAGTTCTGGCCAGAAACATAAAGTTTTGAGGTTGTCTGTCCATCGATCAATCTGTCCCAAGATATTTCAGGGAAGCTTGTGGGGAATTCCTTAAAATTTGGCACAAACTGCGACCTCATGCTACATGTTTTTGTCCATAAATTAACAAATCAAACTGTGACAATTTCACACAAACATGAGCGTAATTCTAGTTTCTAATTGTCAGCAAATGCTGTAAAAAGCATATTTCACAAAGTGTGTTTTAGGACAAGTCTTATGTATGGGGTGCACTCCTAAGCTCTTCCGAGACAGCATTCCAAAGTGGAGAGGCACTGCAGCAGACAACTCAGTCGCTTATAGTTTTCTGTTTGCAGTGGGTTTGGTAGAGAATGGATGTGCTACTTGAGCCAAGTGGGTGGAAGTACATCTGAATGAGGTCACAGGGATAAGGCCACAGAGCTGTGAACAGCTTTGTAGGTCAGCATGAGGATTTTCTACTCAATGCAGGAGTGAGCAGGAAGCCAGTGTAAGTGAAGTAAAACTGGAGTTACGTGTAGATGTGAAGGTGTTTTTGAGAATATGGGTAACAGTTTTAAGCATACTAAAGTTTACTGATGTTATATGCAGTGGTGCTTTAATAATGCATGGTTTCACAGGGGCTGAAGATCAGAGGCCTCACAAAACATAAGGATAAAACTTTTCTCAAATATATACATTATAAATTATAATATTATATATTTGCAGGAAAGTCCCAGAGGTTTCCCATGCATAGCTATGCAAAGTCCAGTCATGGGAAAGTAAATGTCCAGCTATTTAGTTTTGTTTTTGACATTCATTCTTTCTAACTTAATGCAACAATGGATTCATATTAAATAGTTATCTCTGCCAAGGAGGTTATGTTTTTACCAGGGTTTGTTTATTTGTTTGTTGGTTTGTTGGTTTGCAAAATAACTCAAAAAGTTATGGACGGACTTTGACAAAATGTTCAGGATTGGTCAGAAGTGGCGATCGGATCTGATTCCACGTCACTATTGCAACAGTACATCATCAGTAGGGTAAAACTAACTTACCGCATAACGGTCTAATCCTAGCTCACGTTTCCTATTAGTGGTGATCAGATGCTATTCAACGTCACCACCAAAAATTAATCAGTTTTAAGTTAGGCCACTTCTGGCCTTTTGAGTTACTTTGCAAACCAACAAACCAACAAACCCGGTGAAAACATAACCTCCTTGGCGGCAGGGGTAACTTTAAATAAAAAAGTCGCCACCGCCACTGCAGAGGTCTGCGCTCCCTGAGTGCTTTTCTGGTTAATAATAGTAATAGTAGTAATAGTAGGATAGTTAATATTAATTGTATAAGTGTATATATATCCATACTCTATAATTGTTAGCTGTCAGTCTACTTCCTCCACCTTTGCTGGCATCTTGTTTCTTGACAAATTCAAGAAATCAAGCATGGATGGCACTGAAGAAACATTACTCGATTGAAATTAGCAGGATAGCCTGAAACTAGTAGTAGGAAAGTAGATAGAGCTATACCAAATATGCACATGCATGTAAATTCTTGTGCGTGTGCAGGTAAAACACATAGGGTATACCTTTAAAAAAACTTGAAAACTTATGTTTGACTCCAAATAGGCCTCAGGACACAGTCATGAATCATTAAGATTTGTGAAAATCTACCAACAGCTTAGTGATTGAGTCCCACATGAACACTTTCTGTGCAGTATGAACAGTTTTGGTTATTTCACATGAGACATTTTCTATTTTAATGAGAATGTGAGGATGATCAAACCACACCCACAAAGCCCTGGGAAAGAAGATTAGCTGACTTTTGATTAGATAATTGTAGATCTCTGACAGTCCTGGGCATTCTTGTTTGTTTAATTTCAAAGTTTTCAGGAGATTAATCCACATTTGGTGCTCTAGTGAGTATTTGTGGCAGCAGGACAGTGTGTGGGGGATTGTGTTGGAATAAATTACACTGTTTTCAGGGTAATGATGGTAATGTTGCCAGTGAAACAGTGTGGCTCATTTATGTGTTTTTAAAGCTGAATCAACAGATTTAAATTGGTGCCTATTTCCAACACATCTAGCAGAAACTGAGCAACATTAACTGAAATATGAAAATCTTTAAAATATAGAAGAAAATAAAAGCTCTTGATGCACTGTATCATTTTGGGCCAGTTGGATGGATTTAGGTCTAGAATATGAGTATCACATTGTGAATTTGAGTTAACTTGATTTATATTTCCATTATCTCAAGGTCAACAGTAGCTCCAGGGCTGAAATGACAAAGTCTAACCAGAATTTATATGTTTATGAATATATTCCGTATCTAAATAACAATGCAGGGGCTGATACTGTTAACATTCGTCACCTCATACTCAGTTTGAAGATCATCTTCTTTGGCCAGAGCAACATAATCAGTCCCACATGCTGCCATAATTATATGTAGCCTTTAATTTCATCAACACAGAATAATCGCCTGCTGAAAGTCAGAGATTAAAAACCTCAGCTCTCCGTACCACAATGTGCTAACTTTCCTCCTTAAAAAAGTTGATGCTTTAATATGTTCCAATGTTATATGAAGTCATGCCAGAGGAGTTAACATTCTGCTGAATTACTCAGGTTTAACATGTTTTAACATAAATTACATATGTCACCATGGCTTCCAAAACAGCCCAAGCATTAATAATAAAGAGAATCAGTGACATCTGCTGCTCTGTTTGAAATGAAACACAGCCTGATGCAAGCCATCAGCTGAAGGCTACTTTCTCCCTTTGACTACATCTGTATCAAAAATTAATCAAAGCTGCAATATATTGTCATGCTTGTGTTTCTGTAATATGCATAAAAGTAGGTTCTGTATTGCTTGTGTAAACAACACTAGATGATCCAAAAAATGAACCAGCAAGCAGCACAGGCAGGTAAACAGGTGGGTAGATAGGTAGGTAAAATAAATGACAAGTAGACAGGAAGTTAGATAAGCAGGCAGGTAAACTGACAGGAAGTTAAATAGGCAGGTAAACAGGAAGGTACACTGGCAGGTAGAGGAGGAGCTAAACAGGCAGGGAAACAGGCAGGTAAATACGCAGGTAAACAGGAAGGAAGACAGGTCAGTAAACAGGCAGGGAGACAGGCAGCTAAACACAAAGGTACACTGGAGGGTGAACAGGTAGATAAACAATCAACGCATTATCTTTCCTCATCTTTTTAGTTGTGTCCATGAAAAATAGCAAGAAAAATGTTTATTGCAACAAGCGTGGAAATGTACATATGGCTTCAATTGTTTGGATAATGCATGAGTTTACTATATGGGTCACCTACAAAACTAAAAATTAATAAACAATGTGAGGCTGAATGGAGTTAGCCTTGCTTATAGCGACGATCATAGCAAACAGAAGGTTTGCAGTGCAGACTTTGTGCGTTATTCACAAGGAGCAGAGGCTTTCTTTAACATCCTTAAAAGATTATCTATTGATTTATCATTGTACTTCTATAACATTGTCAGACTCACAATGGACAGTTCGAAAAAATAAATAAATAAGCAAAACTGTCACAGTAGAAAGGATATTGCCTTTTTCATTCAACACATTATTTTTCTTTGACAAACCTTGAAGCACCCACACTCTGTTAGGTTTCAATGCATTCAATCCATAAGACAATAAATGATATAAAAACATTGTTCCCATCAGTAGATCATATTTAACTTTTTTTTTTGCTTTTAGCTCACCACTGAAGATTTGAAAATTCAGAAGGCCGAGAATCAGTCACTTCAGTGGTGTGTGAGATAATAGTTGTGATGGATGAACACGATCTTTAGGGGGAAGAAAAATTTATGAGATCATTCAATAGTGCTGACTCCTTCAGCTGAGGATTGATGAGCCAACCATTTATTCAAGAATCTCCTGTCAATCCAATTCATCACTGCATGATCGTTTGAACAGGATTTATTGAATAACACCATCTCTCAGGTAATTCCTTCCATTTCACAGGAGAATTGAAATACATAGACTGAATCTATATTGTGGAAAGATGAATGATGGGTCAATGTCACAGTTTGCAGAGAAACGACAACAGCAGCCAAAATCGAATTGAGGCGATGTTTCGCTGTGTAGTAATCAATTCCATTCGGCAGGATTTTGATGCTGACACAGGTACTGTGCTGTTATTAATGATTAGCAGGGATGGGAAACTCTTTTCCATGTTCCAATTGAAGGTGTCACACAATCTGATTTAGACACTTCATTATCGGCAGATATTTACTGATTTACTGAACAGTTATACCAGTAATAATCAAATAAAAAGAAATGCATGTATTGGATAGATAGATAGATAGATAGATAGATAGATAGATAGATAGCCTGGCACTGCACGCACTCCTCTGTCTGGTGATGGTGCTGTGCAGTTGGCATTCTCCATGACTGACTGGTAAAACCTCAGCAGTTGTTTCTGGGAGCTGTTAAAAGACTGCAGCATGCATGTCAGTGCTGGATGACTAGTCCAGTCAGTTGTCCAGTTACAGTCCCAGGTATTTGTAGGTCCTGGCGGCCTCCACATTGGATCCCTCAATGGAGATCTGCTGCAGATGTGGCCAGGACCGCTGAAAATTCACCACTATTTTCTTGGTCTTGGCAGTGTTCAGCAGTAGATGGTTTGCCTTCATCAAGCTCCTGTACTCCCCCTCCTGTCTACCCCACGATTGTTGTGTTGTCAGCGTATTTCTGCACATGGCATGACTCACAGTTGTATTTGAAGTCTGATGTGTCCATTGTGGTGCACCAGTGCTGCAGACCACAGTCTCAGGGAAGCAGTCATTCACCACTCACTTTGTCCAGATGAGACTAAGCCCTGTCCCCACCTCCTCCTGGTATGCGAACTGTATGTGGGTCAAGTGCATGGCGAACCTGGGGTCTGTGATGAGACTTTCCAGAGGCAGGATATTTTCCACAGTAGAGGGACATGCTGGAGGGGCAGAGTCTGAGGTGATTGCTGTCCACAACAACCCAGACAGACCAGCAAGTGTTGCAACAGCCCCAGAGATACAGAGAGGCTCCTGGTTAATGGAAAGCTGAAGGAAAATGCACAGACTGGCACAGATATGTTGCTTCTCAGGAGAGACACATCAAAAACAACATCCCTGCCAGCCTGGACCCTCACCAGTTTGTATTCAGAGCCAACAGATCCACAGTGGACACCACTAAATGTCCAGTGTCCTGCACACAGCCTTCACACATCTTGAAAATAACAACAACTAGGTCAGCATTCATCACAATCACCCCCATGAAACTGATCACCAAGTTCAGCACTCTGTATGATATTAACCTTCCTCATAAATAAACCACAGACAATCAGGATTTGCGGTCACACCTCCTCCACACTAGTGTTGACACCGGAGCACCCCAGGGTTGTACCCCAGCCCCCTCCTGTTCAGGCTGTACACCCACAACTGCGGCCTCTAATATATTGAGAAAACCGTTTTGAGGTTTGCGGATGACATATTTAAAAAATGATGAGATTTCGTATTGAGAGGAAATTAACAATCCTGAATGAACAACTCAGTGTAATGCTCAGTGTCACAGAACCATAGCTGAGGTAGTGCATGTGTTTTAGGTTCCTGGAAATGAGCGTTACAGAAACCTTGTCATGATTATCTTACATCTTCACCCCGGTAAAGAAACCCAGTGCTACACTTCCACAATACTGGTCCCATTTGGTTTTCAGAGGAGCAGAAAAAAGCAAAATGATTGCAAAACAAAGTAGAACCATTGATACTCATCTACCGTAACATCAGTAACAATGGTGGGGTGCCAAAAGGCTATTAAAGGACAATACCAACCCCAAGTAGAGCCTGTTCAGCTGTGTGAAAAGTGAAATAGAAGTATCTGCTGCCATACCACCAGACTACAGAACAGCTTCTTTCTTCCAACCATAAATAAATGACATGAGACATTACCATACAGGACATATTTTGTGTGTGTAGGTGTATGCACTGTATATAGGTAACTGATTATATTATTCGATTTTATTGCATTTTTATAGATACTTATTTAAAGCTGCTACGAGGAACTTTAATTGTGTCTTGATTTTATCGGTCACTGTGGAGTGTTAGTGCACCAGAAAACCTCTCATTGTACTACAGCAGGGTCTGACAGTCTGCCCCACTCTCCCATGCATCCCTTCAGCACACTCTGCAATACAGCCTCAGCCTGCAGTAGCATTGTATTGATATTGGTCCCCAGCGACGGACAGAGCAGCAAGGAAAAACTCTGCCCCTGGCTGGAGAACAACAGTCAAATGCAGCAGAACTGGATCTGGGTATATCTGCAGTGGGTTATCACTGGAGTCTGAGATAAAGGTGACCCCCAATGGCAAACATTAAGAATAACTATGTAGAAATATCCACTGGTCTCATTTACTTATACGTAGGTCATATAGAGGCATCAGTATTAAATTGAGACATAACCAGTCTCACAGCAACTTTAAATAATTCTATATACTCTATGTTGTGTGTAGCATGAAGACGGTAGGACTGACATTTCATTGTGTAACCATCCATCCATTATCTACTGCTTATCCTCATAGGGTCGCGGGGGGGCTGGAGCCTATCCCAGCTGTCTTAGGGCGGAAGGCAGGGTACACCCTGGACAAGTCGCCACCTCATCGCAGGGCACATAGAGACAGACAACCACTCACAGTCAATATAAATTAGCCAATTAAACTAATCCCCATGTTTGATGGTTGGGAGGAAGCCGGAGTACCCAGAGAGAACCCACGCAGACACGGGGAGAACATGCAAACTCCACACAGAAAGGCCCCGGGCCCGGGATTCAAACCCGGTACCTTCTTGCTGTGAGGCGACAGTGCTAACCACTACACCACCGTGCCGCCCTTGTGTAACCATGTGTTACAAAATTTAACAGTGGTACATTAATTAGTTAATTTATTACTCAGTGGTCAGGAGCACATCTATAGGACATGTAAACATGTAAGTGAAGTGCAGAGAACGAAAGATGATGAAGTGACTAAGAATAAATATGATTGCAAAAACTTTGATTATGTGGTAAAAAAGCAGAGACAAAAACAATGCAATATCAAACAGACAACTAGAAAATCTCAGAGAGCACAGACCTCTGGCAATGCCGACTTTTTTTTTTACCTAAAGTTACCCCCACAGCCAAGGAGGTTATGTTTTCATCGGGGCTTGTTTATTTGTTTGCATATATGTTGGTTTGATGGTCTATGTTGTGGATAGATTTTGACAAAATTTTAAGGATTGGACAGAGTTGGCCTAACATAGAACTGATTAATTTTTGGTGGTGCCGTCGAATTGGGTCCGATCAGCACCAAAAAATCAATCAGTTTTAAGTTAGGCCACTTTGGGCCAACCCTGAAAATTCCATCAAAATCCGTCCACAACTTTTTGAGTTATTTTTCAAACCAACATACATACAAACAAACCCCAGTGAAAACATAACCTCCTTGGCAGAGGTAAAAAAACAGGCAAGCATTAAGCCTGGAATATACTTCTCCGACTGCGTAATACGTTATCCAGCTCCGTAGTTACGGAGACCCCTCGAGCCCTCGCAGTTCTCCGTCGTGATGTGTGTTGTGCATCCCTGCTGTGAAATGCATCCCTTCGCAAAGTGAAGCAATTCACCTTGATTTCGCAGATAAAAGTTGGGGAAAATATTGTGAGAGAGATAGAAGAGAAGAATGTTGCTTTCAGTCTTTAAAGCTCCTCTAAAGAGTGCCAATAACAGATGTTCTTCTCAACACAAAATCGGATAATAGCGAACGCAAACCAACACCATTCGGGATTATCTGTGGAACTATACCCCAGCCATAATTACTAAATGATTAGATGGATTTTTTGAGAATGTATTTGACTTGCGTTGCACAAGGCTAATCAATACTTAAGTTCCTGTCCTGTCCGCTGCTGTGGAGGCGACCTGTCTGTCTGTTTCTTTGTAGGGTGAGGGGGTGCATTTCATGGCAGGGGTGCAACTAGAGGACCAATCACAGCCCTTGCCCTCTCCGTTTTACCTTAACGAATTGAAGGACAGTTTTAAAAAAATCCTGCGCCCGGAGAGGACGTCGAGGCTCTCCGTCAGACTCTCCAGCAACACAGCGGGCTCTCCATGTCTATGTACAGCAATTTACAGAGTACTATAAACTGGCCTTTATTGTGCTGTTGTCGTGTGGACGGAGCCACAGTCTGGTCCTGCTGCTTTGCCGAGTTTCTGTCTCTTGAAGATTCTATTGACATCCATCCATCCTTTATCTACCGCTTATCCTCAGATAGGGATAGCATAGCATATCCCAACTGTCTTAGGATGAGGGGCAGGGTAGACCCTGGACAAGTTCATCACAGGGCACATAGAGATAGACAACCACTCACACTCACATTCACACCTATGGTCAATTTAAATTAGCAAATTAACCTAAATTTTTGGATGGTGGGAGAAGCCGGAGTACCCGGAGAGAACCCACGCAGACACGGGGAGAACATGCAAACTCCACACAGAAAGGCTCCGGGCCAGGATTCGAACCCGGTACCTTCTTGCTGTGAAGCGACAGTGCTCCAATATGAGTAGAGGTATCACAGGGAGGGGTCCTCTGAGGTGTGAAGTGGTGTGGAGTGTGGTGTTGTCTGAGAGCTAGTGTTGGATATTCATTTAGCATTTCGCACCTCCTTACTAAACCTGTACTTAACCTCTTCCTTCTGCAACCGTAGCCATCTGAGGCTCCATCCACACGACAACGGCACGATAACGCTTGTGATAACGTTGCCGGAAGTATTTCCGTCTACATAGCAACGCCATAACGAATGACAATGTGTGACAACGATGTAATACATATGCCAGGGCAATAGGCGGCGCTGCAAAGAAACACAGAGAGACCCACGAAAAAGAATGAAAGAATCTAATGAGCATGAGCATGAAGTCCTTGTTTACTACCACTTCTGGTCACATGATGATTTGACATCATTATTAGCGACAACGCTGGGTACACACTGCAACTCCAGAGCATCTGTAAACTCATCCAGGCTGCTGGTTTCAGTCCAAATGAAATCCAAATGATGAATGTAATCTCTACCAGCTAAAGAAAAATATGTCTCTTTAGTGGCAAAATGCATCCTGTACTGAATATTGCATCAACAGCAATGACAAATACTACATTTGTGAAGCCTATCACGTTCATATTTTTAACACAGTGTTAGAGAGGTGTTGGTTCAGTCCATGGTAATTTATGAGGCTTTTGATCATGGTGTTGTATCAGCTTGCATTATATTGTTAGGCGTTCATGTTCCTGTGTACACCCAATGCGTGTTCCAAGGACAAAGCTAAATCTTTGGAACAGAATGAAAGGCCCAAGGTATTTGAAGCTAATGCCTCAGAGGGAGAGCTGAAAGAGTAAACATCTTAGACCACACTCTGAACACTTGTTCATGGCAAGGACAAAGAAGTCAAGGCTTTGAGCAAACCTGAAGATCTGCCATTAGAAAGTCCTCAGTGTACTGGATGCAGCTCCATGAGCTCTAAAATGAAGAGATCATTTATTCAGACAAGACCCCGTGGAAACACACTTTCACAATGTGTCAGGGTAACAGACCCCAGGGTTTGCGTTTGTGTCAAGGTTAATAGCAAAGTGTTTATCTAAGGTGAGTGAAAATTCTCTACTCTCTGTGTAAGGCTGGAAGAACTTGATCCACCTTTATGTAGGATAAGGCCCTGAAGTAGCCAGAGCATGTTTTACAGGTTGAAAATATGAGGCATACGACCCTGCCTTTTTTTTTTTGGTTTAAAACGCTTGACCTTTTCTCCTCATATGGCACAAATGTGCATTTGTACTCAAGGATGAACAGATCAATATTTTGTGGTAAAAGGCCAACCTCATTATGAC
Source organism: Synanceia verrucosa (assembly GCA_029721515.1). NCBI lineage: Eukaryota > Metazoa > Chordata > Actinopteri > Perciformes > Synanceiidae > Synanceia > Synanceia verrucosa. Next base: position 11,858,259 of record CM056561.1, on the reverse strand, counting down.
CTCACAAAACACATTTTTGGCCATGATTCAATAATTTAAATGTCAATTCTGACTATTATACACAAATGCCCAATAGGATCAAATGAAAAAGTGATGACATTTTGGACAGACAGAGATGTAAACCGCTGTAATGTTGTAAACTTGACTGTTTTTTTATTGTTCCTATGAATTAGTGCTTATATTAGCTTAACATGAATGAAAATAAATGACTGAAAATAACTAAGCTATGGAAAATTTCAAATAGCACATTAATATGGCTTCATTACCTCCGCCAAGGAGGTTATGTTTTCACCAGGGTTTGTTTATTTATTTATTTGTATGTTTGTTGGTTTGTCGGTTTGCAAAATAACTCAAAAAGTTATGGATGGATTTTGACAAAATTTTCAGGTGGCCTAACTTAAAACTGATTAATTTTTGGTGGTGATCGGATCCGATTCAATGTCACCACCAAAAATTATTTTTTTTCATTAGTTAATTGCGATTAATCACATTTGTATTGTATTTTCAAATTTGATTATTAATATTTCTCCACAGTTTTTAAGATTACATTAAAAATGATTGTATGTACAATTATTGCCCTTCACAACAAGCCATCTGCAGTACATCTTTGAGTCTTCCATGATGTTAACTGTTCTGCAGTCAGCTGCCACCCATTTGACAAGCACTGTAGTTAACCAGTTCTACTTAGTTTCATCCACAGGTCTGTGGACACTTGCACACTCTAAAATAGTGCCTTGAACTACTTTTATGATATTTTAATTCTGTTTTACACAAGGTGCATATTGCATTTGATGTCTCCACTGAGCCGTGTGGGACTTTTTAAAAATAGAGTGATTAATTCAGAATTGTATTGCTGCCTTTCTTCTCCATGACTGTAGCATTAGGAACAGGAATCTTCAAGAAAGGGTGCGTTGAAGCGATAAAGTAGCACCATGCAATTAACACATTATGTTTTGATTTACCATGGTTGACAGCCTTAATATAAACTTATTTTCTCTGAGTCTGGACGGATGTTCATCACTTACTTTGATGAGAAAAATGTAATAGAAATAATTACCAAATTACTTACTGACAAAAATACTGTAATATACAAGTTTTATTTTCATTGTTTCTAGTTATGTAATCTGTAATTTCACCATTGTAACAAATTTTTCTACACAGCATCTATTGCATGTATGTCTGGTTGTAAAACCCTTTGGCAAATTTGTGTTTTTAGCCAACAAAAATGACTTTAATTGTAGTTAACTTGAGGTTCAGTTTTAGTTTTAAGTGTGAAACTGGTCAGAGTTCTGGAAGGTTGTGGATGAGAAACTTGTAAAGGAAAAACCTGTATGAGGGTCAAAAGATAAACTAGTACAAACGTGAGATTTCCCTTTAAGTCTCTTTTACCTGCTTCTCTTTTTCTGCTGACTAATGTGGCCTGTCTCAGAGCTTTTGATGGTGCGATCAACTTATGCACGGAACAGCAGAGGGCCAATTAATGGAGCCCCTGTGTGGCTGCTGGAACCAAGGGATTACAGTGAGGAATGTAAATGGGGTTTGGCTTATGTATAAAACAGATTTTCAGCATTGAGGAGTCATTAAGATAATATATCAACCTCCAGTGTAGTAATAACGACACCAGGTCTGCTTAGCCATTGTTTTAGAGTAGCAGCATAGCAGAGGTTGACAAATGTGATATATGTGCTAATTTCAAGTTGTTTTTAAGTCCTAGTGATGATACAGTCAGCAATGCAAATTAAAATGAAACTTAATTAATTCAGCCCTTTCTACTGCAGTACACCCGCTGTGAGTGAACAGTAAAGCAAATTACCTTTGAGCCTGCAGATATTTGTTGAATCATATCAAAGCCCAGGACAAATAGGCAGCATCGGTAGACACGCATCCTTTTTCCGCAGGAGGTTTGAAGTGTCAACACAGAACAAATACAAGACCAGCTGATGGTTTCCTGTAGTTTTTGGATGTCAGATGAATCCACGGTTTGGTCGTCTGTTTCCCTGTGTGACGCTCTAAATATGAGCCAATAGACACTGAATCTTGAGGCCAGCATGTGTTTATCTGCATTGAATGGATGTGCCTTGACACTGAGTCTAACAGTATACTCATTGCTTAACTAATAACACTGAATTCTAGTGATGAGTTCTTGTTTATGGCTAAAAGCAAACATTATTATTCTTCAAAAGCACTCTATATTATAGTTATCTCTTAAATTTCTGGGGAACTGGACATTGTAGACACATGATTCTTACCTGATTCAAAGGTCGAAGGACAGAAGAAGTCAAATAGTGTTCAAACTGTTCCAATCCCCAAACTCACCCTTTAGTTGTCACGTTAACAAACACATTGTGAGTTTGTTTTAATTTTCAGCCCTCAACAACCAACCTGCCCCAACTTGTCACATACAGACTCTTTGTCAGGATCTTTTTGTCACTTTTTAATGCACTGGGTAGCATAACACTCCATGATGCTCTTCTACTGTCACAGTTTTAAACACTTGGTTAGCACTGAGAATGCAACCCAAACTACTTTGTGTTGTTATGGAAACCAGTGTGGTTTGGGTTTGTTGTGTGGTTTGTTCTGTAAATTAAGTTACATGAGCCTACATAAGTTAAGTAGCCACCATAGTTGAAAGTCTTGTATTTGTTTACCCTTCCATATAAATGCAAATTGAGGGCCTTGCATGTTGGTACGACCTGGGAATGACATATCGTGCTGCAACACCAAACTTTTATTGCGTGCACATGGATGAGCTTAATCGTATAATAAAGGCATCGAGAACGTATCAAATTCACGTGGCTAAGAATTGTATAGGGACTCGATTCACGAATATGATAGGAACCCCTGGCTTAAGACGCCGTTAATCTTCTTTGTGCCTCTTGTTGAAGGTATTGTATCGCATTCGCATCCTGTGCATGCTCAAGATTTGCCCTGGAGATTTCACCCGGAAGTGGAAGGAGGTGCCATGCCATGCCATCATGATGCCATCATGAACAGCAATGTTGTTGTCGGAAAAGTATGGCTTCGAAGAAATCAACAACTTACTTTTGGACAGACGAGGAGACGGAGTTCATGCCACCAGATAGTTTATTGTTGTTAAGTAACCGTCAACCGGAAGTAGTTCTAACACCAATTGTTGAAAGGGCTACAGTGGCACCTAGCGTAGCAGAGTCAACCAGGTCGGTGACTATTATCTAAATTAAATGAACTCCATGTGTAGTTGGATTTTGGGACAGACCACCTGCCGAGTTGCATCGGATTTGACAAAATCCAGTACGATCCTACCATGTGACTGTAGTGACTGTCAGCTCAACGAGACAATGACAGACCCATCACTGCTCTTTATATATGTAATGTGTCATTATTTTATATTATGAGACCATTAAACAATGTTAAAAATGTGCCTTCTTTCATTCTGATTCTACATTATGTAAATCACTCATCTGTTTACTCTACAACAAACAAGAACATTTATTTTACTGGCAGAACAAAAAAAAAACAGGACACATTAAGAGGATGAAGAAGAATTCAAAAATATCTGAATTATTCTTTTGATGTATACTGCAGCAGAGATTGTATCATTCTGTTATGTTTCCTCATTATATCTGAACTATTTCAAAATAGCCTATAAAAGGCATCTGCATTTTGCTCCTGAATGTTTCACATTTCTCAAGGTTTTTTGAATCTTTTTTGACCTGACAGATAGGGGAGAAAGGAGCTGCAGCACTCTGTGCACTTTTCAGGCATCTGTGATGTATCCAGCAGGGAAATTTGAGTTTTATACACAGCAATGAATGAATAAATATTGCAGCACTTCATGAGTTGTATTGTATGTAATGATCACAATAATGGCATACAGACTTAAATTGATAAACATAGCATTTACCCTTGCTGGGGAAAGTGTGAAATCAAGTTGTTCAAACAGCACAGGGATGGGACAGATTTACATTAATTAGGCAGGGTGAGGCAAAGACGAGATTACAAATCTAATTGAGTGAATGCATCATGTAGAGGGATTCAAAAATGAAATAACATCCTGTTCTCAGTTTTGACAGGTAGACTGAAGGGTGTGTCTTTTTAAGCCCAGCTTGGATTCATTTTCAGAAGCATTTCTTTAGTTTTCTGTGCCAGGTTATATTGCTGTAACATACGGTGGTCTCTGTCTACTGCAATGTATGCATCTTGATAAATACGCTATGCTAAGAGATAGTGATGTTGAATAAAACATCAGAGAAGCTGCTTATGGTGGGTGACAGTGGAGCTGGACAGCTGTTGTTGTCCATGCTGTACTTATGTCACAATGCAGCGTCATGCAGCAACACTGTGTTAAATTTCTCATGTGTCCTTAAAACTGTCTGTTAAGACAAAAAATAAGAAGTCAACTCCAGATGCACCAAATGCTCTTCACCATCCAAATCTGCTCTTTACACAGGTGTGTTGAATGCAGAATCATGCTTGATCAAAAATTGGAGGCGTACTGGGTACTAACTAAAGTATAACAAATCATTTATATAAACAAAAATAAGAGAAATCACCTCCTGCATGTGGCAGATATGCATTTGCAATAAGACCCAGTAAATCTATGTAGGTCATTCACAAAAATATTGCCCAAGAATAAAATTAAGAACTTCACAAATTTGAGCTTGTAAGTCTCTCTTCAGAAATTTGCAAAAGAACACATAGCAATGTTAGTAGTGGTATTAGACCCCTAAAATGAGAGAAAACATCTTATCAAAGCAAATCAGTTAAAATAGTAGGCAGTCAAGGGGACATGACAGGTCCGTATGTTCAATAATTCAATCATGAATCTCCCTTGAGAAATCCATGTAGTTGTCACAGTTTCTGCTACCTTGTTCCCCCTCACAACTGCTTCTCTGTAGACTCAACAACAGTAAAATATCTACTGTTTTGACCTGTAATTGCCGACAACTCTTTCAGCCAATCAGGGCATCTTAGGTTATATTCCACCAAACTCTGGTCAGTGATGAATGAGTATTGAGTTCAGCACATGAGTACCAAAAGCTTGTTGTGCATTACTGAAACAGCTTAAGAACTCTTTCCTGTATACAACTTGGTCAGCAGAGAACTGATCTGCTTCAGCCACTCTGGGTCTGTACAACTGCTCAGTGAGTCAGTAGCCTCGAGTAACACCGGAGCATATTAAATCTTGTGATTCATAGACACCTACAACATCCAACAGTCTTTGATTACTGCGCAGAGTCAGTAACTCCTGCCAAGCACACTGCTGGGCTACGATCAAACATACACCACTTTCACACTAAAATTATCGAGTCAACGCACGATTTTATAACCCAGGTTGACACGCCTCGGCTTGGCACTGCCAGCTGACATGGTGTGACCTTCCACAGTGAGAGCTGCGTGCCTGTTTTTTCCTCCCTCCTATACGTCATCGCGTTAATGTCATCTTTACAGAAGTGCACCGGAATACTGTGAGGTAAACAATGGACAGCCAGCGAGTCACATCTTAACGTTGTTGTTTAGTGCATTGCAATTTTGTCCCTTTTGCAAAGTTTACAAACCCAGCGTAGTGTTAATACTAATACTAGTATTAAAACATACTGCCATGATCAATAAAAAAGGTGTGTCAGATAGCTATATAAACACGGTCGCACAGTTCACACAGGGATTCCCCGATCGGTGGGATGATGAATGATGTAAGACTAAATCACATACATGCTCTCATTAAAGATGATCACTACACATTTGATTTGTTTGATTAAATAAAATCTCTGTCCTTCAGAGATCGGTCTCTGGGAGAGCAATAGCAAGACTGATCTTATGAGTGAGCAGCTCTGCAGCTTTGGAGCTTCACAGTGACAGCCTGACAGGCTGCTCAGTGACTAAAGCAGAACGCGACAGGACGGTACATCAACATCATTGGGTAAATTGCGAATCAACGCGTGTCGACATGGATCGCCTTTCACACTGCAGCCGAGCTGATCCGAGCCGATAAACTCCCGGGTTGATTGGAGGGTCGTTCGACCGTGTCAAATGCCACGTCAACTGCATGAAAAACACGCACATGCAGCACTTTGGGGCATGAATCATGTACAAGAATCACGTCTATATCAATTTTATCTAGACTGTCTGAAGACTGAAACATTGTGAACACAGTAAATAAAGCTATGTATATTTTACAGCAGGACTTTTTGATGTTTCACCCCTGACAATAATATTTTCCAGTGTTGTCTGATTTTTTTTTTTAATATTTTCAAGAATGTTCTTGGAGCTCTTTTTTCCCATGTGGCTCAAATTCTTTTCAGTACAAGTATTTCCATTAACACGCTTGAATATTGTATAACAATTGGTAGTTTGGATAAACTTTAGCTGCCTGAAGAAGCAGCAGCTGAAGGCTGCATTTTCTGAGCTGTTTGTACTGAATAGAGCTCCACAAGACTAATTTCATCCCCCTACTTCCCTCTAATTGAATTTACTGCAACATTTAGGATACACTGTGCAAACGTGCATTTCTTCACTTGCTGTTCTGTCTTTCTCTCCACCTCTCTTCAATTGCACACATGCACACACCCACAGTAATGCTGTCTACCATAGTTAATAATTAGCAGGCCACGTCTGAAGCCCGTAGTGGAATCAGCTGCTAATCTGTTCCCATTGACTGAGCTGAGAAAGCAAATTAAGCAGCTAATGAGCACCATGACATCATTCAAATGACTGTGATCAATCTCTACAGACCAACAGCAGTAAGCACGCCGCCCCCCACAGATGCACTTAACAGTGAAAACAAATGAGAAAGAAATATCCTGGGTAGTGGATGGCATTTAGTGGGGGAATAATTTGACAGACACACATAAAATATACTTGACTTGACTCTATTACATACACTGTATACATTACATTGTCCAAAAAATCTGTGCACTGAAACAGTAAACTTTAGTGGTAATTAATATAAATGCTATGAATTGAAAAATGGCACGTATGAATCAAGGAAGAGAGAAATGAAAGAAAAAGAAAAATTGAGCAACTATTTCCTGGTCCTTTACTGGAAGAGTGCATGAATTGGTTGGTCAACTCAGCAATGTAACAGATGATGTAACTTTATGTTGCAACAACAATGGAACCAGGTCTTTTTTATGCAGGGCTAAAGTCTGTCTGAACTTGTTTTTAGTCTGTCTCCTCAATACTGTCTGATTTCCCAACCCTGTCTGGCACTCAGCCCCTATTGAACCTATTGAACATGTAGTTCAAGTACCACACAAATATATATACTCAACAACAAAAGAAACACAAGTTTTATAAAGTGAATTCTAGTTGTTGCCGTTTGTCTCAGTAGCAATGTGAAAGTGCTTATTTGGACAAAAGGTTGAGCATGAATGGTAACATGTGCCAAAAATACAATAAGTTCATTTTGTGACGCCATATTCCAGTGGCCAGATTACCAGCGGTGTGGTCGACCCAGACGATTAGAGCACTGGCATATGAAAATGTGACTGACACTTTTGTTTGTCTACCCAACCTGCATAAAATGGAAAAAAATTCTTTTGTCTAAGTGCTTTTGTAATGATGGCGCGACTAACGCAAATCCAACGTGAACGTGCTATTGGAATGCTGAGTGCCGACATGAGTGCGTGAGACGTCACCAACCCTGTATCAGTGCTCAAACAATGCGCAGGCGGCTCAGGGAGGCTGACTTTGGTCATACTTTGGTCTGCCGTTATCTCTAATATGCTTTTTTGAATGAATTTGGTCTCCAGACAGTAGTCTTTTTGTGCATTTTTTGAAATGATGTGATAAACCAAATGCTTACTCATATTTAACACCTTTAATAGGTTGCGTTTCATTTGTTGCTGAGTATAGTTTTATTTGGAACACAGCCTCAGTCATTTCACAGTTCAAAAAGAAAAAAAAAATGAAGCATTTTGCTTGGTCTATTTTCAGCAGTGGTGAACATTATATGACAGGCTGCTGCTCCTGTGTGCCTCCTCTCCGGTCCTTGGTTTATTAAAGTGAATATTCATATAGTCATGTCTGTGGGAGGGAAGCTTTAAAAAGCCATAGAGAGGTACAGGGGAGAGTGTGTAGTACCAACAGGCCCAGGGCTGATAACGACCCTCATACATCACTGATTGCTCGAGCTCACGCTGAGATATTACCATCAATAGCGTGTCCGTGTAAAATAAAGTCCAGAGGAGCAGTTCACCTCCTAAAGCAGCCAAGGCAGCACTAACTAATTATGATGATGCACAGCGGTTCAAACAAACATGAAAAGCGCATTAGGTTGCCTCTCTGTCATGATTATTGCCAGTTCCTGTAAAGGACCATAAGATCATACAGTATTATGTAATATATCTGCGGGCACGTTAGCTATTGATTCATGGTACATGATTTAAACAGAAACTCCTATTGAGCATAGACTAAAATCAATGTTAGATGCAATTACAGTGAATTAGCTGTGACAGAAGTCAGATGCAGCATTTATTTAAAGGCTATGTCTATGTCTGTTATATGCTCTGACATTACTGCTTCTTTCTTTCGAAGCCCCTTTACAACCTCTATTAAAGTAATGTGGACAGCTAAAATGGTGATAAGCAATTCTAGATTATGAGCAGAATTAAAAACAATGACACTTTCACTTTAACACCAGTAACTTCATTTGGACTTGGAATGACTTGGAATGAAGTGCAGCATAACTGTTCAATTAATGGATGTATCATTTTGATTTAAAATCAAAAGTCAAAAGTCAAAGTCAGCTTTATTGTCAATTTCTTCACATGTACTAGACATACAAAGGAATCAAAATTGTGTTCCTTACTGTCCCAGGCTTTGACAAGACAGGACAGCATTTAAAGTGCAAGATAGGACAACATTTATGTACATAGGCAAAACAATTTTTCAAATTTAATAATAATAGCATTACATTCTGTGAAGGCGAGCATAATGACTTGTTTAGGACATTTTCATACTACCTGGTCAAAACTGGAACTTAGAGCCACATTTTAAGGCTAAATGACATCAAATATAGATCATGAAATCAGGATACTGCAGCTTCTGCTAAAGAGCTAAATGTATTATTGCTGATTTTTGGATTCCAGTTTCACCACAGATGAAATAAACTGTGGTGTTGGATTTTTTGACAGAGCTGGGCTAGCTGTTTCTCTCAGCTATGATCATGACACATGGACAGTGAGAGAGACACTGAAAAATGTCTTAGTATACAGATATTACGTCACCGTGGAGAAGTCAGTGCAGTTGACCTGGAACATTTTTTTAACACATGAGGAGATCTCACCTTTCATATAATGAGCTTCTGAAAGCAGACAGCCTGATCTACCATCATGCACACTTTGATTTGAGCAGTAAGGATGGTTGGAACTGAAACAGGTGATTGTAATGTAATATCTGCAGATAAGTCTGATGTGCTTAATAGAAAATGAACAAATAATACCACAGATATACTGATGTAAGCACAAATAGTAATAGTCTTGCTTAGTCTCACACATCACCTATTTGCATGCACACTGATACACACACACACATTGACATATTAACACATTCAGTGACACAGTGTGGGTTGATGGGATTTGCAGGAGGAGAACATTTATGTCTGCAGAATTTATTTCAGTGCAATAGAGGGAGCACTTGGTCAACCAAGCATCAAAACCATCTCCTACACACACATACACACACGTCTCATCCTACTTGACAGAACTGGGGTGAAAACCAAGGTGCAAGGCAGAGGTGGGGATGTACAAGCACACACTCACACACACTCATCTACACTTCTCCACGGTTTCAACAACGCTAGGTGTTGTCTTACTAATAGGCAGGATTTATTTAAAACTCACTGCACACACACACGCAGAGAGGAATCCATGTCAAATGCTTGTCATGTCAGCAGAAAACAGATCTGACAGTATCCGAACAAACCAAAAGCTAGTTATGAAAAAGTCAGTTTGAGGCTGATGGATGCTTTCAGGGAACAAAGTCAGTTCTTTTTCTGAGCACCAACAGACTCCTGTGGAAATTCAAGAGTGTCATCTGTGAAGGTGGATGTGTGAGCCATGTGATGCTAATGATTTCAGAGCTTCCATCAGCCCACTGTGAATCCCAACACTGAAGACATTTACATTTCAAAGCCAGCTGGCCTTGAGTTAGCAGATTAAGGAATCATTCATCCAGGTGATCTTTCCAGGAGCAGTCTGACAATCACTTTATCATTTTTTAAACTTTTTTTTGTAGTGTTTTATAGACTGCTCCAAAGGTTTCTTTCCCTTAGAGAAAAGGTTAGCAATCAATTGTATGTGTGCATGGATTCACCACACTGAATGTCCAACATAACTGGATTCACAGAAACACGGCCTCCCTCTTAAATTACTAACAGTAATGCAGGGAGAAGCAAAGTAGAAACAAAGAGAAGTCTTGTGTCAAACAAGCATCATTTCCCTTGCTGCGCTTCCTTGGCCATGACTCCCTTCCATGCTAATTTGCCTCTTGTTGTATTTGTTAATTTGTTTGCTTGTTTGTTTGTTTGATTTTCATTTCCTATTAGTCTAGCCTTTTCCCTCATAGAATGACTTTTTGTTGCTATAGCTTAGAGTGTTTCCTCGTTTTTGTTATTTGATTTATTTTGTAGACTCTCAGTCATTAAGGTCAGGGTCACAGAGCAACAGAATGCAAACAAGTGGAAAGTGAACTGGACATGCAAAGAGGTGAAACATCTTAAAAAACAACTAGCAAGTCTAGTTGACTTTGGTTGTTACTTGTAGTTTCCTCGTTATCTATCTAATTCTAGGGGACAGCTGGAGATCTTCTGTGTCTTGTTTGGACACAAAACTCAGCAGCAACAGCTGATAGAAAATAGGCCCATGTGTTAAAATGTTTAAGGTACAAGACTGTGCCAATCACAGAGTTTAACAAAATGTAGCCCACCCAGAGCTGAAGCTAAAGATTACTCTTTCTACCCACTGCATCTGGGACCATCTGCCAAAACAAGCTTTCTCAGAAGAAAAGTTTCAATCTCTCTCACATCTCTGCCACTCCTGAATCCCTGTGACAGCGGGATAAATACATTAGTCTCATTTTTCTTCAAAACAAACACACATGACACCACAGAGCTACGCTTCAGTTTTAGAAGATGTTATATAACTGTGGTGACCTGGGAAGAAAAACCCTGAAATCAACTATTTTGGGAAATATAGAGCTGTTTGATTTTTTTTTTAGTCTGTAGCCTCCAGCTCCATATGTCAGACAAACAGGAGACAGCAGTATGTGAGATATGAGCCCTTTCTGGTAGTGTTGAATGAAGTCGGTCTCTGAGGAGAACACATTCATTATTTCCTCCAGAATTACCCTTAGATTAAATCACATGCATGATGAAGGTTCACCATCACGCTCTGTTTGTGTCTTTATTTGTGTGTGTGTGTGTGTGTGTGTGTGTGTGTGTGTGTGTGTGAGTGTGAGTCCATGCTTATCTGTTTTTTCAACATTTCCCTGATGTAATGCAATGTTCTACATCAAGGCAGTGGGGCGAGACACTAGTTTACACTTGTGCTGGAAGATATCACGTAAGTACACGTTTACTTGTTAAATAACATACTTGATTATATTTTGTCATAATAAACATAATATTTTGGTCCAGACTGAGGTATCTCAACTATTTGATGTATTGCCATGGAATTATGCACAGATCTTCAGCGTCCCCTTGATTAGTCCTACAGACATTTATTGTTGTGTTTTAGTAAATATTTTGTCTATTAATCATTAATTATTGAATGGATTGCCATGACAAAGAAACCGACATTCATAATCCCAGACTGGAGTGTGGCACTCCTGGCCAGTACAGTGTTTATTGATCTATAACAGCTTTTTGCTGCCACTAGGAATTGCATTGATAAGAGCAAAGTTTTGAGACTGGAAACCAAAACAATGAGCTTAAAGAGGCTAAAAGCACTGTAATGTTGAGAAGAGGCTGTTGGCTTACACTGTTTGTAGCTGTACCTACAAAAAGTAATGCACTGTAATTCATTTATGCATCCCACAAAATTGATTTGTGTGTAATCCATGTAATAGTGGACCAGGAAATATAAAGAGCAGCTGTCTCCATAGGGAGGAGGATGGGGTGATGGGTGGGTCAAAAACCCTGGACGCTGTTCATGTAACTTCCACACTTAAGTGACTCCACTTATACAGGTATTTTAACCCAAGTCCCAATTTTTCTTTTGTGGACAGATTGTTCTTTATTATTCTAAATGATAGAGAGCTGTAACACAGTAAGTGGTTTCTCTCTAGTTTCAGCAATTTTTAACCCATTTCGGTACATTGCAGTTTTCTGACAGCCTTCAGTTAAACTACAAGCAAACTGTCCATAGAGTCCAAGATGGAGAAGACGCCACTGAAGCAGTATAAAGAAAAATGCATTCTGCTTCATGACAGAATATTTCAGCTGCTGCTTTTTTCCTAACATGTGCTTATGTAGACTTGGAGAGCTATCAGATTAAAGAATGGCTGTTTAAGCAGGTTGCCTCTAGAGAAAAAGGGGTTAGAGGGGCAAGGCTATTAGGCTATTCTCCAAAGTTAGACCGAGAGCATGCTGGGAGATAAAACCATCTATGATTATCACTGAGGGGAGAGTTGTAATATAGTGGTTGTGGTGCATTAAATACACTCTATATGAAAAACAACTTTACTGTAACTGCATTAATTCACCATTAACGTGACATAACTTAATTATAATTAAGGGATGTGCAATATAGCTGGCTGTAATCACCAGTTTCGGACAGCTGTGTTATTACATTATGCCTTTCTCATTAGGAGCCACTCAACAATGTGCAGAATCAGCACTCTCTCTTGAGAAACGGAAGAATAAATCTAAAAAAATATGACATTTACATTCAATTTAAAACATACTTGTTTTATTATGTTTGTGTGATTTTTTTTTTAACTCATATTATTCTTACTTTTTGATCATAGACCCAAAGTGTTGCCTTTCAAAAGAGAAAAGGATCATGACAGTTACTGTTTTAGTTTGATTATGTCATATCAGGGGTTGTACACAAAAACTGAGGTATTCATTAATACTTTTTCAAAGTTTTTTTTTTTTTTAAATTAGGCTTACGAATAAAGTGCAAAGTTACCATCAAACTGTCATGTCACTGGGCATTGTAACGGTTCGACCTTCTCGATTGAACCTTTGAGTTTCTGAATATGCAAGGCCCAGAGAGACAGAGCTGATAGTCAGAGGGAGGTTTGTTCTCACCAGAGGGCGCTGTATCATATTGAGAAAATATGTTTGGAAGACTGTCAAACTATACATTTTATTCCCATCATTGTTTACCTCTATAAACAGCCTCATTTAGAATAGCTATTTAATTCTGCTGGTCCAGTGCTGTTCAAATGAATTCAGCAGTGGACGAAGAGACCCTGAAGTGAAAATTTACATTAATATTAAATATTTTACTTAATCTTCAGCCCTTGCTTATATGTTATGCTTTGCTGAAACCTTTTGTTGGTCAATCAATTTGTGGAAAATGTTCAACCACATTAAAGTTAATAATATGTGTGTATAATGCATATTGAAATAAATGGTGGAGGACCTTATTGATATGTTAGTACTATAACCGCTTACTATTAGTTACTATTACTTTTAGTCTACTATACAATACTGTATATTGGTACCATATTTTAGCTGGTTGCTAATCATGTTGATTTGCACTCATGCCAAGGCTTTTCTACACTTTGCTCCGCTGCATGTTTGGATTTGAAATGGCATCCTACACTTGCCCAGGTCTTCAGCCTCCCAGTGCCCCTTTTTATATGCAACTAACCAACATCTGTTTACATCCACATATTAATTATGTACATCGATTAATACCTCAGATCACCCGACCAGCCAGCTGCTGACCGCAGTTCTTTGCCTCAGTGTCTAATGAGTGATGTTACTCCAGCAATGAACAGTCCAATTAGCTGTCATGAGTCAGACACTAGCTAACATTGCTGATGATGCAGACTCATACATATTTTCACTGCGAGGGGAATAATGAAATGCCTCTCAACAGTAAAACCAGATAGTTACTCTCAGAACAACCAATCACAGCTGCTTCATTTGGCATTAACCGTTGTGGTCTGAATATGTCTCAAGACTGGCTAATTACAGATAGAGCCATTTGTCAAAGTGTCAGTTCATTTTGCCCAAAATGCATATAGCTGTAAATCACAGCTCTACTATCACTGCACCACCTTACTCCATTTGGCTATTTTTAAATCTGCATCCTCAGAAAACACACACACACACACACACACACATAAAGCAATAGCGCCTGTCAGGGACCCCTGATAACATCTAAACAATGGCTTATAGTTTCTGTAATCCCTGGGATTTTAAAGGGCCCCTGTTTCTCTTTGGGCGCCCACAATATTCAAGGTTTACCCCCATGTCCACAGACATGAGCCTCTGGAAAAGTAAGGTTTGAATTTGTTTGTTTCTCGTCACCGGGACCAGTGATTGGCTGGCAACCTGTCCTGGATTTCTCCTTGTGTATGCTGCTTCAGTGACTGTGTAGCAGGTCTGGAAATAGGACAGTCAGAGGCTGGAGTGAATGGTGCTGTATTAATGCAGACACAAATAAGTCCCCACATTGGGGAATTTAAATGCAGCAGCATAGTCGTCTTCACATTTCACTCCGACCACCCACCGGTGGACCTGGCTTCTATCCTGTCTTTCAGAGGTTTTACCGTAACAGTGCAGCATTACAATACCAGCACAGGATGCAGCACATGATCTGCATGAAATCTGGTGAATCTTTGTCAACGATTTGTTATCTGGCGATAACGATGGGGTTTCCTGCGCATAAATTCTGGTCATTTCATTTTGCTGGTTAGTTAGTTAGTTGGCTAATTCCACCAAATAATTTCTTGCAATATAAAAAAGCACCACATGAACTAATGGTTGTTGTTACTTTAGCATCATACAAAACCTACCTACTGGTGTTTGGAATGCCAATTTCATAATGACAAGATACACTCAGGACCCGCATCATCAGACAGGAAATAATAAAATCAGATGAAAAATGCACCAATCAGAGGACACCATTTCCCATCGTTGCTAGTGTGCTTGTTTACATCTGGCTGAATTATAGCCAACACATGAATAATCTCCAGAGAAAATATGAGCTATCACTCTACTTCTTTTATTGTCCAATTCACTGTGTGAAAACTCTATCTCTGGGGCCATGATTTAAGTGATGTGCTGCACTGCCACATTTCAGATACTGTCCAGTCATGGAAGAGGAGATGATAGTTAAAACCTGTTTTCTGTGTCACTCAAAGAGTTATTAACTGACAAAACAAAAGAACAAGATGTTTAATACATAATGTAACAACACAATAGATAATTATGCATCACAAGACATCTGCTTACCCAGCTGCCAGTTAGTTTAGCTGTCACTTCCACTAACACTAACCTAAAGAGAACAGTAGCCCAAAGATTCAATAACCATCCAAGCTAATGTAAGCAGCTTTACGCAAGACAGTTTGGGGCACCATATATTTAGCTAGCTGTCCAACAGTATTAAAAAGAAAATGCACATGTCAACTTTGTAACACTGCACGCATGAAATGAATTTGACAGTTTTGCTTATCAGTCAGTTATCAGGCCTCAGTGGCGCACATACACAAACACACACTCCAGTGCACAAATACTTAATGGGGGAGGAATAGTTTGTTCTCCAACCCCCTGAGGTCATGTTCTATCAAGACCGGTGACTGATTTTCCAGGACACTCACATGAGCATACACCCATATGCACAGCAAGCATCCATTTACATGCATATGCAAAAATAATAAATAAATAAATAAATATATCATTTATTATGTCAAATTAATATGAAAAATAAATGGAAATAAAATGTGACATAATTTTGTTTGAATTTCCTTCTTTGTTTAGCTTTGTATAAATATACTCCTTTGTTAATTTATTCATGCATGCATTTATTTATTTTATTTAACATTTATATTTTTATATTTATTTAAAAATTTATATATTTATTTATTTATTTATTTATGCAAAATTTTCCTTATGCATCTCACCCCCTCTTTACGTCCCCAAACTTTATTTATGCATTTACATTATTTCTTTTTCCCCTGTCTTTATATGTTCCTTCCTGTTATGCAAATTAGGTGCGTATTTATTATATTATATTATCTTGATAAGTGCTCCATACATGTAAGGATATACATCAAAAACCATGGACAAATTCAGCAAAGGAGTACATAAATTGAAAGGACTGATGGCAAAATCAGGGCAGGTGAATAATTGAAGGAAGACGAGGATAATCAAGGAGGTGGGAGAACATACAAAGACCAAAAAGCACTCAACACAAAACAGGAAACACATGAAATAAACAAGGAACATAAAAGGAAAACTCCAAACCTATAGAAACCAATATTCTCAGGACTAACTACATGCCAGTGCATGATTATTATAATACAATACACTCTAAAGTGTTGTGGTTATGTGTAGGCAACAAATTTACAGCCATCCGTTCATCAATCCATTTTCTACCGCTTATCCTCTCATAGGGTTGCGGGGGGGGGGAAGGGCAAAAGGCAGGATACACCCTGGACAAGTTTCCAGCTCATCACAGGACACATAGAGACAGACAACCACTCACACTCACACACTTCACACCTACGGTCAGTTTAAATTATCCAATTAACCTAATCCCCATGCATGTTTTTGGATGGTGGGAGGAAGCCAGAATACCCGGAGAGAACCCACGCAGACACGGGGAGAACATGCAAACTCCACACAGAAAGGCCCCGGGCCTGGAATCGAACCCAATACCTTCTTGGTGTGAGGCGACGGTGCTAACCGTGCCGCCCTAGGGTGATAATGTCTGCTTAAAAAAATCCCATTGCTATTTTTAGAGAGGACATAAATTATCTCTGGAGGAAAACCTTGGTTCTTGCATCAGAATTCCCACCATCAACATGCTAATGCTACATGATACAAAAACCTCTGTTGCATCCAGCTGTAACTGATGACTATGTGTCATTGCTTTTATCACTTTCAGAACATATTCAGTCGCCTGACATTATTTCCTCAATGAAAAAAAAAATGTTTGAAACGTGACCTTCAGTCTAACCCTAGAAAATGTGCTTTTCCTTTTTCCATTTGCTTCAGGCCACCAACAATTCACACACATAAAAACACACACACATTTTATAAGAAATCCACTGAAGCCGCAGCTGGCCCCTCCACTCTTTTAACTGAGGTTATTAACTTCCACACTCTCCTTTATCCCCACCCATAACATGTAAGGAAGAGTTTGCTGAACATGTCAAAGCCTTTTCCAAAAACGAGACATTTGTAGATTATACAGATGGGTTTTATGCAAATTATAATGTGGACCCAGAATTACAAAGACTTTATGGAAGTGGAAAATTCACTGAAATTTCCTCAGCGTTGCCCATTAATTTCACAGTATCTTAAGATGAATAACGATACAGATTTAAGATTGCTAAGAGCTTATTGTGAATAAGCTGATGCCATTTTAAAATTCACTTATTTTTAATCTTAGTCTTCAGTGGGCTCTCGAGTGTGGTCCTTTGTTCCCACCACTAAAGGGTCACCTTCACCTTGTGAGTCATTCAATATTCTGCTTGGTTTTAGTGGTAAAAGAAAAAGTGTGTCCAAAAGGAATAGAGTTCAGTCTTCAAAGAGCTTTTTCTTCTCTCGCTGGAAACCAGTGGTTGGCCAGCAGGCTATAGATCGTTGTTGTTCACTCTTTCATTGTGTCACAGCAGTTTTATCAATCCTGCTTTTACAAGAGCTCAGACGATAACATTCTACCTTGCTGGATAATGGAATAGTGACCACGGGTGACCTGGATGTGACAGAAGTGATGTCATTTGGCTCACAGCATTACATTGATTGGTTCCAACCTTTCTTGCTCCTGCACCTGGACATGTTTCCACAGCCCTCAAATAGCACAACACTGGCCTGCTGCTGTAGCAGGATTCAAAGGGAAAGACTGGCATGATAAAAGAAATTAATAATTTTCATAGTTATCAGTGCAGATCTTTTCTAACCAAACGAGTGGAAACATACATGGTGTTGTCTTTTGTGTTGTTGGATATTTGTTGGAAAATGAGTGAAAACTGAGGAATAACTTTTTGTAATATATCATATGAAACACTGCACCAGAATATGCTGGTGAGGAAAACCCAGAGTTCCCATATTTAATTAACAGAATTAATTATTTTGTATTCCATATCACACATTTATTATTACAGTAAGTATTTTAAGGACAGTTTTTGTTAATATTGTGAACTGTGCCCTCTAGTTTTAGGTAACAAAATGACTTAATGAAGCTTGGTGCGAGACGTTGTTTTAAGAGCAGCACACCAACCGGGAAGGACAGTGGATGGGTCCATCAAACACAAGGTTTTAATCCAGGAGACTGGTGTTTGTGTCCTGGGTGTCCTGTTACAGCTGGTCATATGTTCACAATGTTCAGTGTCATTTACACTGTTCATCTCAGAAGCAACATTGTGATAGTGATTAGCATTTCTGGAGGTGGATGCTTTGGCATACAAATTGGAAGCCATTTTCTAACAATCAATTGAGTTTTACAGTAATTGCTTAACCAAGGTGGCAGATCAGAAAACATGGCTGGAGTAGACACAGTCTCAGTGAAATGAGATTTAATGAGACCAAACCGTTTCTAGGGGCCAAAAACAAATCTGTTTTTGTGGCTATGTCTTTATCACATATTTACATATCAAGTCACATTTTGGCATTTTTACAACACAAATGCAGGGTGACAGATCATGTGTTCGTTCACCTGCGTTGATCAGCTGCTGAATGGCATCTGCTGGCCAGCTGCCGATTTGCAGCATTTGCGTTTGCTATTTCTAGCAAGAGAGAGTGAGAGGAGTTTAACATTTTGAACACGATATGCAAATCAATCCATTATAAATGTGCACATTATCTAGGAAGCAAGAATGTATTTGGTTAATTTTCTGTCAGTGTGCTCAAAAGATATTGATTTCATGTGTACTAGTGAAGCTTTGGCCTTAGTTAGAGGAAAGCCCATGAGATGGCTAATATCATTAAGATTCATCCTCTGGACACCATGAATATCGACTAAATCCAAACATATATATACATGCCAAGGATCAAAATGTCAATTAATATATACATTATACATATAAACTAACCATGAATGTATCTATTTCCACGCATTATGTGTGTCAAATCTTGATATATCTTCTTCCTCTGTGCCCTTGAGCTCCATTGTTGTCCAAAAAATATTAAAAAGACATCTGTGAGCCACACTATTGCACTGTTGATTGATCATTAACATGAACTGTAGTTTATTCTGAGTCAACCACACACCATCCTGCTGCCTCAAATTCTCACTTAAGTACCAATTGTGAATTAATCCACTACTGAAAACTAACCCCAACATATTCACCCCCATATGAGTAATATGAGAAACATTTAAAAAATATATTTTTTTAAAAGAAATATTATGTTTGTGAGAAGCAGTGTGATGATAGAAATGGTTGTTGGCCAAGTCAGGGCATTGACATTGCTATATATACACTGTATAAATACAGGGTAACTATATGCTCTGATATGGAACATAAAGTAATGCCATGGGGCATGACAAAGTATGTGATGTGTTGGGTGTACATGCAATGTTCATTTCTGCACACACAAATCATTTTCATTAATGCATATGCTGATACAACATTTTTACAATGCAAAACAATCTTTCTTAAATGATAGACAAATGTACACAGTATAGCCCCCAACCCCCAACTATAGCCCTTCAACATCCGCCAGGGCCGGAATACCAGACCCCCACTATCTGCCCAAACACATGCAAACACACTTAAGAGACCATTTCACGAGTCCTTATGGACTGCTTCCATGCTCTTCCCATTCAACTGCTGGCTGTGTCTAATGGTCTGAGTGAAACAGGTCCTGTTTTTATACTATAGGGCTTACTGTGACTCAGTGGACAGCTACTGTAGCATGCCCAAAGCTCATTCAAGCAGCAGGAGGTGTTGCACGCTAATGTACAAAGGAGACACCGATAGATAAATGAAGCTTGACTTTTGGTTGAAGCACAGCTTCAGATGTAACTCCTGTGGTTCTGGATTATGATTTTGTGGCTTAACAGCAGTGTTGGACCTAAAAATCCATGCATAAAAAGCGGAGGTTTGTCGATCCTGCCTCATGAAACATGCATGAGGAGAGACAATTCAAAATGTAGAATATTCACGTAATATCTGCAAGTAGCTGAAAATTGTGTTCTGTATTTGAAAGTGATGATGATGACACTGTGTTTATAGACCCCATAACAATGGTTCAGTCATTATGGGTCAAGAGATTTATACCGCTTTCACACTGATATTAGCAGGTCGATGCAGGTTGAATCACCTTGGCTTGGCATTAGGGAGCTTTCACACTGCCAGCGGTTGCAGGTCTGACCTCCCGCCTGTTTTTTCCTCCCACTTCTTCTCCATGGATGCTAAGCAGCTTGACGACTTTGCAATCTTGCCAGTGGGCTGCTATGGTGGATAAAACAGATGTGCCACATCCAGGCTCATTGTATCCAGGTAGGCAAACTAGGCAATTGCCTATAGGGCCCCCAGCTTAAAGGGGAACCCCTGTTACGACTGGTTATGTATTGAACAGCGACGACAACTTTGTGAGCCGTCAGCGCCTCCCTAAATTCTATGACTGAAAAGTACAATTATACTGTTGTCAAAAAAACCCTTGTAGATGACAGCAGCAGTCAGGGTATTGTGGCTGCATTTGCAGGGGGGGCCCAGATCCCCTTTTCACCTAGGGCCCCCAAATAACTTGAAACGGCCCTGGCCACAACGCTATACGAACTGTGCATGTGCAGTTTACATCTGGTGGGATTTCCCGAGAATGACGTAGACATAATTCACGTATGCGCTTCATTAAAAATTGTGTTACTACACATTTGATTTGTTTCATTGAACAAAAATCCCTTCCCTTCAGAGATCGGTCTGGTTTGAGATCTGAGTGAGCAGCTCGGCGGCCGTGGAGCTATCCAGTGACAGCCTGACAGGCTGCCCAGCGACTACATTTGAATGGCATTGGGTATTTTAGTGGGATGATGTGGGTCACCTTTCACACTGCAGAAGAGCCAAGCTGATAAATTCCCAGGAAGAATGGAGCATCATTTGACCTGTGTGAAGGCTCCATGTGCGGGAGTCCTAACGCACAACTCTGAGACAGTAATCAGGTGCAATCAAAAGGGATCTTTTATTGATTAGCACAGCAGCAGGAATTGGGCACAGTGTTTCCAGCAAGGGGATGGAGGACGACGCACACCTCCAGGTGAGGGAGAGCACATTCCAGGGAAGTCCTGCTCTCACACTACACTCTATTATAAAATGGAGAGAAAATAAAGCCACACACCAAAAACAGAAGACAAAACAATTTAGCAGTTCAGTGAAAAACCAAAAACTCTTTCTAGAAAAGGGTATAAAACGTTAAACATAAATCACTCTCTAAGGAGGCTATCAAAACAGGGAAGGGAATAAAACAGAAACTAAGGGCGCTAATAACAGGAACACCAGGGTAAACAGGCTATGAAAATTTAAAAAAGAAAAAGACACCTACAACTAATGCACAATAAGGAGGGAATTAACTACAACAACTACTGCTATGAAATATCACAACACAAAACCACTCCACTCTAAAGGGCTAAATGACTACAAACAAAAAGCTGCCACTGAGGCTAGCAATCTTACAACAAAAACCACAGGGAACAAGACAATCCCACACAGGACAAAGGGGAGACAAGACTATTTATACAAAAGATAAGAGGACACAGGTGGAATCAATCACAATCAGAGACAATCACAAACACAGGGGGGCAGGAAGCAAAGCGATCTGAAACGAGAGGGAGACAGGGTTACTTCAAAATAAAACAAGAAATGACAAGACAACATGCAGACACGAGACAAAAATTTCTAACTTAACCATAACAAACAGACGAAGCATAACAACCTGGGTCAAAATGCAGCGACAGCCCTTTCATGGTGCACGAAAACACTGCGTGACAGTGTGAAAGAGGCTCTACACTGAAGCTGCTGACAACAGATACTGATAATTCAGTATTCCCATCAGACATGCATTCGTTGAAGTGCATTTCTAAAACATAAAAAAAAATGTTTGACATTGAATGTAAAATATGGGAATCCACTACTAAAACTAAAAGAAACATATTAAAAGATCAAATAAATGGCAATAGATTTTCCTTGTTCCTTCCTTCCTCATATCAATAATGTTTAACTTGTCAAACTCCATGCCTCCAGTTTTTAATGCAGGCTTTATATAAGGATTTATACAGTCGTATAGATATTCATTGATTTAAAGAAATTTACAAATGCAAAACAAATTGTCAATATGCACTTGATGTTAATGACCAATTGTTACTCGTACAGGGTTTTTATTATTACTTTTCTTGTTAATTGTATTTGATGTCAGACGATCTTTTCTCTTTTAAATGTTTAAGTGGGGGCAGACCAATATAACAAATGTTTTCGTCTTGCTGCTCCTTTCTAATCATGAAAGTGGTGATTTGATTTGATAATGTAGTGTTCATGTATGCACATATTCTACCTACTTTCATGTAAGGAACAAATAAATAAATGAGAAATATCAAATGTAATCATTCATGGCATCTAGCAGAAGTGGAGAAGCTTAAACGTCAAAACTTTTCCTACCGATAGAAATAATTTCAATCCAAAAATTTATAGTATTTCTCATTTTTTGTACTGTTTATTTATTATTTATTATAATTGTAGTGTCATTTTATATTTTAAATTCCTCAAAGTATGATGCTTTTATACAAAGGCTTTAATCATCTTTTGGGGAATTGTTACTGATTATGTCGTGGAACTCGACACTTCAGCTGGGAAATTAACCCAAGACCTCCCAAGGTTTTCAAAAAGATGTTTTAACTGTTTCCCCTTCCAGTCCTTTTGTTGAGCTAGGCTAACCATGTCCTGACTGCATGACATAAGACTGAACATTATTATTTATTTCCTAAAATGCTGCCTTGATAAAATAAAACAAAATGAATGTCATAATCCACTAATTTTATTGGTCACTAAACATTAGTAAGAGCTCCATTGGGAGACTTTACTTAAAATTATTGTTTTATTTATTGTTACAAAGGTGGATAGTACTTCTCTAAAGGCAGGCTTTCCTAGAAGTTGTTGCAAGTCTACTCATTTTCTTTCTGTCATATTGTAAGTTGAGGGCTGCTTGCTCTTCTGCTGGCCTCAGACCCCAAACATACCCTTCTTTTCCTCCCTTTCTTGACCCACTGCTGGGACAAACCCATCCATGCCTGGCTGGTCCTCTCTCTCAGAAGCTTCATGTTGAATAAAACATTCGCACCACACGCTGCTGCTCTTTACTACTTGCAAATCGCAGCCACCTTGCTTCCTTCGTGCTTCTCGCATCCCTCTCTTTCTCTCCTCCCCTTTATCTCAGCAGATGCATTTCAGTCCATTTCCTCTCTCTGACTATGTTGTCCTCCTGCTCCTCCTCCCTTTCAGTTTTCCCTCCCCCCTTTTCCTCTCTCTTCTTTTCCTACTCCTCCCTCCCTTCCTCCTTCGTCTAATAGCGCTCGTTCTCCCAGGTGATCGGCTTTGAACCGAGTGCTTCCCCCTCTCGTATGAGAGCCGTGAGTGGTTGACTGCACGGAGCGAGCTCCCAAAGCTCTCTGGGCAACACCCCCCCTTCCCTCCAGTCTGTACAGTAGAGGCAGAAGAAGAAGAAGAAGTAGTGTGTAAGACCACACTATTGTCTTTGCTGCAACCCGCCACACTGGCATAAAGAGACAGAAAGGATGAGCTTTTTTGAAGACAGAAAGCGGTAGAGAGAAAGACTGTATAAAATAGGTGGAATAGACAAATGTTGGGATAGGTAAGTTCCCCCAGAAGCTTGTCTGTCACACCTCGGATGATGACAACCACGGGGCGAGGCATGCAGTTGACAGTAGCAGCTCTCCAGATGGTAGTTTGGGTGAAGCCAGCCCCTCCATCTCTGTTTTAGCAACACATGGAGCTCTGTCTCCTTTGGGAATATGGACGATTCCAGCATTGTTCGCAGCCTGAGCCCAGAGCAAGGTAAGACAAGCAAGCAGTACAGAATTCACACTTAACCTGCATGCAGTTTTTGGAGAAGTAGGCCAGCTCAGGATGAGGAGCTCCTCGTGCTTGTCAGAGGTGAAGGTGGAGGAGTGATGCCAGAGTAGTTTCGACTAGCTTCAGCCTCCCAAGTGATGTTCCTCATCTCTTCTGAAAACAAATCCAGCCTTTGAGATCTGACTTCAGCTCTGTCGTTTGCTTCCGTTCACTTGATCTCAGTTTTTTTTTTTTTTTCTCAGAACTGCATCGCCGCCTTCTTGGCTTTGTCACTAGCTGCACATGCTCTTATGAATATTCACCACTCTGTACGGTGCCAGCAGATAAATCTTTCAAAAGAGGATCCTGCTGAAAATTGCAGGTAGCTCATGTGTTGACTGAAGGAGTTCTATGCAGGATGTGACTCTTTGAAATTAAATGTTCTTTTGTTTTTCCTCTGTGGGGCTCAAGCTGTTAATTATCAATCACTTTCAAAGACAAGCCCGGTCTTGTTTTAAAGGTGATCACCTGGAAAGTAATGTGCTAACAAGCACCCGTAAGTCACATTTCTTCAGCCTCAGTAACAGAGACGGCATCAGAGAGAGGATGAGCAGAGACAACGAGGAGAGAGAACAGAAGGTAAAGCAGGCAAAATGAAGTCATCTATCTTTGACAACTACCCATCAGGGCTTATCAAGTCCTCCACCCCCTCTCATCCTCTCTCCCGTTCTTGCCAGCATTCCCCCAAGCCCCAGTAACCATAGAGCGAGTCATTAGTGTTGGATCGCCTCAGCTCACAGGAGCAGAGCAGCCAGAGAGGCAGTGCTGAGCGCTATAATCAGACTTTCACCAAGCTGTACAATAGTGTTCCAATGCCTACACAGCCGCTCCATGCTGGAGTACGCAGACTTCTTGCACTGTCAGCTAGTTCTTGAGCTTACTTTAACATAATTCATGCACCTTAGAAGTACACCACTGCAGTTTTTCACCAAACTGGCTTGGACCATCACAAATATTACATATATGATGTATCTTGACTGATTAGAAATTGTAGAATGTTTTAATAATTAACACTTTTTCTTTGGGAAACCTTAGCATGAATTATAAAGAGAGTTTAATGGTTACTTTTAACTTTTTAAAGTTATGACTGGCATTTTCAATTGCCTCACTTGTTTGCCCTGCTGCATGGCACTCAACAAAGTTATAAGTGGCCTTCTACACCAACTAGCAGGTGTAGAAGGCCTTGTTCATCCATTCAGATGAAAAAAAATTTAAATGGCTGATTTGTTGCGTGCTGGACTGTCTGTGTTCTTCTGTGTTTTTTATTAAAACATGACACAAATTCTCAGCCCTTAGTTTGTGTGGTTGTACTGTAAAAAGACACTCAAGTTGTTTCTCTGTTGTATTTCTGAAAGAATTGTGTTTGATTCCCCAAGTGGTTGACACACATTCACAAACTGAAAGCCAAAATGTCACCAAAGGGTAGGACTGGAATAATAAGAGTTAGCTGAGGCCAACCCCTATTTTCCACCGGATGCGTAACGGTGTCGGCATTTTGTTGGATATGCATCCATTCAAATCAGTGTGTCAATTTCCACTAAATGACAAATCGACAAAATTCTATTTTTGTCGGACAGTAGGAATCTCGCGATTTCAGCTGTCCGGTGGAGCTGCAGCAGGTGGATCTGACAGTAGGGTACTGACAGACGAAGGCCGACGGACATCGACAGACGTCGTCGTCATTCCGCATCCAGTGGAAATTATGTTTAAGGCTCAGGATTTTTGACTTATCTATATATACAGTATGCACTGCATATGTGTTAGTGTATCTCAATAATTTCTGACTTCCCCACCCTGTCAGTGGCTCATCTGACCCCAGAACAATGGAGCTCGATGGCACAGAAAAATAAGACATCAGGCAATACACATTAGTATCCACTGTTGTTTTGGGTTTTTCATTACAGTAAGGAGCAGCTAGAGTGATGATGAAGCTACTGCCTGACTTCATGAGTTAACCCCTCCACAGGCCATTGACCAGCTCGCCTGCAGCAATATTGATCAGCTTTAAGACCGTCTGTGAAAATTCACTCCATGCCCTCAACATACCATTGCATTTATTACTAGAGCCCCTTACACTATATGGCACAATCTGTAAACCACGTTACCTATATACCAAATGGGATTTTTCACGCAAGCTTTCATGTCGTTTGTCAGTCAGATGCTGTTCCCCCTGGCGTTAATGTAATTCTACTCTTTAATAAGCCTCAGGTTGCAGGTTGAGGCTTTTTTTGACAGGATTGACAACGACTATTTGGAGACATCTGAAGGATTTTGCCAAAATGGCCCTGGGGGCACAGTTTGATATGTGTTTGATATTAAAAATACAGTAAACGTAGCTGGTAAAAAGGCAAGTTAACTTGAGATCATCACTGGGGACTGACTGCATAAGTCATGACTATTCATGACTATTCAAAAGTCATGTTTCATTATTCAGAGTTAGTAGTTGAAGGATGTTGGTTTCTCAAGGCCAATACCTGGCCTTAGGGATCTTAACTATGGTGTTTGTTACGCTACAATACAATTAATATTCCTGTCACAATGGAAAAGCTTCTGAAGTAACATCCAAACTATCTTTTGAATAAAAGATGTGTAGTGCGACAGGAATTCACATCACAAGGTTATTCAAATTAATGGTTTAATGGTTTATCATCATATAACAAAGAATATGCAAAGAAAATTATATTCAGGTCCATCTGGAAGCTTTAAAATATATTGTGTACAAAATACATATTTTTACCATACAGTACAGTGTAGTTGGACAAAAGCAAACTGAGTGTTCATAATAAAACAGGTTCATCTCATGTGCTCAGGTGATGTCATTTATTTTTTGGGAAGACTTCAACCAGGTGGAGCCACATACTAATTTAATTAATTAATTTCAAAATTATAATTCATAAAATAATTTGACCATAATAAATTCAATAAGACATGTTAATGTAACTTCCATAAGCCACATTTTTTTTTATTCAGTATTCCTGTTTTCAGTGCAATCGTTAAAGAGGAGCAAATGCTTCTTTTTGCCTTTTTAATGTATTATATTCACTTGGTGCATTTTAGGTCTGCAAAGTTATTTCACAATGTGACTTTTGCTTTAATCAATTCAAATGCAATATATTTGATGTTAGAAATGTAGATTAATGTGGATGGAACACCATTTGTTTCCCCTCACTTTTTCAAGTTGATGCTGGAGTTTGTATGGGTCATTACTATGGACAAATATATAATTACAGTAATTATATCTTGGGTGAATTAACCACAGCGTGTTCAACTGATTAAGATAAGCTGAACATTTATTCGTCCCACAAATGGGAAAATTTACTTTAGTGCAACAACATAAATCATGGTTTATATAAATAACAAGAAGCAATGACATAAATAAGTAGACTATTTAGAAAAATATATGTGTCAAAAATAAGTAGGTAACACAGCAACAAGCAGTAGTGAACGTAATTTATCATTTTACCAGTATCAACAGTTGAACCACAGAGGCACAGAGGGGTGAGCTGCTCTCATAGTGTACACACCAGGGTTAGATAACAGTAATTTTGGCACTATGCCTGAGAAAGAAAGTACAAATGGACCCATCATCCTTTTCTGTTTTTAAATTGAGAAAAAAAGAAAATTGTGTGCTGCTCCTTTCCATCGTCCCCTCTCCCTCTCTCACCAGATGACAGTAGACTTTTAGTTTGGATCATTGACATTAATAGGCCCTTCTTGACGCATGGACAGTAAGGGTACACACTTTTACGCTAGAATAGAAAGGTTTTACATAAAGCTTTCTACACTTAGTTGTTGTTATTTCTAATATTACTATCATTTTGTTTTTATTTTATGGTTACTATTTCTTTTTCTTTTTGTTATATAGTTATTTGTTTTTAATTTAACTTGTGAGGTTTAATATACAGTAGCTTGAGCCCTTTTGGGTTTCTTGCCACTACTTTGCACTCTTTTTTTGTCTTATTATTGTGCAAAATAAAACCTTCAAACCTTCAACTGAGTTGGAGAAAAAAGGAGAAAAAAGCTGTGGTAGAGGTTGCTTGGCATAGTTAAGTTAATGTACGCTCCATCACATAAGTGCAAATTTCTTCTTATTTTTATCAACTTTGCTATCTTGGTATGTAGGAAAATTACATCCTTATCTACCTCCAATGCTACAAACAAGTAGAACTCAATATTCGATGTATCTGAATCACACTGGCCTTAGAAAAAGATGTATTGAAAATGTGTGTGAACAGCTGGAAGATCACTGTATTAGTTTACTGCTGTTGTCATTATGAACGGAAAGTGATACAGTCATTGTGGATTACCTTGGATATGATCAATACCAGCATTTTGTTTAATGACATATTTACTTGTCAATAGTACACTGGTTGTCAATGGGAAACTAACAGATTGTAATTAAATATGTTGATCATTCAGTTTTGATGGTACATTAGTTTTTAGGAATCTCTGCACATAAATTCTACATGTAAGATGGATGTGGCACAAAAGCAGTTTCTATTCAAAATTACTGACAATGACATTTAAGATCCCATATTGGTTGTACTGTAATGTGACATTTTTGTGAGTATGTTTTCTGCATATTGCCATTGTGAAAATGTCACATTAGGTCTTGGGTCAGAAAGCAGAATTGCCAGCAGGCAGCTCCCAATGAGACGCAATGCAGAATTTCATTGACAAACTTCCTTCAGCGTTGCTGCTTTTCTTCTTCAATGTTTTATTTTCAAGATGAATACCAATATTCAGGGGTTAATAATGCTGAAAAGAGATTTCATTTTTAATTTAATTTTATTTGTAATCAATCATATTTAATCAACGTTTATTAATTCTACGGCCCAAATCCTGTACATACATTTCTTTAATCTGCTTCAATATTCTTTACACCTCACGTTATCAATTTATAAAACACCTCCTCAGGCCAGCCATGCTGATGATTTATCTATTCTTAGAGTTAAAGACATTGGACTTAGCCTTAGGGTGGTGCTAAAGAAAAAGGTCAGTGAGTCATTAAATGGTGATTCTGGTTTACTGCAAATTGGGTCTAATATTTGTGATTATGGGCATCACTTCTTTTAGTTATGATTGTGACGTTTGAAGAGGAGCTTTGCTACAACAGCATGTTGACTGTTAATTCCAGTTTTATTATATGCATTATTACACGCTTAACAGTGAAACAAGAACCTGTTACTATTTAGATCTCTCTTTCAGTTGTCAGTCATGGTCAAAACGGTCAAAACAAATCCAGCCATTCATAAAGACAATTTACTACAACCTAAAAGTCATGACATGACTTGATTTCATGGCAAGTTCCTGGGAAGCATGAGCATCCATGAAAATGTCTGCATATTCTAGCTAGAAATTGTCCAGACAGATGGACTGACTAACATACATAACATTACTGCCTGGTAATACCAGCAATCTAAAGAGTGTATTTGTGCTGAAGCAAATTCAGTTTTACTGGCATATTGCTCATCTTATTCATCAAGTCTATGCTTATGTAGCTCTGCTGCTGCAACAGCCATGACACTCCCAAACTGTCAAATGCAGTAGCTTTTCAAGTGACCCTATGCTTCAAACTGTTACATACATGGCAGTAGTTATGGTGTGAGTAAGTGATAAAGTCAGGTGATGCTGACTGATGATTCATTTTGGGAGGAGGCCAACAGAAGGGTAAAACAATAGCACATATTCAGGAGGAAGAAAAGTCAATGCTGAAAGTTATGTAGCCTACACTTTTGGCCTTTATGTCCTTTCTCACAGTTGGAAAAAGTAAGGTTGAAATGATGTACCCAAATGTACACTGAGCAATGTGTGTTCTCCAACACGTGAGCTTCCAGGCACATAGGGCTAAAGCCTTAACTTTAACTTCATTTGCACTCATACAGTCATATGCATTTTAACAAGGGCTCATTAGCACTCAGTGCACATACCTCTATCCGCGAAATGGGGTGGAATTGAATTAAATGTCAATTCTGAGGCTATAGATTTTTGCAGGTAGAATGAGAAAGAAATTTAAACCAAGTGGCACCAGATTGGTATCACTTCGCTGAGCAAGCAGGGCAGAGTTGTTTCTAGGGTGAGACACGTAGCTCCTTAAGCCTCTACGCACACTGTTGTCTCATTTCACAGCTGTGTGAAGAATGCCCTTGCGGAGGGAGAGATGTCTTTCATGACCCCGGGCGTGGCCCCTGGCGAAGAGTATGAGAACAAAGCAATAGCACAGAGCTATTATTAAAACTTGCTCTTTCAGCAGGAGCTTGAGACAGGTCGGGATGAACACCAGCGTTCAGAGGTCTTTTTTTTCTTTGATCACAGATTTTGAACCAGGAAGGTATCAAAGAACAAGGAAAACTCAGGATTAGAAAGCAGCTGCTGTTAATGTGTGGAAACAATATCAAAATTGAAAGGATTACAAGATGGCAAACAGCACTTCTTCAGGTACCAGTAAAGTTTTATATGACATTGTTTGTGAACATTCAATTAATTCAGACACTAAACAAATTTCAGCATCATTGGTTCGTTCAAAAGCCTTAAAAAATAAATTATGAAATAATGAATTCTGACTCGCCTCTGTTGGGAGCAAAGGTTGAACTAGTGCTACGCTGACTGGACACGGCTGTGTCTCAATGCCCACTGGCAATGTATCAGAAGCGGAGTGTCTGTTCTTCAGTAGCCACTATAATGTGATTTAGATATTTTACCAGCATTATCCAAAGGCATATTTTGCAGCTACCTCTCAGAGCTGCGTTCATTACCCTGGATCTTTGTAAATTTAACCAGCAATTTTGTGATAAAGCCATTATTTTATGCTTGTTCCATCTTCCAATTAGCCGTTGTGACTGAGTCAGAACAGAGCTGAAATTGTATAGACTTTTCCAGAGACTTCTTCACTTTTCTCTCTTCACTTTGTGTGATAGTGTGCCCTTGAAGAAATTTTCTGAATAGGTGAGCCGTCACGGCCACTTGATAAACACAGACCTTTTCAGACCTAATGTAAACTCCTTTGTTTTTAAAAATGGTTGGAAAACACTTGAATGAAGTGTATGAAGTAGTTTTTCTCAGTCATACAGCCTCAACCTTAACCTTTGTACTTTATAAAATTGAAGAAAGGGCATATTTATATTTAGTGTCAGACAAGACAGGATCTGAGCACCATGTCGGATAAAAGATTGCCTTAGGCAAACCCTGTTATTATACTGAAAGTCCCCTATAACCTTGACAAACCAATATCTTTTGGTAATTTAAATCTTTCTCAAAACTTAGTTTAAAGCTTTAACCAGAGAGGTGGCAGGTCAGAGAACCTTCATATGAATCTCTGTCAGATCACAAAATGCTTACAAGGGTCATTTTGTAATTCAGTGGAATACAGATTTTATTGCTGAGTTTGG
Source organism: Synanceia verrucosa (assembly GCA_029721515.1). Taxonomy (NCBI): domain Eukaryota; kingdom Metazoa; phylum Chordata; class Actinopteri; order Perciformes; family Synanceiidae; genus Synanceia; species Synanceia verrucosa. Next base: position 11,826,649 of record CM056561.1, on the reverse strand, counting down.
AATAGTTATTCATCTGAGGGTGAGATGTGCCTAAAGTGTAAGTGATGCATGCTCTTGCCACATATTACCCAGCCACACAAGAGCACAACCACTCAAAACTAGTGGAATCAAGTGCTTCTGTCGAGATTAAATCCCTTTTGCAGATGAGAGATTTCCTCAAAATTGTCAGAAGAGTTATTCCAAATTAACGTTCTGGGCATCACAGTATTGTATAATTTCTACTTAACCCTGCAGCTTTGCTTAACTGTAAAGCTTCACTGCTGGAAGCTGGTAAATGCTGATCAGCCACCCAGCAGGCACAAGATGGAATGATTAGAGAGCTCATCTTGAAAGGGAAGCATATAGATAATGTATTTTGGTACAGAACTCTTCATCTGGAACATGTGAGCCCTTCAGCACCACACATTATTGCAATATTGTGAGTTGATGAGGCTCTATTCTTTGTGTTTGTGCAGAGGAGACATAACCACTGGCTACTGGTTGTTATACTAATAGATTTAATGAGTGCTACACTGATGTTGTGGGAGAGAGATGCAGAGAACGCCTTATCTAGCTGATAGGAGGCTTCATGTGCTGCCCACACTCTTTTAATCTGGAGCGGCGCTTCCACATGAGGGAAATGAGAGCTTTTTCATGGTTGATATTCATATATGAAATCTTGTGTTTCGAGGGTGTCTAAATTTTTTTGTAATGTGTATTTGTGCATGAAGAGCAAGAGCATTGGTGCATCCGCACAGTTGAGTGTGTCTGAGAAACGTATTATTTGCATGGGCAGGACATAGCTGTGAATGAGAAATAAGCAACAAAGAAGTGTCAAATTGTGGGTGTGTTTTTAGCCTCCACTTTCAAACATCATGAGGCCTCTACAAAAGCTAATATCAAAACATGTATTTTGCCAAAGGGGGAACTGCCTCCAATTCTTTAATGACAGCAGAAAGCAACACATGCCGGTAAAGAATTGCAAATTGATTGATGCTCTGGTGAATTGAAATTGCACGTCATCAGCCCTGTGAGTTTATGAAAGCTATCACAGCACAGAGACACTTCTCACAGATGACTGACTGTTCCTGGCGCCTCACACACCCTCAGCCTCAGCTCTGCTCGTCTCTTCTAACAGGCTCTTGTTCACTTCCATGTAGTTCCTGCATTGTTGTGTTGAACCTGTGAATTAATATTGAGCTGTACTTTATTTAGGAACAAACTGAAATAAACCTTTTTGACAATACAAACTCAAAGTTTGTAGTAAATGAGAAGTAATGAGAGGAAAAATGCCCGATTTTACAGTCAAAATAAACATTTACAATAAAAAAATGTTTGCAGCCGGGATTTTAATAGTTGTGACGTAGCGGAGAAACGTCGCTCTCATCAGCGTCACGGGTTGGTTTCGATATGAGTGGTTGAAGTAGCGCGTCATTAAAGATGACGGACAAGTGGTTTATCCAATCACATGCAAGGATTTTAGATAAGGCCCCACCTTTTGAAATACAGCTCCAATGGAGCAATCCCAGATGGATGTGTGGAGGTTGGCGGAACGACATTTAGCTGGCAAGAGTCAGGTTAGGGTGCTGTCGCTGGCTGTCGCATCTGTTTCAGCTCCTCAGCTCTACCAAAGGTCCACTTCTTTGCACAGTTTTGTCATCACTTTGCTGTGTGCCAAAATGGCGACAGCTGGAGCCACCCACTTTGAGCTTCACAACGGCTCCTGAGAAACCTATAACTAATCTAAACCTAGTCTACCTAGTACTACAGTCTACAGAGGAATCACTCAAAGCTAGTTGCAATTAAGTTTACTTATGGCCCTGGGGGAAGAAGCTTTTCTTCGGGATAGGCGCAATGATTTTCTGTGCAGTGTCAATGACCCTCTGAAAAGCTCTCCTGTCTGCTGGGCGTACCACACCAAAGATGTGCCTACACACTCTCAATGCAGCTTTTTTCCCCAAACCTGTAAAGCTAAATGAGGTGTGATAAAAATTGCAGTGCTTGCATATTGCTAATACAACAGTATTGTCCCAACTGAGCAGCAATACAATAATCAATATCACCAACGTGCTACATCTTTGAAAGGTTTAAAAATATTGACTGTTTTTTTTCAGTTGTGTCCTATTCATACTGAGTATGTTTTGGTCTCCTGTCACTCTCTGACAAAGGAACTACCTGTATTATATTCGTCAATGCTCGGATATGTGTTTCTGTCTGACAGTGATAAATGTTGGTTGAACAGATAGAGTGAGACTCTGGCCTCAGGGGATTGTTTTGCTTTCTTTACAGAAAAAAATAAGAGTGAATTTGAGCATGCAATTCGCCTGCTTCTAGGAAATAATGATGAAATGAAACATTCCGACTCAGTCGGCCATTTGGCCTCTTGCAGTGATTATGTGACACCAATTTTCAGCTCTTAGTGAGTCAGGTGCTAATGAGTCCATATTAGTTCCAGTGGTTTAGCTCATCTCACAGCACTGAGAGAGGCACACTGTACTGTTTTTGTCTGGCTTGCAATCGTGGAGCAAAAATCATGAACTCGCTATTACAGATGTATTATTAGTATTATTTTTATTAATATTATATAATAGTATTCGGCATACTGTAATTAAAGGTGGAGTAGGAGTTCTTTGAAAAATGGTTCCAGCTGCATGGAACTGCATTGATTAGCTAACTTTAGCTAACTTCTACCTATGGCGTCTTCACAGGGAAGACTGTACAACATCGTAATGAACCTAAACAACAAATATTATTGTCATTTCAGGATCCAATCATTTCGAACGACCCGTTCAATATGATTAGATGGTGTTTTTCCATGATTTCGTACTCTAGAGTGGATTAAAATATTTTGTTTTTGTGACAAACCTTCTATTTTCCTGGTTGCAATGCAGGTGTGAAGAGTTTTTCAGGCGATATGGTAAAAAAAAAATTCTCCAGAAAAAGATCTCCTACTCCACCTTAAATAACCATTCTCATTATCTTGAGATTGCATCGTGATTGTCAAATGTCAAAGGCGAGGATGGAGGTCAAACTTGCCATCTACTGATTTCAGCTTGCAGGTAGAGGCAGAGTTACGTGACCTTTTTTGTCAATCGTCTTTAAAGAATGTGGTCAAGTTATAATGGCTTTCATGCCTGATCATGTCGATCATATGAACATGTATTTTTCCTTATCCAGCTTGGATATCCATGGCAGGTGCAAATAGGGTTATTGGATTTAGGTGTGCAACATCTTTGGATATCTAAAGCGGACATCTTTAGGTCTTTTGGTGACTGTAGACCCAGCCTGAAATTAAATTTCTGGATCTCTTTGAGTCTCTTGATGTCTTTAGTAATTTAGATAACATCTAATTCTGACACATCAGTGAACCTATAGACATATGTACATACCTATAGACAAACCAGTCGGTCTTAAAACAGTGTCCATGAGTTTTTAGATTACTTTTATTCGACTTTAAGCCATTTTTATACCTAAAGCCAATGACTTTAGGGCTGTTTTCTCTACTGTTTACAATAATCGTATGTGCAAAGGTGCCCAGAACATTTTCAAGATACAGATCTAAAGATATCTTCTTTCAGTCTTTTCATAATACCTCTAGGTGCAAAGACATCTAAAGACAAATATTTCCTAAAAGATGGCATTAGTTTGTGTGTTTTTAGGCCTCCATATAACATGTATACATCAGTGTTTAACCTCAGATAATCATAATATCATATCAACCCAGTGGCATTCTTATACTCAGGCTGCTGATCAAAAAAAATGAAAGCATTTCGATTTTGCACAAACCTTAGAGTGTACCTTAGATATTTTTTTGTATTCTATATCATTGTGCTCTCATGGAGGTTTATGGCAGTGCACAATGAGACCAACTCCCTGGGTTCAACTGATGTGGAGCCTAATGATATGCAAGCATTAAAAATTCCACTACTGTGCTGCAAATTGCATGCAAAATATAATTTGTGACGCTTAATATGAATGGAACTGTTACTTAGTAAATGTTTCAGTGTCATTCTAATGAGACAGTCAGCAGTAGAACTGAAATACCTGGGCATTAATCATTTCTGTTTGAAATTAAAAGCTGAATGGATCCTGAAAACACCCCAATAGTGAATGCTGTCCATTTCTTTCTGCAAACAACTGAATGATTTATTCAGTGTTTAGACTGCAGCTATAATTGGCCACTGAGATGAGTACTGTTGACTTATGTTTGATCATTTCATCTCTCAGAGTACAGTTAATTTAAATACAGTGATGGCAATTTTTTTTGCTTGAGAAGGGAGGGAAAACTAAAAATAAAAGTAAGAGTGAGTTAAAACAGAAAGTTCAAAGGAAAATCTGAGTTGTGTATGCCGACATATCTTTCCTCGCCTGCTTCCTCTTCTCTCAGTTCTGTTCACGAGTGTCTCTTACTGAGAAAGTGATCTCTGGCTTTACACAATCCCCTCCCTAAGGAATCTCACAGATCTTTTAAATCCTCTCCTCTTTGATAACCCTGCTGCTCTAAGGGTCATCCCATGCTGGATGCTCTGTTTTGTTCCCGCTCGCTTTCCTTCACCATTCATTTGTATAGATACAATGCTCTTTTATTCCATGCAAAGTACATTTTGACATATATTCAAAGCTCTTTATTTGATTGAAAAGCACCTGATAGATCTAAACCTGCAACTGGTATCTGTTTAAATATGTAATATATAATTTTAGTCTATGTAGAGATCTATGTACATAAACCAGACTTGGATCTTTAACTTATTTTGTCCAACCAAAACCAGGGAATGTGATATTTTCTGATAAACTGATTATACAACTAATCATTTCTCCACTAATTACAACATTACCAGTGTAGTCTACAGATGACTCATGCAATTAAGACCAATCATCTATTCTATGCAATACAAACCAGAGTAGGCTGTTTAAGGTTTGTTTTTAACACTGAGTCAACTTGCAGTTGTCTAGGGGAATATGTTGTCATTGTACATTTATGTAAACACATGTTCGGTGTTGTTGTCTTTGCATTCAAGAAGAGCAAGCAATGTGCTATCGAGTGATAATTACTTAATGCTAAAGGTAGTCCAACATTTTGGAATGTGCCTATATAAGCATAAAATTATAACCACCTGCCTGTTATTGTGTTGGCCCCCCTTTTGCTGCTAAAACAGCCCTGACCTGACCCCTAAAGGTGTGCTGTGGTATTTGGCACCTCTCTATTAGAATCAGCATTAACTTCTTTGGATCCAGTAGCTCATCAAATTCATACAGTTGCCCATTTTTCTTGCTTTTAGCTCATCAACTTTGAGGACAAAATGTTTATTTGTTGTCTAATACATCCCAAGTACCATGATGGAGTGTATTCACTTCACCTGTCAGTGGTCAGAATGTTATGCTTGATCGTGTATTTTCTTTCTTTCTTTTTTTTTATAAGAAATCTGATCCAAAAGGGACCAAAAACAGGCAAATTTCATAAGAATTTCCACAAAATTGGCGAAAGAAAATCCAAATAAATGTGCATTTCCAGTGGACTGTGATTGTTGTTCCCTCAGTGTGAGTTTCCTGACTGAACTGTTTATTATATTTGGCTTATGTTACACAAATATGTGGTTTTGATAGTCCGTGAAAAAAATCTTTCTGTCCATAAGTTGTTGTGAACAATGTATCGAAGCCATATAATTGAGAATTAAGTATTGATTTGGACATGATGTGTTTGTTTGTGCTTCTGTGCATGTGCACTCAGCGGTAAAAGCACATGGGGATAGGTTTTGAAAGAGAAAGCATCCTTACATGCACATTCACAGGACAAGTTATCGTGTGTTTGCGTGCACATTAGAAAGTTACTGCTCCTGTGTCGATTCCACACTAACGCACACTCACGCACACACTGCAAGGGTTGCCATGCCCCTGCAGAGCTAAGCAGCAGGCCTCAGCTTCCTCTGTGCTGTTATGCCATCTGGCAGCTTCAGATGGTTTGGAAACTCCACACCAGGGTCCTACTCTTTCATCCAGTGGGACCAAGTCAGCTGAATCAAAACAGAAACAAATAGCTCCTCGCCGGACCCACTGATTCCCCTGGTAAACATGGAGGAACTGCTTCTCCTGAAAATGGCATTCATTCATTTATTTATTTATTTTCTCGCCAACTGTGAAATTGTGCTCTGGTTGATCATACAATACAATTTAATAGATAGCCATTTAAAATATTGGTGTTTTCTGTACATATATTATTTATGGCCATATATACACATGCATATCAAATAAAATACCAAATATCTGTTATTCACATAAACATTAAGGGGTAATGTGCAGCAAGCCGATGAAATACAGCCCAGTGGACTCGTCTTTGCCTGCCCTGAAGGGCTTTATTTCACAATGACCGTCTCACTGCACATTATCCTGCTTATTTCATGGCTACTCACGTAAGAAATCAATATTTGGACATAAAAATGGTCCTCTGGAGTCAGAGGGCAGAGCTGTGCTCATAGCCACAGTCTACTATGGAGAAGTAACAGACCATAGAATGTTGAGACTGACCAATCAGAATAGAGTATTAATTAGTAACTGATTGAGTATTACATTAATGACACATCTTTGTATTATTAATGTAAACATACGTGTATTTCTAATATACATATGAATATACAGTGTGATTTGAACAAATGTGTTTAACATGATTTTAATAGGTTCATACTTTACATATTATAAACATAGAAAAAAACAGATACATTATAAAGGATTATTTTATGTTGTGTTAAACTACAACCATGAATATTTTAAAATAAACCCATATAACCATATAGAGAGGTCATTTTTTTGTTTTTATATATGGGATTTACAAGGGATTTATGATTTCTTTTCATTTGATCTATTTTAATCCTATAAAAATGGCGCATAAGGCAGCAAAGTAAAAAATCAAATGCTTTATTTTGTTTGTCTGGCCATCTCTTTCCTCTCTTATTCTCCTTCTATAAATGGATGGTAAATATGTTGTTTCTTCACTTGGGTCTGGCAGAGAGGATACAAAATAAAGGAGGAGGATAGAGCTTTTCTCTCCTTTCTTGTTAAAATGTGGGCAGCAGAAGAAGTGTCCCCTCTTGTTTTTGTTTCATGCTTGTTGGCTGGAAGGAGCCCTAATCCACATTGAGGGAATGTGGGTGGAGTGTGTACACACACACACACACACACACACACGTCAATGTGTGAAAGAAGCCACATCAGGGCTGTTTTCAGAAGCTGATTGTGAACTGCAAACTGGACTGGCTGATAAATTGTAAACACATGATTGATGATTGGTACAATATATAGCGTGAATCTGTCACTCTCGTCTGTTAGGAAATGTGTATAAAATGATGCGCAAGAATATTTTGATTTTTACAGTATATGGAATGGTTCTTACATGGAACTTGGTGTCTTGAATTTGAACAAGCAGACAAACGACAAATGAAAGTAAAACCCAGTATGCAAAAACCCGTTCTCACTCCCAACTCATCCAATAAACCATCCCCAAACAGCCAACATACAGCCTCCAGATGTTGGCAGCAAACAATGCACAGTGTGTATGTGTGTGTGTGTGTGTGTGTGTGTGCGTGTGTTGTTGATAACTAGGGCTTGGACTGATATCAAAACTGAGTCAAGTTTTTATAGATAGGCTTTACAATCTCTACAACATTGCTGTAATCATTAGTCATCATTAGTCCTGACAAATTATACATCTCCACCCATAGAGCAAGTTGTCCCCCAATTTGAAGGTTGGTGGTTCAATTCCCACCTCCAGCAGTCAATGTGCCATGATGTCCTTGAGAAAGATACCTAACCCACATGAATGCAAATGAATATTTACTTTCTTCTGATGGTTGAAAGACTTGAAAGGCCCTATTCAAGTACGGTCGATTTACCATTCCATCCAATCTTTCGTCTCTCACTGTTGACTACAGTACATCACTGTCATCAATTTCCTACTTAGAACTGTAGTGAGTGATGCAGTCATTTGAGGCAAATGAGATTTATTCAAAAACTACTGATTTAGAGATCAAAAGGACCACACCTGCAAACATTCTATGACCTGAATTTGACATCTGGCAGTGTTGGATTTAGTTGTTATCATATTATAAAATGATGACCTCACACTGAGCATGCACTTTAAAATACAGAGCCACCTTTTGTCTGCTGAAACCTTTTATGCAATAAGCAGCAATAATGCTAAGTGCACTAGTGCATTATAAACTCCACTAACAGACCTGGTCTGGCCCTGATATGTCCTCTGCCCATGCAGAGGTGTATGTAATATCCCACTCCTGTTATTTATAGTTGCCAAGAGGGAGCGGATTGCTAACACACACACACACACACACACACACACACGCACTCACAAAACAAACAGTCTGCTCCTCTTTCCTTTTCTACTTGCTATGGGAACTTTTGACACTGAGATTTTTTTCGAGTTAAATCTCATCTGACTATTGGTGCATCTTTCTTTGGGCAGGCTTTCACCTTGAATAGGAATCTCGGTGTGAAGTGAGGCTCTTGCCTGGCTCCCCCATCATAATAAGCCCCTACAGCAATTGTCAGAATGTGGATTTCTGTCTACGCTGTATCACTTTGGAATCAAAAAAAGTTTCATGACCTCTGCAAATGCACTTCCATTACTATGTGTCATTATTTCTTCAACCACCTCAGGAGGGATTTTGTTTGTAATTTAGCCTGCAGGATCCCAAAATCAAACGAAATGATAGAACAAAGCAGGTCATTGCAGAGGAATAAAGTGAAGCACCATTAAGTGGATATACCTGTATTCTCACATTTTTTAGTCTGTTAGGATACTTCATAAGCAACTATCCATCATTTGCACTGACTAAACCAAATAGCCTTTGTCACTCATTACTCTTCCTGTTTTAGACCTCAGCTCAGGCATTTACATACAATTTCTTAGATAGAGGCAGTGAATATGTATACCAGGGAAGGTAGTCCCAAGCATTCTGAGAATACTCCAAACTTTGCCTGAAAAATTCAAGCAAGGAGTCCAAGATTTTAGAGCGACTCTGAGCAAGAATGGTTAGAAATTTTAACCTTAAAGGACACTATGTAATTTTTAAAATTATTTTATTACCTCAAATCAATGTCTTCATTCATAACTAGATCCTCATTGGTGTAAAATAACATATGCCAACAATCTGATTTATCCTCCTGGGCGAAGAATCAGTTATCTGTCTTTACATAGAGCGGGTCGCTCATACAGAGGCTTCCACGTTTTTCCGGTCTATCAACAGCTACAAACTGCCGAGAGGGACATAAAGCACTACCTGCTACTACTCATAGGACAAAATGCATTTCCACGTTTTGCGATTCACTTTTCACAGAGAAGCAAGGTGGATACTGTTGGACCTGCACTGCACTTTTGGTCATAATACAAGACCATACTTATGCCGCGCCGAATCTTTATCGCCAAAAAAGCGTAAAAGGGCCATAAAGTGACTGGAGCTCCGGGTCACAAATTAGACAGTTCAATGCAGCTAAAAAATGTAAACATACATAGAAGAAAATTAAATGAAATATTAAGACTAGTTCAATAATTAATAAAATCATAAAACAAATAAGAAAATTAAATTAATTGAAGCTGTTTCATAAAGGAGGACACTGAGATAATAGAAATGTGTGCATATAATTTTGTCTCTCTTCTGACATGGTGGAATCTCTGTTGAATGAATTTAAAGCCATACTTAAAAAGCAGTGCCTGAATTGGCCAAAAAGCAGTGCCAGTATCCTATCAGAAATTGTATGATGATCACAGGTGCCATGGCTATAAGTATTTATACCAACAATGCTGGTACTTTTAGTATTTAATCTATTTCATTAACTCACTGTCAAACAGCATTTGTCTTCTTCCTCTTTGCCTTTCTGCCATTTTCTCCCCTGCTTAAGAACTTCTTAAGCCTCTTACAGACAAGCAAGGGGTTGCCCCAAAGCACCCTTCAGGGCAGATTGTTAGATTCTCAAAGATACAGGTTTGGTCTTGGAGCATTTCAGCACCACGGCCAGCGCACTAAGCCTAAAAGCAGAAAGTAACACCCAACAAACAGGCTTCTTTCTGTGAGAGAGAATAATAATGACAAAATGCTGGGATTCCAGAATCCCGCAGGGAGCATTCCCTCTGCTTGTCAACACTAATAAGACTGAAAGGTCACCAGTGTGTCCACTTTAATGGTCAAGTGCCTATGCCCTCTCACTGATGGCACGTCTGCAGAAACAGTTATTGCTATCATAAACTGACAACACAATGTAAGGAGACATTTCCCCCAGTAAAATTAGCCACCTGGGCTTTGGCCTACTTTCCACTGGCCTACTTATACCTAATGGGCATTATACAGTCTACTTTACTGTGTGGGATTATTATCTTCAGGTCCAAAGTGGCTCACCAATTCAAATATTATGTCTGTCATGTGCAGGTTCAAGTATTGCTGTGTTCATGTAATGAAAAACAAACTTCTGTATACATTTTCAAGCTGCTAGTCATTGCAATGTTGGACTTTTGCACAGTGGGATATTACAAAAAATTCTCTCATTGAACAGCCACATCCAAAATCTCTTTATTTTGTATATTTCTTTTTGTATAAGCAATTTCATAACTTTTATTTTTAATGGGAAATATCAGTATTGGCAAGTGCTCACTTGTTGTACTTAAAAATACCATTGAGGACACTGGGGTTTCTAAAAAAAATATAGATATAAAATTGTGACAACTGCTCTTGGACATCAGCTTTACACAAGCATTTTTTTTGTTGAAATATCAAATTTAACAACATATCCCATGAGTCGTGGGTGCAGAAGTGTTGTCAAGGTAGTCCATGAGATACACTCGGTCTTTGGGTAAAAAATATTTTTTTTTTTCCAAAGGATGCTGAAAAATATCTCTGATAAATAACATTGATAAATAAAAGCAAGTGAAACTGATACAGGTCTCTATATATATAGGTCTATATTTATATAATTTAACTGAATTATTTCATGCATGACGACAGACAAGGTTACTGTTTTGTGGTAGTAGTCACATTTCCTGCATTCCCATGTGTGCCCTGAATGCGACACGGATGTGAACACCTGCGTGATTTAAAGAAGTTCCGCAAAAAGTCCCAATGCGAATTCACTTCCGATGCGTGACTATTTATGGACACACTTTAAGACACTAGTGTAACATTCATGTATACGATACGTTCATTAGGCCTTAGTTATAGCAAATTCGTGCTTTAATGAGACGTCAGAGAGTTGCTTTGTTATGCGGCACATTGCGAGTTTCAACGACTCCGCTCATCTTTGGTATCTCAATGACAAGTCGTCGAAAATTCATATTTATGCCACTTGGTCAAAGGTCATAAAACGACACAACAAACCAAACCTACTGTTTGAAAACAACATTTCAAAATGTCTATCCGGGAAATACCTCAGAAAAACAGCTAAACCCAGGGGCCAAGGTGAGTTTGCTAACGTTAACTTCTTGTCCTACGTTGCGGTAAATGAGTATTTTCTCCTCTGTCACTAATTTTCTTATCTCTTTCAAAATATATGCCTGTTTAGTCCCATATGGGACTGAAATAATGTAGCGTTATGCAACTATTTTTGTGTACTAAAGTAACCCACCGACTTTTAGCCACTGAAATTATCCATGTAGCAGCCATTGTCTAATTGCACTGCTTTAATGCGGCATTTCGAATTGAGGAGTAAATCCCAACGATTCAATTATTGACTTCAGTTAATGGCAACACAGCAGTGGAGACAAGCAGAGCAAATTGGTGTGATGAATGCATGGGAAGCTTATTGGCTGACACAAAGGTGGCCCACGCGACTCAGGTTTGTTTTACTCCATTTCGGTTCACGCACTTAATTATAGATAACACGGTGCGAAGGTTAACATCCTGAATTAACAGCATCCTGAATTGTGTTTTTTTTTTTTTAAAGTTTCAGCACATTAGTGTCTGTGGTGATATGAGAAGGTCAAGTGAAAACAATTTTTTGGATTATTAATGTGGCAGAGTGAAAATATTCTATATTCTGTGAGAATTTGTGACCCCATTGTTGTATTACATGTGGTTATTGTTGTATCTGCTTTGCAGTGTGTGGGAGTCAGCAGCTACCAATATTTAATTTTAAGTAATGTTAGCAAATTGACATTTAAATTTAACTAAAAGCAATGGCAAATGAGTATATTTTGTATACTCTTAAGCATAAAACTACTGGATGTTAAGTGTTCTTGTTTTTGGCAATTGGCAAGCAAATCCTAACTTTAAGTGAACTATTCTATTTAAATTATGTCTTATTTTTAAGTGATGGAATGAAATAGTGTTTTTTTAATGTTCACCTTTCAAGAGGTCAATCGGCTGACAAATTTTACCAAAGCAAAAAGTCGAGGAGAATTATACCATTATAAAAATATTTGTTTTTAGCTCACTAGCTAAAATTACGACATAGCGACAAGTACTGTACTTTTATATATATATTGTATGCCTTTTAAATCATAAAAATGTATCAAGACCTTTTCCTGAAAGTAATATTTTTTTTATGTTGTGTAAATTATTATCATGTGTAACACATTGGCCTAATTAGAGCGCATACAGTAAGTTCTCTTCAGAAACCATTATTACAAGCCATAATATTCTATCTCCATGTTTCTTGTCTGTATTTTAACTCTTGCTGTCTTGCTTGTCCTGAAATAGCTTGAAAAATGCCTCAGCCTCGTCTGTCTTACTATGTTAGTGTTTTACCAGCCTTAAAAACTCCCGAAATTTCATTTTTTTTTGCTGCAGACTCAGTGTTTTAATCCATCTGGCATAAAGCTGGTTCATTTCTCGGTCAGATTGCAGTCTCATTTCACAGAAATAATACAGTTTCTGTGGAGTAGAAATTCCACCAATTGTGATCGTGCATGTGTGCTGTACCCTCATTTCTGCTGCTGCTTTGGTTTTAACTTTGGGCTTATCAGTGGACACAATTTTTCCTCATCATTTGACTCCATGGAAAGAGCTCTAGGATATTACGCAAGCAAAAGTAATGTTAATTTGCTACGGTGCTTTTATGCTATCCATAACCCATAAGAATACGACCCTTAAGTCACTGAGTGCCAGGCCTTTTTTAAAACTGAAAGTGCCTTGTGCCAGGGTTTTCAGCCACCCGCTGCCGAAAAAAGGAAAACCATGTATATGTGTTTTTGGCACTCAAGCGTTCTATTGTAAAGGCTGTAAATATACGATTTTGGCACTCAAAGAGTTAATTTGACTGTACTATTGTGCAGTATTTTGTCCTGTCTCATACCTAACCACATCTGTATCAGTGCTGGAGAAAGGAACCAGGACAGTTGGCAGTTGGCAGCAGCAGAGCTCAATGTGTTGGCTGGGATATACACTATATTGCCGAAAGTATTTGCTCACCCATCTAAATGATCAGAATCAGGTGTTCCAATCACTTCCATGACCACAGGTGTATACAATCAAGCACCTAGGCATGCAGACTGCTTTTACAAACATTTGTGAAAGAATGGGTCACTCTCAGGAGCTCAGTGAATTCCACTGTGATAGGATGCTACCTGTGCAACAAATGAAATTTCCTCGCTCCTAAATATTCCACAGTCAACTGCCAGCTGTATTATAAGAATGAGGAAGTGTTTGGGAATGACAGCAACTGGTGGTAGGCCAAGTAAACTGGTGGAGCAGGGTCAGCGGATGCTGAGGCGCATAGTGCGAAGAGGTCACTAACTTCAATCGCTACAGACATCCAAACTTCATGTGGCCTTCAGATTAGCTCAAGAGCAGTGCACAGAGAGCTTCATGGAATGGGTTTCCATGGCCAAGCAGCTGCATCCAAGCCATACATCTCCAAGTGCAATGCAAAGCGTTGGATGCAGTGGTGTAAAGCACGCCACCACTGGACTCTAGAGCAGTGGAGACGTGTTCTCTGGAGTGATGAATCACGCTTCTCCTTCTGGTAATCTGATGGACGAGTCTGGGTTTGGTGGTTGCCAGGAGAACGATACTTGTCGGACTGCATTGTGCCAAGTGTAAAGTTTGGTGGAGGGGGGATTTTTGTGTGAGGTTGTTTTTCAGGAGCTGGGCTTGGCCCCTTAGTTCCAGTGAAAGGAACTCTGAATGCTTCAACATACCAAGACATTTTGGACAATTCCATGCTCCCAACTTTGTGGGAACAGTTTGGAGCTGGCCCCTTCCTCTTCCAACATGACTGTGCACCAGTGCACAAAGCAAGGTCCATAAAGACATGGATGACAGAGTCTGGTGTGGATGAACTTGACTGGCCTGCACAGAGCCCTGGCCTCAACCCGACAGAACACCTTTGGGATGAATTAGAGCGAAGACTGAGAGCCAGGCCTTCTCCTTCAACATCAGTGTGTGACCTCACAAATACACTTCTGGAAGAATGATCAAAAAATCCCATAAACACACTCCTAAACCTTGTGGACAGCCTTCCCAGAAGAGTTGAAGCTGTTATAACTGCAAAGGGTGGACCGACGTCATATTGAACCCCATGGATTAGGACTGGGATGTCACTTAAGTTCATATGCGAGTCAAGGCAGGTGAGCGAATACTTATGGCAATATAATGTATGTTGTGACTATGCCCTGGATGTGTAGCATCGCTGGCCTAAATCAGATTTAAACAGCCACTGGTAGGCAGTGCAGAGTAAAGCAGCAAGTGTGGGAGAATTTGTGGTATTCTTATTTTCAGCTAGAAGTACCTTCTAATTATAAATAAAACACGAAATTTCTGGAGAGTATGCTTTTGAGTTAAATTGAATGTGTTGAGACTTTGGTGATTGTGTAGGATTTTACTGTAGAATGGACTGGAAGGACCAAATAATGTAGTGTTTATCTACAAATGTTGACTGAAATAGCTTACCTACTGCATGTGTCACCAGTATTTAACAATATAATTCCCTGGATTTTTGTTCCACCACATATTGTTGTGGAATAAAGCTACCTCTTGGATTATCCCCTTTGGGGCGAGCATAAAGTATTAGCCTTCAGTTGAAAGAAGATGCTTAAAAATGTTTAAATCAGATGACTCCTTAAAACTCTAAAAGTTAAAATAAATATTTGATATGTAGTCATACAAAAACTTACAAAAAATACAAATACAATACAATACAAAAAAAAATCTGATCACGCCGGCATGATCAAATTTTTTTTTATTGCAAATATTTGTATATAGTATTACTTTATTTCAATTTTACATTCATTTATTCATATTAGCAACCTATATTTAATTTTTCAAGTTCTAAAACAGTTGATTGAGCATGTTTGTGGTTTTTCAAATTTTATTATTTTTTGGCCCAATATGTTAATGAAGTAGGTTATACTGTAAATAACAACTATCGCGTCATATAGCTGAAGTTGTGCGGAAAAAAAAAAGATACCAAGCATGGGCATGTTAAACATTTTTATGCGGCATATAAACAAAATCAAAAGTATTAAAAAATGGCCAAAATAGTCTCAGGACCCAAAGGGTTAACAAATTGGCAAATTATGTTCCAGGATTGGGTTTCAATTTATTGATTACACTCATCTCTATTTTTATAATAATAGTAATAATAGTAATGATAATAATTTTTTTTTCTTACTTCTGGAACGTCACCCCATAAAGTTTTCCTTTCATTTTCTGCATAGGATTTTTTTCTGTTGACTCGTTGTCAGACTTTGTCAGCTCTGCAGGAGAAACTATTCCATATTCAGTACCTGGCACCTGTTTGTCAAGCAGAGATCCAGGTCCTGAGGTCTGAAAATGCTTGACACCGCTCAACGTGCTCAGACTGAAACTTGACCTACGGTATTGCAGTGTGCTGCTCTATATTCTGGTGTTGTAATGCAGTTTTAGCAGCCACGATAAATTTATGGTGATTGTTAATAAAAACTTGCATAGTGTAATGGCACTGGCATTTGAGCACAGAGTAAGCTAATAAAACTGCTCTATATGCACAGTTAAATGATGCTGGAATTCTAGTTTTTAATCTGTAGTGATAATGCAGACCCAGAGGTGTACATTGGGTGTAAAAGGATTTTCTCATGTGGACCTCGGCTGCAGAAAGGTGTGGAAATATCAGGACGCAGTCTTTGCAGTCTGGAGCCCTCAGAGCATGCACCTTTGGACATCAAACGGACTCTTAAAGTGGTCTTGCAGCATAAAAATGCTCAATCTTTATTAGGGTTCTAGCACGTCCAGCTATCCTCCCTGTTTATCTTTTTCTATGGGTCATTGCATTTCGCTCCACACATTAAGCAAATCTCCTAGACCAGGATTAGCACTTCCTAGGGATTTAGGATTTCTGCCTCACCAACACATGTTGCACAGTTACTGTGTGCGTGTTGTGCTTCCATGTAATTTCTGCTTCCCATCGATAGAGCCACAGTCTCTTTTTCATAAGAAGCCAACCGTTTTCAGCACTACTGATTATTGCTAGCTGAGGGAAGAAATAAAGAAATGATGGCACGGCATGAAGATAAATTGTTGCTCTGAAAACACACTGCTGCATCTTTTTGGTCTTTGAGATGGAAGAATATTGAAGAGATGGCAGTGCAATAAGCAGGTTTGCTGGGGCAATAACGTCACAGGATTATTGACCAACTGTTGATACCATTCGGAGGTGGAGAGGAATTATTTCTATTTTTCCTGTGGATTTTGCTTTGAACCGAGGACGAAAACTTTCTGCAAGGGATGCTACTTTACCCATGAAGAACATCTACCTTAAGTACTTTTGAGTAAATGGCTTTTTCATTCCTAATTCACCCAAAGCTGTTTTTTTGTTTTGTTTTTCTCTGAAATTAAATTTCCCTGGGCTAGTACCCTTTTCTTTTAGGTAGAAATTGGTATTCTCAGATATTCTAAATGATCACATCAAAGAGGAGCAGCTTTTTCCCCATGGGCTCAATGTCTTCAGCACTGATGTGTTCCACTGCCACAGCCGCCACCGGAGACAAGCCCGGACCTCCGGCTAGAGGGGCTTTCTCCTCAGAGGGGGAAAAGGACAAACAGAAGGAGGTGGCTCAGTGTAAGAGCCAGCAGCCAGCCTATTTGTCCCATGTAGTGGAGGAGTTCTTCTGGATAGGCAGCAGCATTGTGGCATTCTCAAAGTGGAGGCTTGGCTACATGGGTAAGCTTTGTCAGCTACACTGAGTAAGGTTACCCTGGTTGGATATAAGAGATGTCAGACCTTTATGGATGGCTTTAAAAAGCCAGATATTAACCATATTGGAGCACTGGCGCATTGGTAAAGGAATTCACCACAGTCTATAAACCAAAATTACTAACAGTGACAATATAAACCAAGTCCAGTACTTCTTTGTGGTCTACCATTTTTTTCTTTTTGTGCAACTAGTCACCACTACAAATCATGTGTTTGAGCTGAGACTGAAATGTTTTTATATTTAAAACATTTTCATGATGAAAGTTGGGAAGAATCAACACAAATGCAAAACTTATTTTCAGCTGTCGAAAAACTTAATTAATTAAATTAATTAATTTAATTAATCTTTTGATATTTATTAATCTTTTGATATTTTGATTATGTGTGTACGCTCAAACTTGGCAGACGTGTTTTTAGGTAGATATCATGCAGAGCATCAGAGATGTGCACCAGAAATTTAATAGTAGTACTAGTAGAGCACCAATTATTCTACTCCTTAATTTCAATTAACAGACTGCTTTATGTGACTTTATGTCCTGATGATTCATCTCAGGTTTCTTGCAGAAAACTTGATTGCGTGAAATTTGAAATTTGTTGGTCATAATGTAGCATCGTCACTGAAATTTTTCATCATCGCCATTAATTTCAAGTCCTGATCCTTGGTATTTACGGGACCTGCTGTAGTGTAGACAAGTGAGGGTGCAGTTAATTGTCCCATCCCATAAATCATCGCCATTAATTTCAAGTCCTGATCCTTGGTATTTACGGGACCTGCTGTAGTGTAGACAAGTGAGGGTGCAGTTAATTGTCCCATCCCATAAATATCAAAGTGTATCTGTGTTTAACATTTACACTACCACCCTGTCAGTCCACATTAGGTTTCTGCTTTGAAGTCAGCAACATGGCCATCTGCAACATGGAATGACTGGAACATATGGCCTCCAGACAATCCCTCTGGGCTTAACCTGATGCCCTGACAGTAGCCGACTCCACCTGCTTGGCCCACATAGTGACTGTGGCAGCAGGACAGAGGTGACAAGCATTCTTCTTACCTGGCTTCAGCCTCAGTTGGGTTTTGGTGGAAAAACTGCCATTTTACCCATCAGTCACCTGTCATCTGCTTTTTGCTTTAACCCCATTAACCAACCACAGCAGCTGTGTCCTCCAGCTAGGCTGCTAATGCCTGTTAAATACTGGAGTGTTAGTAGGTCGCCCTCTTACACAGCCATCCATGTCCTGCCAGGAAGTTGGTCAGTTAGAGCTAACTTTACATGCTGTTAATTGGTGTGGTTCATGGCAGTTACATTCTTCACAAAACATATTTGAAGGTAGTTGCATTTGAATATGCAGGGAGCACTCCAATTAAAGTTTGCCGTCCAAACTATTTCAAACCCAGGGGACACATGACACATTTACAGGTTCATGCTTGTGTTTTGGGTTTCTACTTTGACATATTAACATGCTTCAAAAAAAAACAAACCATCATGTTTCATACTGTCTGAATTGTTAGTGCTCACACAATACTGCATATGAACCACTTGGAGTCTTATTTAAGTCCCTGTTCAGGAGGAGAAAACAGACCTTTATAATCTGCAGATCAGGCTAGGAACTTGTCTTTCAGCCATTTGAACATCCAGTTCAAACGTTCAGCTTTTCAGCACAATGGGCGTCTTCTCCACTTCCACACACGCTTTAAATCTGATGTTGTAACCACGGCAACCGGCCCAGACCCCCACTACCAAAGAGGGTACTGCCTTTCTGTGAGTCTCGTGCTCCACTTTTGTCTCTCTCACTATCTCTACAAGGTGTTGTACATCGTCTATGCTGCTGTTTTCTTTGATCTGTGGCATCTGATTAGATTTTCTTTGCTATCAGAATCTACGTGAGTTCATCTCCTGATCTTTGTTCCCATCTGCTGTTATCAGTACCATTTAAACTGTTTAGCTACCTCGTGGCTTTTTAATTTTATTTCTTCCTTATTTTTTTTTCCATTGGACTTTTAGTCCCCCCCCTCATTTTTTTTAATATAATATTTATTGGAATGTGTTTCGTATGTTGTGGGTCTTGCCATCAGCTCATAGAATTGGCGTCAGTTACTGCTTATTGCACCCGTTGTTGGTTTTATTTTCTGGTTAGGGCACTGAGTTCAACAGTCTGGCAGAGGTGTCACATGAAATACTAGAACAAACAGCTCTTACCACTGGACGTCTCCGTTGTTGATTCTCAGTCTAATTAGTGTTCAGAATATGTCGGCAACCTCTGTTAAGTGTCAGTTGGACTATTACAGAAGAAGCTTGTATATTTGGCTGATTTGCCACAACAAAACACATTCACAGCATATTCCAAATGACAGAAAGTTGTGTGCACTAAATAATATTAACTCTTGGAGTGCCAGCCGTTTTATAAAACAGAAAGTACCTTGTGCCAGAGTTTTTGCCCGTTTTGAGTCATATTTCAAGACCCACAGAATATTTTGTACTGTCTCTCTGAAAACATTGAATAGCTCAAATGAAAGAAAAGACTGTATTTCATTATGAAAAAAAACGTTTGTTTTTAGCTTGATCCTTTCTTGTTTTATTAGAGGTAGCGTAGAGGCCACTCCCACCAAAAACGCCACTTTTTGTCCAGAATCTGTCCATTTTACTCTCTAATCGTGAGCGTCTCCACTTCCTGCTTTGATCTCCATGGTGTATACCGTCTTTTTATGCTCTGACTACATCTCCCAGAACCCCCAAATATTACTCACAGGCTGCGGGAGACCGCAATTGGCGACCAACTGCCAAAAACACTTTTTTATGTTGACGGCACTCAAGCGTTGGATTTTAAATAACACTGAAATACATCAATAGCACTAAATGTGTTAATTGTATTTTAGGAGGTGCAGCATCTTTATTGCCGAATGAAAGGGAAATGATAGACTACATTTGTCACCTACAGTACAAATTGCTTTATTGTCATAGTCATTCAACAGCAGGAACAGTCATGGCAAAAAAACACGCCCCTCTCTCTCTTTACCACTAATATGTTGCACAATACAGAACTTGATTTGTATTCAGGAGGTTGTTGAATGAATTTAGTGTGTGAGGCCCAGAAACCAGCCTTATTTCTCATGTGAAACCTATAGATTTGGGTCAATTTCTGGTTTAGACCATCCAGTCTTGTGTACAAGCTTTATCCGGATTGATTTTATGCATGTAGCCTATATCCAACTTGCACTAAATTAACCCTGTACTGAATTAATAATCAATATGACAATGTGAATAATGTAATATTTATGTTTCTAAATGGACTAACTTAGCTGATGTGTCAGTTTAGAGTCTTACCACATGCCATTGGGCTAAAGTTGCTGCGTTCTTATTCACTTATACACTTTTTTAGCATGAAGCATGGAAAAAAAATCACACAAAACAACTAAATACATTATTAAGGGTGGCAATCTCTTGGCACCTCACAATTCTATTCCGATTCTAAACCGTGATTCGAAACCAGAGTTTGCGGCTCAGTTTGCTAATCACTTTCTACCTTTATGATGTTCATTAAAGAAAATAAACTGATGAATTACCTCTAATTTTTTATTCGAGAAAAGGCTTTTCTTGTTACAAATGGCTTCTCTAAGAACAATCAATAATTAAAATCTTTATTTCCAATCTTCATTTTTTTTTTTTTGTCTTTTTTTAAAATTTTACAATGGATTTAATAATCTGTTTGGCCCTATCTAAGTTCGGTGGCAGCTGTACCACCTCGTGCTCAATGGTCCTCTGCTGTCATGAACAATGGGTTGCTTTTCTCCCACTCACACCTTTCCCCCGACCTCAAAATCCAAAATGCTGCCATACGGCAGCTTTTAAAGAAACAGGTGCAAGTCATGAACATTTTTAGCAACTTATCTGCATCAAGACACAATCATTCTAGAGAGAATTAGCGATGCATCGAAGAATTGATTAATTGATTAATGCCATGTCTTTGTATTGCCATAGTATTCCACATACAGATATGGAAGACATATCTGTCTTCCATATTTAAGACTCTGAATTGCACCTTTTTAATTGCTCTACTGACAGTAAAGAAATGAGTGGAGTGTACCACCCCCTGGATCCTCAGAGCCTACTGTGTACATAAAGTCCCATAGCACTGGGCTGTTGGTTAATTGATTACACAGGCCTATATTATCTCTGCTTAATCAGCCTTCTGACTAACCTTTACAATGGACCAGTTGCGTTTCTTCCACCACATACTGATAAATGGGTGCTGCTCTGTGCTCCCTTAGTTATTATTTCATGGCTTATTGACATTATAGTATTTCAGTAGATAAAAAAAATATCTATAGTATTGAGTGAATTATTTAAATCTGCATTAAAATATTTTGATTTGCATTACCCATTCCATTTTATTGAGTTAGTTGCATAGCACTGCAGAAGTGAGCTACAGTAAAGTACAGTTTGCCTTTAGGCCTTACTTTCTTCATGGGTAAAACCCACAAACCGTGCTACTTCTGTTTGAGTACTCCTTACTAAAGTGCAGGAGGAAGATATTTCAAAGGTTTAGTTGACTTCCCAAGGGGTTTCCCCACACTCAGCTGGCTACTTTACAAGAGCAAATGCATTCTCCTTTTAGTTGACTGACAGGGGAGTTTGAGCAGACACCTCCCCCTCATCTGTAAATCTTGGTCAAGGCAACCACAATCTGGAGTTGTTTTGCATTGAAATAAGTCTGTGGTTGCTGTTTAGATAAAGATAAAGCTGCTCCTGAGAAATCAAACGCATGCATGCAATGTGAAAGAGCGAACAGGGATTTGCTGCTGCCCTGCTATTTTTTTTTCTACTTATTCCACATCGTCTCCAAAATCAAATATCAATAAATGAGAGTTTCCTTTTAATGTCAGTTGAGTGAACACACATGGTAGGTTGACAGTTACGCAGACAGCAATGGCAGAAATGGGCTGGAGGCTGTGATGGCTGTTAGAGTGTACAGCGCGTCTTTGACAGAAGGAGGAGGAGTATGAGCCCCATGTATGCCATCCTGACCAGAGATCCTACAGAGTCTGGATGCTCTCATTTCAACCAAACTTTGACAGCAGCTCATTTCATGGCTCACTGCCCACTCTCTGGCAGGAGGCGTGCTGATCCTTAACTCTGCCACCAGGCGCCAGCCGCTGCAATCAGCAAGCCGCTACAGACAGTACTATTTCCTTAAAATCAATATAATGCTGATCTGCAGCCAGAGTCCAAGTTGTAAAATCACTAAGGGTCAATTGGTTATGTATAATAATGTCTCTAGGAGTACAAAATCAGTCACTGTGTTTTGTAACCATTAGTAGAGACGATCAGTAATCTGCTGTATTATTGATACACTTCACTAATAAATCAGATAGATCATTGTAGTGTAGCGTTAGGGTTCACAATCAAAAATAATTTTGTATCATGTCTACTTTTGAGCCAATATTTGCATGCTGTCCTGTGATGTTAGAGCAAGCTCTAGTTGTCTGATCTACTTTATAATCAGGATTTAAAACCAAACCAATCATACTTCCTGTTGTATCCATTTTTACAGTTTTTAATGTTTAAATTGCCAACAGTTATCAGTGTACATTGGCAGTAATAGTAGGCACCTTTTATGAAAGTTAATCCATTGGACCCTTGAAAAGTGTCAAGGAAATGCTTTGGTTTTTTTGTGTTGCCACATAGTCCATGCTACGAGGAATCTAATGGCTGATGCATTTTATAATAAGGGGATGAAAAACAAAAAAACGAAACAAATTTTATTG
This sequence comes from Synanceia verrucosa, assembly GCA_029721515.1. NCBI lineage: Eukaryota > Metazoa > Chordata > Actinopteri > Perciformes > Synanceiidae > Synanceia > Synanceia verrucosa. Next base: position 11,803,743 of record CM056561.1, on the reverse strand, counting down.
TACTTGTATATCTTATGACACATATCTCAGAAAGGATAGGATAAAAAGAAAGAAAGGATAAAAACTATAAATATAATACTAGGAAACTGTGTTGATCAGGTAAGGAATGGTGTGTGTTTTCTTTGTGTTATCGGGGAGGAATGATCCAGTTCGCCACATGGAATCAAAAGGCACCCTGTGACCAGGAGTCTGTCAGTGGGTGGTAGCTGTGTTGATTATTCCAAAAGGATGGTTTTCCTCTGTGAGCAGATTAACAGTAGAGTCAAATATCACATCACTACTCTATTAGACTGTACTGTTCACTATTTCAGCCACTTTACAGTGCACTTATAGTCTATTCTCTTTATTAGTTTGCATCTAACTACTGTGTGTTCAGCCAATATAACGGATCCGGCCAGGTCATTCTTTACAGTTTGATTAGCAGCCCCAGAAGCAGGAATGGATTGGAAAACTGTTATGTGCATATGAATTAGGGCTAAAATTCACCATCATTGCAATATCAACATACATGACATAAAACATGTCAGTAAAATTGGCCAGTCCTGTAGAGTGCTACGACCCTAGATGCCTGCCCTCTATCCATGCTAGTGACTGAGATGATAAAGTGCAGGGGAATGAAGCAAAGTTAGTGGTCGTGATGACTTTGCATGTATAAACAATACATGCAAAGTCATCACGACCACTAACTGTCATGTTAGTGGTCTGTTGCAGTGGCTGTTGTGTTGTGGCGTTCTGCACTTTGCTGATACGGTCCTGAGCAAGAATTTGATTGCAGAGGTTAGGAGCACAGGACTGAACTACATTAACAATACCCTGGGGGTGGGCTCTCCACAGCCGGGCCAAGTCAATGCTCAATAAGAGCAATCCATCACTGCCGGTTTATTTACTTACACAGCAGATATTCAAATGTGTCAAAATGTGGCCCCGGTTATAATTCAATCATTTGTCGCTGTCAGGGTTTTCTGTCAACATTGTTGCATCGCCTGTTTCTGCAAATATGACAAAACATGCGTTAATTTGGTGTTGATACGTCTGGCTAAAGCTACAGTCTATAAGTTTGATATTTTTTTTTTTTTTTTTTTTTAAACAAAGCTGTCACTATATCCTGAGTTTATGAGACAGATAAGGTGTGTCTGTTATTATTATTGTTATTATTATTATTAGCCTCCCAGTGGTGTTCCATTTGCATTGAAATATAAACATTAAAACTGCTGTTTTTTTTCCTTTTTTTATGTTCCCAGTATATGCAGATACAGAGTATATGGTACTGTAGATTATGGTCAGAGTTTGGAGAAGCATCAGGTTTACTGGCACAGAAGCCAAGCAATGTTCTGCTCTATCTCTCTGTGTTAGATATGAAAGTAATGGTAGACCAGCAACTCTTATGTCCTGTAAAGTAAAATGATTGTTTTTCTGAATGCAGTATGTTGGCATTAAAGAACATAATGGTCCCTATCACAAAGCACTGTCTGATGGCAAAGTAGAGTTGTGGACATATTCATAATGTTGACTACATTTAAACTGATTTCTGATTAACATGTTTAAAGCCAAAATACAATTTTCCAGGGTACTGAAGCCTTTATATTGCTCTCTTCAAAACCACCAGACTACATTCATAAAAACAGCAATTTTACCCTGCAGGACACATGTTCATCCACCCCCACTTCAAAAATCAGAACTAACCCCTGAATTATTTCCAGACTCAACCTACAGTAGCTAATGCTCACTCACCTAGTTCTGCATTCACATTATTCATAACCTTATAACCTCTAACCATAACTTCGCTTACTTTGGTAACCTACATCACTGAATGCAGATTACCTGCCCTTTTGATATAATCTATTTTTAATAATACAACATGCTTCAGCTTTCCTCGTTGTATTGTAAGAGTCAACATAATGTATTAATAATGTACCTCATTTATATTTCCACAGCACTACCTTCACCAGTACAATAATGGAGATATATCATATCCTCACCACTCTGTTGCTCTCACTTTCTCTTTTTAACAAATTTGTCTTTTTTTCCCCAGTCCACTGCCAGAGACACTGCCCTAAATGTTTGCTGCACAAACCTGGGCACATTCGGCCATTGTGACAGTGCTGCAAAAAATGCATTCCTGTCTGTAATCTATTTATTTATTTAAATCAAGTTTTAATAGTGTCTGTCCTTGATGCTGCATTGTTTGATTACCAGCTTTTATTAGAAACTTACTTGTAAGCCCAATCCCCAGGCTGAGTTGAACCATTTAACTAGTGGGAAACATTTGTTAAGCAGCTAGACATGTTGAAAGTCTGGTGTGTTGGTGATCTGTTAACCTCATCTACAAATGTGTATGTGCCGAGTTGGCCCAATTTCCTGCATGTTGTGGGGAAATTGTTTGATAGGATGTGACAGACACTTGATAATTGATATTATGGCCACATGGGCTGGTAACCACAGCCCAGAGGCATGTGTCTGTCCACACCATTAGCTTCCTGTGGAGGAACTGTCAAATTTCACCCCAAAATAACAGCAGAGCTTGGCTATATTTTTACCATTCAGGGTTTTGATGCATCATTAAAGTCAGTCTTATTTTCTAGGTGTTGTTTCATTCCATGTTTGAAATTTCTATTAAATTTAGGCCACGGTAGAAATCCTCACATCTAAAAAGAGCCCCTGTTCTATGTTCTATCATACACAGTGTGAAGTAGAGATCTTATCAATGTTTTTTTTTTTTCTTTTTTTTCTTTTTCCGTGGAGAAATTGCCTCTCACTGTCATCTATCTTCTCTCCCTTTCTCTTCCTCCCACAAGACAAGCAAAACCCTGTCAGGAGTGACAGGCATAGCCAATGCGTTTGCTTTGCATTGCCTTGTATTCATATGAATGTATAAGTAAATAACCGTGTTTTGCATGAGAGCCCAGATGGAATTTTGTGGGTATACATGCCCACACACGGTCAATCCCTTGAATGAAAACATTATGTGCATATTTGTCTGCCACACGTTTTTTTTCAGTTACAGTGCACACTTTTGACAGCTTTCCAACCTTTTTTTCCTCTGTCTGGCTTGTTTTCTTGCCTCCAGTGGAGAAATGTATGAGCTCCATGCAGATGGGGACCCAGATGGTGAAGCTCCGTGGCGGCTCCAAGGGACTGGTGCGGTTCTTCTATCTGGACGAACACAAGTCCTGCATCCGCTGGAGGCCCTCGCGCAAGAATGAAAAGGCCAAGAGTGAGTGTTTTCTTCCCCTCCTACAGTCACAAGGGAACCAAATCTTGTCTTGCTCCTCCAGATGGATGTATTCATGTTTCAAACTTATGGAAAGCCATTTGTGCCATATTTTATATGACAGACAAGGGCTCATAAAATGTTGTCAGGCATTCCACATGTTTTCACTCTGAATCTGCATATGTCATCCTTCCAAGAGGCTCAACATAGCGGGCAGTTGACACTTAAGGCCAGTTCATACTCGAGCAGACTGTCAGCGGAGCAGAATCCATGTGGAATGTCCGCTCCACTCAGAGTTTTCATAGTCGAGCGTAATGCCGCGCAGTAGTTTGCTTTGAAATTGCAGTGAATCGGAAGATCGGACACTGAGCAATTGCACTAGCTTCTGTTAACCAGATTAGTGCTGGTTTTTAATCTTATTAATACATAATAATAATAATTTATAATCATTAGCATTACATTATAGGAAATACTGTAAGTTTAAATTTAGAGCCCTGGACTCCGCTCCAAAATGTAGTGATTGTCCCTGAAAAATTCATTTTCTCATAGTATGCTCAGCATATTTTAACTGTATTAATAGTAAAAAATGTCCATTACTCAGATTGCATTTATATATTGATCATTTCATTTTGTAATTATAGTTTTGTATTGACTCTGGTGGATCAGAATTGAAATGAGTCTATTAAGCTTGTTTGCGAAGCAAAACTTGGAGGAGCAGCTTGTCCACCTTAAGATCAGAGCACCTTAAGCAAGCCTGAGCCACAGCTGACGCTAACTTCAGGGCTAATTCCCTTCGCTTTTAATCAGCAGATGGCAAAAACAGGAACTTGGCTCACATCTTGTTCACAAGTTATCCTTAAAGGAGCCTAAAATTTAATTCTAACTACTAAGAATCAAACCAAATATCTCATATACAAATTAAACTTTGATTTCATTCATTACAGAAAAAACATCCAGAGTTTGGCCTCTTACTATTTCCATCATTTATTCAAAAATAAATGATGTGCAACTCGGTGCAACTGAGTCTGTCTTTCTTTACCTGGCTTCATTGAGCCTAACATTGGTGAAACTAATATGTGGTGTCATGAATCTGGTAGGCAGTTGGATGATTTAGTTCTTGCTCCTAAATGCTCCCTCAGGGCTTGAAGTGTTTTGTTATATTTACAACTGGACATGTATTTCCCTGCACAGTATGTGCAGCAAGCTAACAAACAATTTCCTGCAGTGTTCTAGAATAAAAGAAGGAAAAGGGACTCAGCAGTAGCATTATGACTGGGTGTCTCATGGGGACTTAAGGGCTCAGTTTCCTGTTGCTCTCCCTCCTCTGTAGCTGTGGATTTAATAAGCTTCTTAAGCCAACTTAATTATTCATCAGCTTTAATCTGCCCAAACAGTCTTACACACACTTGCCACTAAATAAAAGGGGGGTGTTGGGGGGGTTTCTTTGAAGACATTGAAAAATAAATCACGGGCTTTATCTTAAATCTTAAACCTTTTACGGTTGGATGAGTAAAATGTGAATAAAAACGGGTAGGTAATCAGCTGAGGAAAGTTTGTCTTATAGCGTTTGTGTGCAATACTCATTCATCCTTCATTTCTCTTAATCCATCCTCCGCACACGACAGATAATCTGAAATTCAAGTAAGTATTATATGCTGTCTGTTCTTAGCTCTGCACTTGTAAATTAGCTGGTCAAGAGTCTTCTGGTCTGCTTTCACACTGGCTGGGTGTCCTGTGTGTCTGGCAGCACATTGGTCCCAACCCCAAAAAATATTGTTAGTGTTATTGTGTTCATTTGATTATCCATTTTTATATTTATTCTCATTCCTGAGAGCACAAGTCTATAAAAGCTGGTTCGACTAAAACCGGACAAGTTGAGTTAAAGTATATTGTCTAATGTTGTTCATGACAGCATATTCAGAAGGTCCAAAGATAAATATTCTTCAGCCAGGTCTCAAAACCACACTCCATTTGAGCAGTAGGTTGCCTCTAGCGATTGCCGACAGCATCGAGAAATGATTGTTTTCAACACAACTGGCTGGAGAGAGTCATTTTTTTAATCTCCTTTAAAGCTTGCAGTACTTAACCATTTTGTTACCTATGAAATAACTTGCATTACAAGTCCTCCATTCATAATGTTACTTAAGTAAAAGCACATAGGTATTTTAGCACAATGTATCTTTAAGATCAAAACTTAACACAGGTGCACAAGTGCTTTACAATAACACTGTAAAATACAATACCAAGTGTAAATTATTTTTTCCTCGGAGATTTAGTGGAGAAGAAGAAGGACGTAGCATGGAATGGCAGTATTCAATTAAGGTACAAGTACTTAAAAATGTGTGCTTGAGCTGTATTTGGATGAATGTACTCTTTCATTTCTGAAGACTGACCACCCAGCGTCTTAAAACCTTCCTGCTGGCAGATCATCAAATATTCAGACAGTAGTAATAGTAGTAGTAGTGGTTATCTATATCTACCAGAAACCTGGTGTATACTCTTGCATAATTTATAAAAGTGCTGCAGTCTGGGGAAAAAAAAACACATATCCTTGTGCATTTCCAGCTCTAGGGTTTGTGGAGAACACTGACCGTCACATGGGAGCACACACAGCAAAGCAGCAGCTTGTCGAATGTCACGTTGATGGCATCTTTGACATCCAGTGGTATATTCATGCGGCTGCCACAAAACCTCAGGTTCTATACTGTACAGCCCAGGGGAGGGTGTGTTTATGTGGCTGCGTTATGAATGAGTGTGTATGTAAATAATGTTTCATCCATGTAGTGCAGTGTATGACTGAGAGACAGAGATACTGAGAGAGATCAGTGTTATCTTCTCTGGATAGGAATGGTTTTTGAGGAATGAATACGTTTTCCAAAATAGCACACATGCTGCACAAGAAACAGAAATCCTTATCATACGCTTGCTGTCCTAGGGAAAACTAATGAATGACTCGAGGTAGTGTCTTCCGGTAAAATGTCATTATCGTCTCATAAATGTTGCATCTTAATAAACAAAACTCTCTGGGCACTGCTCGTTGAGTTGACTATTTTAATCCTCCATATCATAAAGCCCCATTAAGCTATCCCTATGCCCACAACAATTAATCCACTTTCTTGCCAGAGGTGGAAATTCTCAAAACCATTAGAATACTAAAAACTGCAGAACGATATGTTGGGTTTAATAAACTTAGTTTTGTTTTAATGTTTTTGTTTTTCAATAAATTTCATTTTATATCAGCTTTTGGAAGTCTACAAGGAGTGAATCTTGGATTTCTACTAATTTTTCTGAAATAAAAAAGGCAATGCCAGCATTTAAAAGTACTAGTATCAAAGATGTCATAACATTTGAAAAATAAAAGTACTCTAATGGTGGGAGAATGACCCCTGTAGAGTTATATTATTGCATTTCTACACTGTCGTTGTCGCTGAGTTATAGTTGATTTTAACTACTTCATACTGTTGGGTATTTTAATCTAGAGAAATGCATCATATTTTCTAACCATATTTTGTATCTGCAGAACTAGTGACTTGAACTGTCAGCTGAATTATTCCCCTGAAATACTGTGAAGTATGGATATAAAATACATTGAAATAATTATATAAAGTAAAGCAAAGATGCCTCAAAATTGTCCAGTACATCAGTAATAGTTCTTTCACTGACCGGCTGATTTGCTGTTTGCTCCAACAGTCTCCGTCGACTCCATCCGGGAGGTGTGTGAGGGTAAGCAGTCTGAGATCTTCCAGCGCTACGCTGAGGGCAGCTTCGACCCCAACTGCTGCTTCAGCCTATACTACGGAGAGCACATGGAGTCCCTAGACCTGGTGTCTGGCACCGGAGAGGAGGCGAGGACCTGGATCACAGGCCTCAAATATCTCATGGCAGGCATCAGCGATGAGGACAGCCTGGCAAAGAGGCAACGCACCAGAGACCAATATCCTTCACTTATACAGCAGGGGGTACTGTCGTTGATAATTGGGCTGGTGATTTGAGGTTATTATTGAATTTACAGTTTCATGACCAACATTTTATTAAAAACTAACTGACAGGTAAATGTGCTGAATCTTCATGCTGCTCTTCCTTAACCCACCGTGTCATCACGTGGCTGAAGCAGACGTTCACCGAGGCTGATAAGAACGGCGATGGCAGCTTAAGCATCAGCGAGGTGCTACAGCTCCTGCACAAACTCAACGTCAACCTGCCCCGACAGAAGGTCAAACAGATGTTCAAGGTACAGAAACAACAATGACAGAGCCACATCAGGGGGCTCCAGACAGGGTAGTCAGCAGTGTATGAGCTGCATATAAAAATCCTGACTATTGTCTACTATCATGTGCATTTTTTTTAGAGGCAGTTGGCAATTTGCTGCATTTTTTTAATTGACGTTTTACTTCAGCCTGTGGTCCAGGGGAATAAAAGGTCAGCTTTGTTCTGTGGTTTCTGAAACATGCTCGCAATCATACTGATCAAATGCTGATGTTTACCTGCAGCTGATGAAACTGGATTCTATTATTTTATTTGGAAATAAATTGAAATATGTCTAGGAGCACCTTTTTGGTAGCTCTCCTAACTTTAAATCTTTAAGTTGGATGTTTGGTCTTGCAACATTTACACTGATATCAACAGTCAGTATCTTACAATCCACAGAAATAATTAATACACTCAGAAGACCAAATAATGTAAATCCATATTGATTCTCTCTTGGGAAATGGTGTGGGGGGGACTCTGCTGTAAAGGTCATGCTAGGTTGAATGGCAGATTGACCCAGATTTTCAAAAAAAAAGTAAGTCAGCCAGCAAAACTAGGTTGTACAAATGACAGTGTGTCGTATTGAAGGTGATCAGTCTGCAAAGAAACCCACCCACGGAAAGGCCACAAATTTAACAGGCTTGGTGTGGCTCTATTCTTGATCACTTCAAAGCTCAAGCTCATAAGTGTCAGTAAATTTGGTCAGTTGGATCTGCAGAGCAGGGACAAGTTTACTAAGCACACCTCTGACTATGTGACGGTTGTCTTAAACTGAGAAATAATGTTGAAATGTTTTAAAATTGTTCAGCTAATGAGCATAATGAGTATAATGAGCATGCTGTCCGGCTCAGTAAGACCATAAATGGGCTGACCAGATCACTTAAGACTGCTGTATGTACTTACTTCCTGGCAGATTATGACCAGTGAAGACAGTTTGACTGATTTCTACTGCCGCAGATGTTGGCATGCACATGGCTCAGCCACTGACTCTCTTCTCAGTAGAGAGATTAGCATGCTGTCATGTTAAGCATGTTGTTTTAGTCCTCCTCCAACAGAGCAGCTAGCCATCACTAAGTCCAACAGCCTGCTGACTGTCACCCATATGGTGCTGCTGGAACACAGATGGCCTCTGGTGTAATGCAAGGTAAACACACCAGAGACCTGACCCTGTATGTGTCTGCGGACATTCATGAAGATTTGCGTGTTGATGGTCCCTTGGCTAGTTCTTTTAACTTAACCTACTTACAGAGGAGGGGGAAATCTGTATACTGCATCTCATTCTGTTTGAAGATGGTAGCTGATGAGTACGAGTACCGTAAATAATTTGATCACATGTCAGAGCACATTGCTGCATATGTTTGCATATTAATGAGGGTGAATAACTTCTTGGTACTGTGAAATGCAGAGTTCTGTCATACTGAGGTATGATTCCAATATTTTGTGTAAGGTAATTATGTTAATGACAAAAAACCTCCAGCTTCCCATATATCCATAAACACTATAAACGCATCTTCTAAAAAACAAAAGGTAAACGCTCTAGCAGTCAAAAAGGTAGGATTTATGGTAGTGTTTTTGGTTGTTTTTTTTATAATGCTTTAGTTTTAGCAGGGTGGATATACAGTCATGGAAAAAATTATTAGACCACCCTTGTTTTCTTCAATTTCTTGTTAATTTTAATGCCTGGCTCAACTAAAGGTACATTTGTTTGGACAATTATAATGATAACAACAAAAATAGCTCATGAGAGTTTAATTTAAGAACTAAGGATTATTCATTTTCCATGGTTTTCTTGATAATAACCAAAATTACTTAAATTCTTACATCAATAGCTATGGCATTGTACCGCCAAAAACACTACTTTTAAGCATTCCATGTTTTCTTTTCTGTTTGCTTTAAACACATGATACACACAAGAGTTAATACTTGATTGCATAACCATTGTTTTTGATGACTGCAGCCATGCGTCTTGGCATGCTCTCCACCAGCTTCTGACATTGTTCTGCTGTCACAGCAGCCCATTCCTGTTGGACAAATTCAAACAAATTTTCTTTGTTTTTGGGCTTGTGGTTCTCCATTTTGAGTTTGATGATTTTCCACAGGTTTTCAATTGGATTAAGATCTGGTGATTGAGCAGGCCAAGGCATGGTGCGAATGTTGTGGTTCTCCATCCAGGCTTTAACTGACCTTGCCGTGTGGCAAGGGGCATTGTCTTGTTGGAAAATCCAGTCATTCGAGGCAGGAAAGAGTTTTCCAGCTGATGGAAGAAGACTGTTTTCAAGGGTAGTCCTGTACTTGACCTGGTTCATTCGGCCTTCACACAATTGCATTTGCCCTGTTCCACTCAGACTGAAACAACCCCAGATCATGACTGATCCACCCCCATGTTTTACTGTAGGGGCAAGACAGTCTGGGTTGTAAGCTTCTCCAGGCTTCCTCCTAACCAGTAAGTTGGCTGGAGTGGGCATCAATTCAAAATTGGATTCATCACTGAAGAGAACCTTAGCCCAGTCATCAACAGTCCAATCCTTGTGGTCTCGAGCAAAGAGTAACCGGGCCTTCCTCTGTCTTTCATTGATGAAGGGCTTCTTGCGTGCTCTGTGTGACTTCAAACCAGCTTCAACAAGTCGGTTTCGAACTGTCCTTGCCGAGCAAGTCACATTTCTCGACAGTGCCCACTCATTTTTAAGGTCCCTGGAGGTCTGACGACGATTCCTGACACAGGAACGGATGAGTGCACGGTCATCTCATGGGGTAGAAAGACGTTTCCTGCCACGGCCAGGTAGCAATTTGGTAGTGCCATGTTCAGCTTGTTTTTTTTTGTTGTAATGAACGGCTGTCTTGGAGATCTTCAGTTTTTTCGCTACCTGTCTCTCACTCATGCCAATTTCCAGCAGTGCCAAGATGGCTGCCTTTGTTGCTCCACATAATTCTTTTGTTTTAGGCATTATGTGAGAGCTGACAACTTCTGAGTTGTGCTACGGCTTGAATGTAAGCAGGAAACCACTCTAGGCCTTTGCATGTGTAGTGCTGCTTGTGACATGAAATGGCCTCTTATATACCCTGGGAATCAATTAAGCTTAAGAATGTCAAATAGGACATAAAGTATTATGTGACCAGCTGCATTTTTTGTTGTGTTCATTGTATTATACGTTTAGTGGTACCAGATATTAGAATGAACAAGAAATTGAAGAAAACAAGGGTGGTCTAATAATTTTTTCCATGACTGTATATATATATATATATATATATATATATATATATATATATTTTTTATCACTACTTTCATAAGTAACTTCCACATGTATTTAAACAGAAAGGAAGGCACTGTATATGAAGAATAAAGTCGTTCAAAGGGGAAGAAGACTGAATAACTGTGCCAAAACTGTTCTTTAAATTACATTTTATTAAACCGAGTAGACATTTTTTGCCATTAAAAAAAACAGACTTTTCTCCATGGTGTTCATGAAGAACAACTGAGCCTGTGAAAAATGGGAAACAAAAATAGTTTTATTATGGTATTTGGAGGGCTAGCAAATCAGCCACCTGACATACATGAGAAGATTAATCAAATTAATTGTAGTAAAAGTCAGTAACTATTGTAGAGATGCACACAAATAAGATTTCGGTGACGGACAAAAAAAAAAAATAAGCAAAAAAGATGGGCGAAACAGAAAGATGGAGTGGTTTATTGATCCCAAGGGAAATTAAAGTGTCACAGAAGCCATATCACATACATCACAAGCTAATGTGACAGGAAGAAAGAAAATAGAATGAAAAAGACAAATGATATTTAAAAAACACAAACAAAATGAATACAAGTCAACAATCCAATAAATATCTCATTCTGTGAAACTTGAATGGTAATTCATTCATTTTCATGAAATGAGAGAATATTCTTCAAAGTTTTATGTATCAGAAATGCATTAAAGTAGCAGTCAGTAGTCTGTCAGATTAATACTCTTGGTGAGTGCTGAACAAACAGGCCGGTACATTTCCGTACAATCTGTTTCTAAGTGTGAAGGGAGGACGTTGGGTTGGATGGATGGATCAAATACTGCACAGGACTTTACAACAGGAAACTGCTGTTCATCCTCTGCAACCCCTTATCCTATTCAGAGTCAGGAGGAGCTGGACCCGATCCCAGCTGACACTTGGGAAAACAGGGTTCACCCTGGAACCCTGGACAAATCACCAGACCATCATACACAACCATTCACATCTAGGGCCAGTTGAGAGTCACCTAACTTAACCTACACCACTGTGGCTGTCCAACCAAAACTCAATGTTGACCTATTTTCATTTACGTCCAGAATTTTTTTTTTTTTTTTTTTTTTTAATGTAACAAACCGTGATGTTTTTATTATATTTAACCCTGGTAATTGCGAATGCAATGTCTAATTGTATGGTAACGTAATGCCGCAGGATACATTATGAGCTAATTAATATAAATTAATAGGCCTATTGCATGCTCAAGCATAACCACATCGTGAAATTGTCAAATTAGAAAAGAAATACAATTTATTTATACTAAAGTTTAGCTCATCTTAGTCATGTTATTGTCTTGAATGTAAATTAGTCCAAATTATCTCCGGTTGTTTTTATCCTCTATGTCCAGGGCACATTTGCAGGATTTTATGATGGTACATCATGAGGCCTTACCTCTCAGTTGTTCCATTAAACCATTAACTCATAATAACGGGGTAAATTTATAAACAGAAGTGGAAAGAGTGGAAAAGCTGAATCTCTCAGCTGTGACTGACTAACCCTTTAGTCTTTCTGCATTTTAAACATTGTGACTGGCCACCAGATAATTTTATGCAGTCAAATGGGCTATCTGGAAAGAAAATGGCCCCAGTTGGCAGTACCCATGTTACTCTGTGGATGATAATTAAGTATACCTAAAATACCTTTCTCTTCCACCTACATACTGTAATGTCTACACATTGTGTAGGTGGAAGCTCATGTACGGCTTAATTTCCTCTGGATAGTCAAAGAGCAATTCCTGTGGGTATTTTTTCATGATGAAAAGCGAGGTAAACACACACTAACTTGTATGTTTTTCCATCTGACATGATTTACCCTATGGAAGCCAGAATGGAGGACTATGTTAATGTTAATTTAGTATTCTGTTCAATTGTGAAGCAAAGTAAATCACCAAAAAGTAAAACTCTTTTTTTCTAAATCTGGGTTAGTTCACCCAAATAGAAATGAAAGAGGAAAAATACATTGGCAATAAAATGAAACTTAACTGTGGTGTCATTTGGTGTCTGCAGCATTTATCCATTAAAGGTACATTGGTTAATGAAGTCTCTGAGACACACTAGAAAGCTACAGAAAGCTAGTCAAATCAACCTTGAGTTCAGGTTAAATTGAGGTAATTTAACTGTAGAGGTGGATGATTGACAATTCCTGTTTAGAGTAACATGACTGTGTATCTGTCCAATAGTCATTAAGACATTTCACACAAAAAACACAATTGCCAATCACCGAAGCCCCTGTGCTTCATTGTCTGAGAACTGTTAGCCTGGTCTTACCAGACCCTCGCACTATCATGCAGAAGGCCTGGCATTCCTCCACTGAGAACCGATTTCACAGGATGCATGAACTCTGTTGAAGTCTGAAACGATTGGATCTGATTTTACCCAATCGCTAATGTTTGGTCATGATGTGCGCCGCGCACCGGCCACAATGATGGGATTAGCTTTGCTATTATTCAGGCTAACCAACTCCTTTGCAACTAACAGAGCGAACTGAAAAATAAGACTTGTCCCGAACCCTGTGGGGAGTAAAGCCACGACATCTTTGCCAGCAATAAAACTGGTTAAACATTCCTCTTGCTCTGACTTCAGTTGCTGAATATTTGGGAGCCTAGCCAAAACGGATGAATGGCTTCCTTCACTTCCATCTCTGCCGCCATTGCTAAACTACAACCAGCTAGACTACAATACAAATGCTGCACATATGTTCGACGTCATCACCCCCCCTCCCCCTCTCCCCACCATTCGCTGATTGGCCAGGATGGAATGCATCCTGAGAAATTGAGTCCAAGCGGATCAAACCCAGAAGTAATATTTAGGGAAGTGAGCGGAAGATTATGGAGGGCTACTGCCAGGCTAGAGAACTATGGTCATCTGTATAAAATATGGTGCCAGTGTATCGAGACGATCACTTCAGAAGTGAGTAACGTGGTTGAATACTCCAATGGCAATATTACTTGCAATAAATAAACAAATACCTAAGTACACAGTGATCATTTCTTTTGGCATGGTTTTATTGAAAGGAAGCCTGTTATATTGGCATTATCTAACATCTTAATAACCCACATAAAACACGTTTTGCTACTGAAAACAAAAATGTCCCTTATTACCTGTTTTGTTCATATAAAAATTTTAAATACAGTTAAATAAATAGCAGAAATTTAATGAATATAAACATAACTGCAATGTCTCTCATTGCATAGAGGGTTTTGGTCGAAAGTGACACTTGATGTCTTCTCATAAGGAGCTATACTTAAAACTTTGGATGTCTGTTGGTCTGTTTTGCTGCTACTCGGTTTAACTTAAGTTGCTTTTGTTAACATTAGTTTTTTTTTGAAGTCTTTTTATAGATCTTTGTGATTGTGCTGTAGGTTACTATGGGGGTGAGTTGCGTTTCTACTGACGGTTGCCACCAGCGTGACTTTTAGCATAGTACTGTACCTGTGCTTCAACATGTCATTGCTTTGTATCCAAAATATTTCCTATATGCTGTTCTATTGCTTATATTGACATGCAAAGTGTGACTGCCTGGCACACAGAATAACATTTACCAGACCTTTGCTTGATTTGCATTGGCAGTGTTGTTGTTATAGGCATCACTAGAATTTTATTGGATGTGATAATTGGAGTTGTAGGTGACAACAAATAAGTATGCTTCTCTAGTAGACACTTCACTTAATGATTTATCATGGCAGAGATGTGAGTGCAGATGTGGAGGCAAAGCTTTGTGGGAAGAGGAGGAGACTGCAATTCTAACTGATGATTTAATCCATATTAGCCATTGGGAGCTATAACACAGGGCTCAGTCTTGCTAACAACTTAAGTGGCTGGGTTCATGCATAATGAATGGGCGTGAATAAGGCTAGATTGATATTTTCTGTCTGTTCTTCAGCTGTGGTTCCTCTACTCTGCTGTCCTCCTCGGGGCTTAGATGTGTCCTGAATATTAGAGGATGCGCTTCTGAAATAAATTCCTTCACTTTAGAGAAGAAGGGTGGTATGTTTTCACTGCGTGTTTATCAGTGTTAGTCACCACAGCTTCTTCGAGATACAAAAGATAACAGAAAAATGAATGTGTATCACTGCAGCCTTGGCACAACACACTGTTGGGTTCTCACCGTATGACTAATTCTGTCTGTATGCATCTGTGCCTGTCACTCATGTGTCACTCATTCACAACTTGGTGACAACTAAGTGACATGTATGCAAAACCAACAGCCAAGTGCGGTGATGTGAAGTGTTTGTCCTGTGGCTCTGAGTCATCTGACTTCCTGTTTATAGACTGTGTCAAGCAGAGAACATAGTGGTGACAGTTGGGAGGCTGACACCACTAGTTTTGCCCAGTTATTGGATGGGGCTAATGACATCAGTGTGGTCTGATTGTGCTGGACTGCAGGTTGCCTTTTCTGCCACAATCACTACTGCTGCAACCTTGTCCTTACAGGCTTTGGCATTGCAATCTGCCACTGAAGTTTGCACCATATGAAGCAGACCAGGAAGGCCAATGTGAAACCATGTAAATCTGTGGATTCCTTTCTAGAGATGGTGCAACCTACCAACAATTTCTTTATGAACTTCAGTATTTTCACTCATTCAGTTATTTTAGGTTTCCAACTCAATTTCAAATGCCACAGTAATCTCTAATGCACACATTATATGACATAATAAAAGTTTTCTCTACTGTGTTTAATTTAAGAACACATGTCAAAACAGGGATGCTGGGATAATCTTATATTCTTTATTTTTTTTTGCGAGCAGGTGAGTATTTCTGTCAGTATTTTTAGTGTGCTTGTTGTTGAAATACTCAATTTGACCACAGGAGACTGAAGTGCATGACTATGCTGTTGAGTGTAGAGTGAAAGGTGTGTAAAAAATATTGTTTTACACACCTTTCATTGCTCTAGCATTTAATATTTATTCCTCAATACCTCCTTTAGACTTATCGTAATTATAGAAATTTGAAAATATATTGTACGGTAAGACATCTCACTGTCAAATATTAAAATGCCTGTAGGATCATATTCACTCACTGTAGAGAAAAACAGTCATTTTAGATCTGTGTATCACTGTCTCATATTCTGTTCTGAGACCAGTGTGTTGTGTACTGAGCTTCTCAGAGGCCAAGTTCCAACTTGCACAGACGTCATCGCCCTACAGTGAGTGGCAGCCTCCAGTGCTTCCTGGCATATGAAATCAGTCTCAGACTGCTTCAGTAAAAAAAAAAAGAGGCAAGGATTACACAGGTCATGGTGTGACCCTCCTGCCGTGCTCTCTTCAGGCTCGTTCAAGCTTTTTGTAGGCTGATATATATAATTCCAGCTTTTTGCAACTGCAAATCCAAACTTGAGCTAAAAACAGTTAACATGATAACTAGTAAATATTTAATCAAGTAAATGTTGCTTAATGAAAGTTAACTAAATTCCCTGCTTTCATTAAGTCTTCAATTCTCAGACGTTCATCAGACATAATGAGGTAATACTTGCAAGATAATACCCATGAAACAAAAAGTCTAAAATAAATAAGATATAAAGAGACAAAGTGAAATTTTGTGTTGATGTTTTCTTCCTACTGAATGACAATTTTTTTGGGGAATATGCTCTTTTTTTTTTTTAGCATCCAGAGCATGTCTGCATGTAGACAAGACACTCTCTCGTTTTGTAGCCACTTTTCAGTAGCCTTTCTTTTAAAATCAGGCTGGATTGCCTTGTTGGTAGTCAATTGAATACTTGGTCTTAACACAAATCTTTTGTTGTAAAATGTTTTTTTTTTTCTTTAACGAGGACAAGACTAAAATATCTGGAGTTTTCGTCACCTTAAAATTGATTTAAAAACTACAAGGTTGACTTTGAATAATGTCTTGGAATTTGGCTAAAGTGATTTTACAGATGGCTCATTTCAAAAGAAATACAGTAATTTCCACCTTTGTTGTGTAGGAGGCAGATACAGACGACAACCAGGGGACTTTGGGCTTTGAGGAGTTCTGCTCATTCTACAAGATGATGTCGACGCGCAGGGATCTGTACCTCCTCATGCTCACCTACAGCAACCACAAAGACCATCTTGACACAGATGACCTGGCTCGCTTCCTGGAGACTGAGCAAAAGGTACACATTTTATATGCTTCATAGCTGTTTAATTTCAAAGGTTCAGATCTTTACACAAAATAAACCAGCTGTTTCTTGGGATGAAGTTCAGTATGATTACCATTTAGGTGTTTTGTTCCTTTTGTTAATGTTTAAATACAGCTTCCATGTAGTGTAATCTGCTTCGTTGCTCACAATAACTCAGTGTAGAAGGTTAAAAGCAGTCCTCCCAAACATGAATGTTTCTGTTACTATCATGCCAGTTTACTTGTGCAGTAGTGGCAAATCAGTAGCCAATTAGTGCTCAGTATCTTAAAAATGGGCCTTCTGAATACTGAACCAATCACAGCCATGGGCTGTTTCGGGAACTTCTGCAGTAGTTTTTCATTTCTGCTCTTCCACTGTTTTGTTGATCAGATACTTCTGCAGTTAGAGGTCAAAAGCATAACCGAGTAGTCAGCGGGCCCATGAAGTTGTTCTTAAGTAGGGAAATGTAGACAGTGACGGCCCAACAGGGATTTAATACTGTATCATCACAACACGTGAGATGCAGTTGTAAAGGGTTTTTGGATGAAATGCATCCCCTCAATATTGATACGATCAGAACTGAAAAAAGGAGAAAATGAGCTTCCCAGCTTGTTTTTTTTTTTTTTTTTTTTCCCCGAACACCCAGTGTGTGCTCCTTCAGCTAATTTGCACACCGGCAGGCTGTTACTTTAAAAGCAGAAAACCCTGCTTGGTTAAGTAGACGGCAGCTCCGCTCAGGTGGGCTGTGTTTTTTCTCCAATTATACACAGCGTTTAGTTCTGACACTGTGAATAAGTTGGCTTTCCTTCTCCTGTTATTGGAGAGTGATGGAAGCAGTTCTGTGAAATAGTGCCTTGATGTGGCACAGTGGTCTTTGCTATATCATTAACTGCAGAATCTGTTTCCTTGGGCCTGAAATAAGAAAAGTGAAACAGTCCAGGATGTGTATTTAAGTGCCTGTTAGTGTTGCTGTTAATTATGTGTCTTACTGCATTTTTCTGGAACTGACTGAAATGTGTTGATGGCAAATACTAGCCAAGATCTGTTCCCACACAGTCCATATAAACTATATTTCCTAGGTGGGAAGTGAAGAGGACACAATGAAGATAATTGGACCAAAGTTATCAACAACTTATATATACTTCATATTATCAATACTATTACACTTTATATTTTTTTGGCTGTCTGGCTGTGTTCAGACTGCAGCCTGAAGTGACTCAAATCCAATTTTTTCGCCTCTATGCGACCTGTATCTGATCTTTTAACTACAGTCTGAATGACACAGATACAATTTTTTCAAATGCGACCCAGGCCACTTGGATATGTGGTCCTAAAACCGATACATATCCGATCTTTTGACATGCGACTTCACTCTGAATGGCCAGGTCACATTCAAGTGACAAACGTCACTATTCTGCACTGAATTAGTGAGAAAGAAAGAAAGAAAAAAAAGAAAAACAACAACCATGGCGGACGATAAGGCAGAGAGTAGTCAATGGAGGGTAAGTGAAGTTTCTGAGTTAATTCATATTTGAGAGTATAGCTCTATTCAGGCAAAACTGGAGGAGTCTTATCGGGACCAGGCTGTTTACTCTTCACCGCTAGCGTCCATGTTTACTTCCGTAAACACTGAGCATGCTAGCTGCATGTGACATCGTTGTGTCCTCCAATGTGCATTCGGGACACTTTTGGGGTGTTTAAAGTTCACACTGGCGATTACATACAAGTCGCATATAATTGGAAATGTGAACGACCTCGCAAAACATCGCATTTCGCAAAAAATCTGAATTGAGCATCAAGCCCTGCAGTCTGAACGTAGCCTATAAGACATGATTGAATAATAATCTTAACTTCAATCAACAATACACTACAAGTGGGAGTAATTCGTAATGTTTCAATGCCAAGGATGTATGGATTCTACAGAAATTTGCTCTGACTGTGAATGAACAGGTGAATTTAATTCTGTTTTTGCTGGGGTCAGGTGTTTGTTGCTGTAATAATTATTTCAGCCGCAAAAGGCTGAAGTGCACCACTATTCCGTATTCTATATAGGAATAAAAGCAATTATGTTTTCTGCCAAATGGCAGTTTAGCACAGACATAAGTACATTTCCAGCCAAAAGGAAGACGTGACAGTAATGTTACAAAAACAAACACTTCACACTCTTGGCAAAACCTTTCCAACTCAATTTGCAAATGCCCCAAAGAAAACAAAAAAACAAAAAACAAATTAAAAAGGTTTCGTAATATATCAGTGGATTCTCTCATATGTATTCAAATTCAGAGAAGCTAGAAAATCTCTTAGAGTACTGTGTGTAAGTGTGTAGGTGTTGAATGTGCTGGCAGCAGCGTACAAACTCTCTGCTGCTCAGGAGGCTTTTTGGTGACAGTCCACACTTTCTAACAATGGAAATGGGCTAACATCTGCTGAGTGTCTGGATTTACTCTCCACAAGGCATTCTCTCATCCAGATTATGATGAGATGGGCAGTGTACCCCATTTAACACACTGTTAGATACTCTCCCCCCGCTTAGTACTTTAGAAGTAGGTTGGAAAAACATTTTGTAAAATGGAAATAGCCTTGTAAAAATGATGTCTCACCAGGTTACAGCTAAAGCCTCCATCACATTCTTTAAATGGTCACAGACACAGTGACACAGTATGAGCGAGTCCCACATGAGGGGAGAGACCACATACTGCCCTGCCCACTTTAAATGATTAACTGAGATGAGCTGTGATTGATTAATCAGTGGGCTTTAAAGAGCAGTTACCAGACAAACAGTTGAATGCTACAACTCAGATGGACAACAAATGACATGTAGGGAACTCTCATAACAGGATCATACTGTAGTTATCCTCATGAATTCTTGAGGAATGCATTTATTAATGTTCTTTAGCATGTACATGATTGTTTTTTAACATGTATTTATGTAATCTGTAGATGACCAAGGTGACCAAGGATCATTGCCTGGAGATTATCAACAAATTTGAGCCATGCTCTGAGAACCAGAAGCAAGGAGTTTTGGGCATTGATGGTAAGTTCACTTTAACTTCAATTTATCACCATCAAAAACTTGTGTTCAGAACAGAACGCTGTTAATTGCATCTAGTGTAATGAAAATTTGCATCCCTTTGAGTTGATGACAAAAATATTCACATAAACTGATGTGAATTATTATCATTATTAAACATTCAATCAACATAAGTGCCAAATATTTACTCATTTTCTGAATTGTATCCCTTTAAATACTAGTTTTGTTTCGTCAGTGATTAGCAGCAACATGATTTTGATTCATTAAATCAAACTGCAGTTCTCCGTAATACATCAGCAATGCCCCTCGTGAAACCAGGAAATTGGCATGTATGTAGAAAATGGCTCAGGCAATACATGATTTTATGCTGTAATGACCACGGGATCAAACATTACAGTGTCAGCGGCTTTCAGTGGAGACATTTCTGCCCTATATGTCTGTATTTTGGCAACACAGTTTGTTATAGACTTATTAAAGGAGCTGTTGAACTTCCAAAATTCACACTCACCAAAATGTATGCCATATGCATAAACACAGCCAAAATAGAAGAAAAGAAGAAGACTTACTTTATTGATCCCTCAATGGGGAAATTACATTTTTTCACTCTGTTAATATTTCTCACACAGAATTTATGAAACAAACACATACACATGCATTAGAGGAGAGGTGTCAGATCCAGGCGCCCCGAGCAGTTGGGGGTTCGGTGCCTTGCTCAAGGGCACCTCGGCAGTGCCCAGGAGGAGGAACTGGCACCTCTCCAGCTACCAGTCCACTCTCCACATTTTGGTCCGACCTGGACTTGAACTGGCGACCCACCGATTTCCAGCCCAAGTCACTACAGACTGAGCTACTGCCGCCCCAAAGAAGAAGAATGGTCAAAGACATAACATTCCTTAAGATTTCTAGGGAATTACCCTTGCAGTACATCTCTAAAATAAAGGAATTTTGAGGAAGGATACGTTTGTGTGTTTGAATTGATTAAAGAGTGAACATTTTTTTGTTTAAAATGTTATATTGATTATTTTCTTTCTTTTGATCGTTTTATAAAAAATGAGAGCCATTCCATATGAATTTAAAACCAATTAACTCCACCCCAAAGCATACCACTTGGCAAGCTATGCTTCAGAGTGGATTTAAGAGTGGAATGAAATTGGAAAAGTTGTCTAAAGTTATTTGTTTAACTTTCTTCCAGGCATTACAAATTACATGCGCAGCCCAGCGGGGGACATCTTCAACCCAGAACATTACAACGTGAACCAGGACATGACCCAACCGCTGTGTAACTACTTCATCGCGTCCTCACACAACACCTACCTGACAGGTGACCAGTTGATGTCACAGTCCAGGGTGGACATGTACGCCTGGGTGCTGCAAGCCGGCTGTCGCTGTGTAGAAGGTGCGTAAACGTGGAACATACACTGGCATTTACACTCATATACACTCTTTCATGAGGTTTAATATATATATATATATATACACACACACACACACACACACACACACGGAAGGAACTTACAATGTAAGTTGATCGCTGCGATGGTGCTCATCCACACCTGGGTTTAAGATTCACGGAACGGTGCAGGTTTGGTACAGTGTAAAAAACAAAACAAAACAAAGGACTCATGGACAAACATTTATACATCTGGTTGTCAGCACATCTGGGCGACGTGTGTGCGTGCGTGTGTGTGGTAAAGGAACATGACCCCTGCACTGTGATGGTTTGACACAAATATGCAAACCATTAAAGTTATGTTTATTCTTTTGTCCTACTGCTTTGTTCATAGTTTTACTCTGCGTAGTGCAACAGTGGAGCTCTATGGGACAGGGGGAGAAGATACACACATATCATACTTGTTAGTAGATACATTAATTGTTGGCATTTGTTTTAGGCCAGGACAATTGGCTTCCAATTGACTGTCCATTCTTTGTCTTTCCTGTCCACAGTGGACTGTTGGGACGGTCAGGATGGTGAGCCTATCGTCCACCATGGCTACACCCTGACCTCCAAAATCCTCTTCAAGGATGTCATCGAGACGATCAACAAGTACGCCTTCGTAAAGAATAAGTAGGTTTACACGCATGCGCACACACACACACACACACACACACACACACACACACACATATATTCATCATCATTATTTTCTCTCCATGTGTTTATTTTATTCACTGGTTCACATGCTCATATATTCAGTCAGTTGGTCAAGACGCATACCGATTTCATGTGTCTTCCTTCCCCTGATGGCAACTGAAAAGTATGTGTGCTTTAATAAGCATGTGGGAAAAAACCTCAGCACTATATGGACATGTGTATTGTCAGTACACAGGCACTGTGTTGCATTACACAGGCTGTTGGGTCTAAACCATGGAGAAAATATGGGGGAAATGAGGCTTGGAATACAATTGCAGGGTCTTCATGCAAGTTGAGCAAGCTGCACCGGGCTTCAACGCCCCATCCCATTCAGAATGGGAAACTGGGTTGAGATGTAATGACTAGGCATTATGAGTCATATAACTTTCCTTTATTTGTCACTCATCTGTAAGTACAGACCATGCACAGATATATAACTTTAAACAGATATAACATCCCACTTACACCTGTGCTAATAACAACACACAGAAGAATGAAAGGATACACACAGACACCTTCCTCCTCCTCACAGAATCTGCATCAAAAGGTGATAATCTCATCGACATGCAGAGTCTGACGGATGCAGAAAATCTCTATTTTTAGATCCTGTCTCCTCAAGTAAAATGAAGGAGCAACCCTCGCTTTGTATGCATGTTCACCCTCACTGTGTGTTTTTGAAAACATAAGTGTGGACACTATATTCCACAGATAATTGGCTAAAAGGGAACAGGGTGAAAGGCTGCATTCAACATCAAAGACCGATTAGATTTTCCAAGACGCCGTATAAAAGCAGGCTCCGCAGAGGGCTGACAGACAAAATCCTCTGCCAGCCCCCAAGGACACGAGGCCTTGATCAGACAGTGCGTCACTACAGGCATGGCTGCTTCAAAAAAAAATGCTCTGGCAAGCGCATCAGGCAAAGCAAGCAGCACCTGTGTAGCAGGGCTGCTTGTGCAAAAGGGTGATCAAAAGTGATTAATAGAAAAAAAATTCAAGCAGAGGTTGAGTTCTTACCATTGCCATGCTTTTGGATAAGAACGACATAGAAAACCACTGGAAAAGTTGTAAATCCCACCTCCTGTTAGATTTGCCAGTGACGTTGACGAGCAGCGTGATGAATTTTTTGCACATCTAAAACCACTAGAAAAACATGACACACGGTAGAAGAGAGAAGTGCATGTGTACATGTTCATTGCATCATACAATGCTGTCTCTGATTGTGGCCTGAATATGTGAATTAATCTTTGCATAGTCCAAATTGAAAGACATGCTACAGTCTCGCCAAGTTAGGATAAATGCCAACATGTTTACCATGAAAGACCGAATACAGTTGAGGCTGATTGTGTTGGTGCTGATGACAGTTTTGGAGTTTTGTTCATAAGCCAAATTGAAATGTTGATCAGATGGTGGCACTAGATGAAAATTCAGGAGATCATTTATTTATTGCAGTTCATCAACTGATGACCGTCCCCAAAAGAAGACATATAATGAAGTCATCGCCTTCATTTTCAGGAAGACTAAAGAAACGGACAGCATGATGATTAGAGTTTTATTTTGGGGCGTTCACCTCACATCCTTGCAAGGTTTCATGTAAACTTGTGGGTATAATGACTCAACCTGCTCATATTCGAGGAAGGTGTCCAGTGCTAAAGCACCACCTTCTGGCAGTCAGGAAGAATGAAATGGAAACCATCCACTACTTGGAAATTATTTTAAGTATACATCAATCACCAAATGCAATGTACAAAAAAATAAACATATTTCAAGGCCATTGCTGGCCTATCAGGTAAAATTGCTGGTCTATCCTGAAAAGAATTACCCCATCAAAATGGTGAGGCGGTTTAATGCCAGACATCTACCTGGAAGATGAGCCTTTTGTGATGCTACATAGTAAATTATGGTTCTTGAAACCATTTTTAAAGAATATATATCTCTGGTCAAGTCATTTTTTCTACGGGGTGCAGTTTATGCCATTATTGTACTAAACAGTTTTAAGCAATTTTCATAATGAATATAAACTGTCCTCTTGTCCCCGATTTTTTCAGCTCTATATCTCTAATTTCTTGTGTAATTATCTCACAGCTACCCAGTCATCCTCTCCATAGAGAACCACTGCAGCGTCCCTCAGCAGAAAAAGATGGCTCAGTACTTAATTGAGATCTTGGGGGACAAACTGGACCTGTCCAACATCAAAGCTGATGAATCTGGTTTGCTGCCATCGCCGGCAACACTCCAGGGCAAGATCCTTGTCAAGGTAAAGCAAAGTTTGAGTTTATACAAAAATATAACTCCAAAGTCGTTCCTCAGGCGATGATTTTAACTCACCATTTTATTATCTGGATTTTGAACCTTACAGAGCATACTTCAAAGGTGAGAGGTAGTGGGCTGTGAAGTGGTGTGATTAGAAAGAGTTAGAAAATGACATGTATAGGAGAAGAGAATTAAAAACTCTCCAGCTTGACTCTATGAAGGAATAAAAATTGTAATTGCAGTAATTGCAAACTGTAATTGCAGACTGAACCTAACCCTTGTAAACACAATATCCTAAGTGATTTTAACCACAGATCTCTTTGGTGGTGTTGCAGTTCAGGAGCTTAAGTTGATTAAAATGTTGCTATGTTCATCTTTATTGCTGTTAAAAATGGCTGTTAAAGGCAGCACTAATTGTCTGATAAGTTGAGTTTGTTTGGGCTGTAGGCAATCCTTACAAGAAGACCTGCCCTGGCAACTCATATTTTAGTGTTACTCATAAAAGAAGACAGTGGCAGTGGCCAATGATCTGAAGCTTGGCGGTTCAAATCCCGCTGCTTCCCAGCCATCTGTTGTTGTGTCCTTAGGCAAGACACTTAACCCTCCTTGCCTCCAGTGGTGGTGGTCGGAGAGGCCGTAGGTGCGGATTGGCTGCCATGTTTCCATCAGTCGGCCCCATGGCAGCTGTGGCTACACATGTAGCTTACCATCACCAAGTGTGAATGAGGAGTGAATGAATAAATTATCTATACTGTTAAGCGACTTTGGGTGTCATGAAAAAGCGCTACATTAGTACGATGCATTATTGATGATGCATCATTATTATTATTATTATTATTATTATTATTGTTATTATTATTATTAACAGTTGAAAATCCAAGCTAAGACAGTACAGAGAAATTTTTGTTACAGTAATTGATGTCAAAAAGGTTTAGTGCGATTTATTGGCAGAAATTTTATGTAGTTTTACTTATGTTTTCATTATTGTATAATCACCTGAAATTAAGAATTGTTGTTTTTGTTAGCTTAGAATGAGCCACTACATTTCTCCTCTTCATGGAGTCCATCATATTGCACCTCCACAGTCGCTCACAACTGACAAGCAAACACTGGCTCTAGAGAGAGCCTTTTGGGTTTTGATTTTGAAGTGCAGCTTGGAATAGTGACACAAAGGGAGGGTCATAAATGTTTTGCTTCACAAATGTCCCTGAAAACTCACCCAGAAGTCTTCTGTGCTCACTGTGAAAGCTCATAGCGAACGTAAACCATCTGTCCAGGTTGGTGCTGAGGCAAGATATTGTAAAGTAAACCATTAAAGTGGAGTTGGTTTCCCACACAGCTTTAACCAACAGAGGCATGTTGATCAGCAGCAGCAGTTCTCTGTTCGCAGGGGAGGGAATAGTATTGAGATTAATGAGGTTTTATTGATGCCAGATGCCTTTGCTAAAGAGTAGGAACCCTGCCAATACCTTGCTAGGTAAGGACTGCTCTCCCAGCTGTTACACCAACACTACTCAGTAATAGAACCAATATGGAAACTCTGTGGGGGTGCACTGCAGCTTTCCCACTGTACTGCAATGCCCAGACTGTGTGGCCTCACAGATAGTATCAGCCATGCGGTGCTGCTGCAGGCCACCACCTCATGAATACAGTGATTGAGATAAATGTTAACCATGGGACAAACTGCCTTACTTGCTTGCTCAGGTGGCGAGAATGGGCCTGCCCTTTGCCAAAATATGGTAAAAAGAAATCCCCTACATCCTCTGGTTATCAGGAAGGATCACTAGTCAAATATTATGCCAAGACAACCACAAATAGATGGAGATTATAGGCTTCAACAAGTCTTAAAACTGGTTGGAAAATGTCAGGGGGCAGTCCTTCAGTGACAAACATCCCACTCAGAGACAAAGCAGGGTTAGGTAATTAAAGGGGAAGTTCTGATTTTTTTTTTTTTTTTAATTTATTTTTTTTAAATAGGACCTTATTTCTGGGTCCTATGCGCCCTATGGGGCACAGGATTTTCTATGCCCCATTCACACACTGCTAAGTGGATATCATCAAATCCAAATATTGTCAGAAATAATCCAGATGACACCAAAGTAATATGGGTGAGTAAATGGCAGTATTTTATCCCAGAAATCCTATCCCAGAGGTCCTGTTTGTAAAAAACAGAACTTCCCCTTTAAACATAACAGTAGCTAACAATAGCAAACCATAAACAGCAGCACCTCTGAGTATTGAATTAAGCAGTGTGTTTTATTGCTTATTAAGTAGATTTAAAAAGGAAGCATCTTTTCAGTTTGCCACCTGAAATGTTACCATCCATTAAGGGGTTAAGTGGAGAACATTTTAATACAATATGTGTTTATATAACTTTTTGGTTCCTGGTTACGTTTTCCTTTCTAAATCTTCTGTTGGGTATTTAAATGTGATGCCATTTTCAAGCTCAACACAAATATCCGCTTTTTATGTTAAGATGCACAGTTTGTCAACACCAAGAATGATCCCATCTAACCTAACCTAATTTCTCATGTTGCAGCTGTTTGTTATCATGATGTGGCGCTCTACTGACTCTTGACTCTTTTCTCCACCAGGGGAAGAAACTGCCTCCTAACATTGATGAGAACGCAGAAGAAGGAGACGTGTCAGACGAGGACAGTGCTGATGAGATGGAGGACGACTGCAAGCTGATGAATGGAGACGTATGTATCTTGTCTGGTCTTTTATTTTTTACTACTTCTCTCCTACGCCACATTAATCTCTTTTATCTACCAGAGTTACAGACAGTCTTTGCTTCTTCTTGTCTAGCAGATGAATTGTGAATTGTGTGTGTATTTCCTGTTCTTAAAGGTTCATGTCCAAACTAAGCATTAGTGATTGTGAGTGTTCTTCCTCTCCCGTCCTTTTAGTGTATCTCCTATATTACTCCTATATCTCTGCTGTTGGCCTCTGTCTCCCTCGTTCTTTGTGGCTATTTGTTCTCATTTCCTGCTCTTCCTTCTCTCTTCCCGTTTGTCTCTTCTTCGTCTTCTTCACTTCAACTGTTGCTTGCTTCTTTCAAAGTGGAAGGTACTGTATACAAAGCTCATTCTCAACTGCATCAGAAATCATACCCATTCACCAAACTTCGGTATCTGGCACAATCGGAACTATTGAGGGTCGCAGTGTAGTCTGTTGTAATGTTAGCCATATTTCCTAAACTAGCAAGTATGCCTCTTGTACTGTGTACAGTATAGTAGCCAATTATGGCAGGTCATAAACTAAGTTATCATAAATATTTTAGCTACTTTACCTCAAGCATATGTTCATGTTTATAAGATGACAAAGAAGCTTAATAAAAACCTACTGCTAAAGGCATGGGTGGGAAACAACGTAATGCTGTGGACAGGAGCACAGCAAAACATATTTTGTGCACCTAAACAGCAGTTAAGTGTACGCTATATTTTGACAATTTTCAATACTTCACCTTGCCGTCATTTAGCCATTTCCGATGGAGAACTGTGGCTGTTGTGTCCATCTCTGCTCTCTTCAAAGCCGCCAGACTTCTTTGACAAAAACAGTAATTTTATCTTGCAGAACATTAAAGTTGCTGATCTACCATAAGCGGCAAGGTAAACTGGTGAAAATATTCTACACAAAATAAGCCTACACTTACTAATATTGCCCCCAAACTAGGAAGCATGCCAACCATCATTTACTGTAGGTAATACATTGATCATCTCTGAAAAGTTTGGCTACAGTTATTAGTGATGCCTATGCAAAAGAACATTTTAAGATGGACCAATGTGGTCTAATGAATATGTTTGCTTCAAATACTGGCAGGATGCATGGACTGTTTATTCATTGAATAAATGAACTGACAAAATCATCTTTAAGTACTTCAGGTGTTGTCCAAATTGAATACAAAACCACTACGAACATATCACAGATATTCTGCCTTAACATTATTTCTGTCAGTGTTGGAGAAACTAATGAAAGAACCAGATTTCTTCTTTGAAAAATAAGAACTATGATGCACAGTGTATTGTGTGCAATCTGATGGGAATAAAGTATTCAGCTTTGGTCTGGTTAATCACTGAGTTAAAAGCTCAATATTGTCCTGTATGTTCAGTTTTGACACACCTGCACTGATCTATAACATATAAATAGTCTGGAGCATGTTGTTGTTGCTTGTGTATTGTTTATAGATTGAAGTGGATTATGGATACACTCTGCCACCATGTGGCTGAATTGAGCATGTTCATATTATTTTAAGCAAGAACTTCTTTCATTTATTCAATGTCTTCATACTTGCAATATCTGTCTCTACTATCTAACTATCTCTCACATACTGAAATGCATACACAACTAAAATGTCCATTCCTTAACCAGTCTGTGAGCTTCTGCATTATGTAACATAATGCATTGCTTCATCTTTGCACCTTTATGAAATGTTATAGTAGGATCCTGCATGATTTGTTTTGTTTTGTTCTCCTTTGCCTGGATAGACCAGGGTAAGAGATGGTCAATTTTGGTTTCCTTAGACCTTAGATGAAAGGACCTTAGATGAAAGCCAAGAACTCATTTGGTCAGTTCACCTAGATTATAAAAAAACAGGTTCTACATTATGCAACGTGATTTAATACTGCATTTTTGCTCCTCTTTAAACATGCATGAACTGTGCTCTTGCTTCTTCATCTGGTCATTTTTTTACAGTAGGACTTCAGACAAAAGAACACATTGACGTTTAGGGAAGACTGTACAGAGCAGCGATTGACTTAATGCAAGAGCATTTGGATCTCACTAAAACACAAGTGGAGTTGAAATTTTATTATTGAATTTGCACTTAATAGCTGAGGTGTTGGTTCTGCTGTAATTCACCTTCAGTGAAGTAATTTTTAGTGTGATTTAGTGTTTTGCACATTCGCTGTGTTCCTTATTGTAAGTGAACTGTGACATCTGTAATCTGATAGTGTTTGTTTCTTTGAATTAACCATGCACCTATTAAATATTAGAAAAAAGTAATACATGCATCACATCTCACAGAGCACCAAGACAACAACAAACAAACCAAAATAGTGAAAAGTAACTAAATCTCACATTTGAGACTTGTTAGCATTTTAACATGATGGCTTGATGACTTAGATTATTATTTATCAAAATTCCTATTTAATATTCCTTTTGGAACATGGGATATTAATGGGCTTCAGCCTATTGTGGCTGAATCACGAGACGCTGATCCTGATGATCATCATCATCATTCTCTGTGTAACTGTTCTTTCCTCCTCCAGGCATCAGCCAACAGGAAGCAGGTGGAGAACATGGCCAAGAAAAAGCTGGACAACTTGATGAAGGAGTCCAAGATCCGAGACCGAGAAGACCCAGACAGCTTTACCATCGCAGCTCTCCCCCCTACTGGGAAGTCCTCAGACAAAACAGGCTCTAAGGTAAACACAGGCATGTAGTCTGGAACCTACTTACCTGAAGAACATGCTAAGAAAGAACAGTTTCAATTCAAAACACCATATGTTATATTATGTTGTGTTGCTTTCTTACTTCTGTTAACTCATTGAGTGCCAGCCCTTTGTTAAAAACAAAACTACCTTGTGCCAGCGTTTTTGGCCATTTAGAGTCAACTTTCATGATACAAGAATATTTGTACTATGACTCTGAAAACACAGTATAGCGCAAATGGAAGGAGAGACACTCTTATTTCACCAGTAAAGCATTTTTGTTTTTCCCTTGTTACTTTCTTGTTTTATCTGGAGGAGCGTAAAGGCCACTTTCACCATAATCACCACTTTTTGTCCAGATTCCGGGAAGAGAATATTTCATCATGAAAAAAATGTTTGTTTTTAGCTTGTTCCATTCCTATTTTATCAGAGGTAGAGGCCACTTTCACCAAAATCACCACTTTTTGTCCAGATTCCATTTGTTTTGCTCTCTAATCATGATCGCCTCCACTTCCTGCTTTGATCGCTGTGGTGTAAGCTGTTTCTTAATGTCCTGACTACAAATCCTAGAAGCCCCAGTATTACTCACAGGCTGTGTGGGAGCGCTCTTCTGTCCCTGCTGCTGAAAAAAGTAAAGACGTCTATATACATCTATGGCACTCAAAGAGTTAATAGGAGCCAGACATTGAACTCCCATTACTCATTTATCTTCTTCATGTAATTTATTGTGTGTGTGTGTGTGTGTGTGTGTGTGTGTTTTGACTGGACATTCACTAATGTAGCTGAATATAAATATATTATTTGGATAGAAATTTATGTGATTAAAGCTGTAGTTTGTCATGTTAGAGAGCTAGCAAGAGCGCTAGCAAGATTAGAAAGTAGCCCCTCCTCTCAGCCTCCTCTAAGCTCCACCCCCTCCTCCCTCTCCCATCAGTGCTCTGTCCAAAGCTACACCCCCTCAAACTTGACCAACTGACAGTAAGATTCAGCAGGAAGAGCAGAGCGTTTATGCTACATCACCACAGTTGTAAAACCAAAGTTTGTTCAAAGCCAGTATATCAACGTCATTTTGTCACCTTTATAATGCAGACACTGACGACTGTGGCTGTGCAATATGATCAAAATGTCATATCCTATAACTTCTTCAATACAAGCGGCACTGACGACCAGATAACTTATCATGCCAACTTATCTGTTTAAGCACAGATAAGTTGGCATGATAAGTTAGCATTGGGCTAAAGGCCCAAACATACATTTTGCAATCGTGCAGACTCCACTCTGCACTGTTGTCACACAAAACACTGCTCGGCATCCATTTTTCACATCGACCAGCTTTGAATGTGACATCGATCTTCCAATTCACAGAAATTCCACAGGATAAAGCACCTTTATAATGCAGACGCTGGAGACTATGACTGTGTAATATGTTCAAAATGTCATATTAGATAACCTCTTCAATACAAGCCAGACCTACGACCGGCTTACAGCCACAGAGAAGCTAATGTTAGCATCGGGCTAATACGCACTACAAAGGTAGCTAAGTTAGCAAACATTACATATTTCTTGAAAGTGAAGCTAAACAAATAATTACCTGTCCAACAGAATGAAAGCAGCTTCTGCATCACTTTTCAGTCCCTTCAGATGTCTCAGTGTCTCCACCGATGTTGACTCTGGTTTGTCCTCTTAGCTTTATCCAGGGTTTTGTCTCTTCCCTATTTAGCAGGGTGAGCTTTCAAATGTAATGCTGGTGGTATTTTTGGCTGCATTTTCTCTGCCATTGTTCCCCACAGAAAGGATTCTCCTGCTAACTCTGTATTTCTGCAGAGGAGTGTGATGGATATTTCCAGTAACAGTGGGGAGGAGGGAGGGACAGAGGGGGGATGTGAACAGGATGAGACATGAAGGCATCTCATTGGTTCTTCCACTCGACCTGAGTGGCCGTTGATTGGTCAGAGTTTTTACAGTCCTGCAGCTGACACAGAGGTCTGAATTTTTCATTCCCTTTTCTGAATATATAATGTATTGACTGCTCTCAAGGTGGAAGGACCAGTGTTTCTGAACAGAATGACAGACTATAGCTTTAATATAGTCTATATGCATATATGCATATATTGCTACGCATGAGCAGGTATCCCCTGTTTTTTTTTTTTCATTTTCAAGTTGAAAGCTCTACAGTGAATTGTTTCCAAACAAAATTTCCTCTGCCATTAGGGTAAAAGTGATGATGGGACGGACACAGCGGACGAGGCTAATCCCAGCAGCAACAAACGTACTGGGCGCTCCTTCATGGGGAGCTTCTCTAAACGCAAGGTTGTCCTTTTTACTTCTCTTTGCTTTACTAACTTTCAAAGTCTACACATCTATATTCTATCATTTGTCTTGTTAATTTAGTTTAGAGAGAGAGCAGTGTGAACCAGACTGTAGATCATCAGTTATGTGGTGCATTGTGGGTTGTTGCACCCCCACTTCATGGAACAAGAAACTGAAAACTTTATTAGATTTGTCATATGCATACAGTTATAGTGGGTTATAGTGAAAAGTGAGTTAAGCTAAATTTTAAAAATACCTTTTATTTGCATTGGGAACACTGCACATTCTCATCCAAACCAAAACATGAAGAAAAATGTATCAAATTTGTTATTAATTTAGAGAAAATGAAAAATTCAGTTCAGCAGTGTCTTTTTCTTTGTTACAATATTGTAAAATTATTGTAAAAATTTTGTAATTTTTTTTTATAATATTAACTGTATCAACTGAAAATTTAGGTCTCCTGTGAGTCACTGAAGTAATATTTAGTCACTGTTTCCGAGAACAGCTTTACATCTGTGTTGAATGGAGGCGACCAACTTCAGGTACCTGTGAACACGTATTCCAGCCCAGAACGACACACTCCACAGTTCCTCTGCATTTCTTTTTTGGATTTTTGAAACCACACAAGATTTCTATAAGATTTAAGGGATTTGGCCTGTTGGTCTGCAACAAACATGCTGCTCAATTACTGGTTTCCTTGTGTCTCTTTGGGGTCAACCATTTCAACTGCATTTCCCTTTGGGCATAAGGCAGTATAACCTCTTCAATTATTTTGAAGTATTACCTAACTGATCCATGATTCCCTGGTACTATATGTGAAAATGGACTCTACACCATATTATGAGAAATATCTCCATATCATGATTTTTGTGTGACCATTCTTCACTGTCTTCAACATCTATTATGGCTGAATTCAGTCCTTGGGGTTTATCTGACAAACTGGTTGTGGGCCTTGGACCCAAAAATAACAATCTTGCTTTCATCAGTTCACAGTTTGTCTTAAGGCTAGTCAATGTGTTCTTTGGCAAACTGCAACCTCTTCAGGACATGTCATGTTTGCAAAAATGGGACTTTGTGAGGGCTTCTTGTCCATAGCTTGGCTCACATAAGTGTCTTCTAATTGTTGCAGTACTCACAGGTAACTTTAGAACTTTTCGATCTCCTTGAAGCTGATTGTCTGAGTCTTTGCCATTTTGAGTATTCTTTGATCCATTTGAATGATAATTTTCTGTTTTCTTAGTTTCTTCCTGGTTTTGGTTTCATTTGTCATGGACAATTATAGTAATTATCTTTTAGATTTAGTGATGAATGAAAAATAATCAGAGTAGAAAATGTCTTCTAACACATGTACATCAGAAACGGTGCTTCAAGAAGCTCATAACACAAAGAAAACTGTTTCCAGGGAACACTTAAAAATTAGTACACTCGGCTGAAATATGCAGTGTCTGATGATGCCACTTGTGGTTCATGAATTTATAGTGACTTATCTGCCAGTGGTGTTGAAAATGAACTAAAATGTAAGTTTTATTTTCACATTGTGATGGCATGATTCAGATATTATTGCACATATCCTTTAACCTAACATTAGGCTTTTACTTATCATCTGACTCATCATAGATAGACAACTTAAATTACTTCATAAGTCACAAACCACAGCAATAACAAGCCTATCCCGGTCGTGCGCATTTAGTGTTCTCTGGAAACAGTTTCTGTCTCAAAGAGTCATCAAAGTTTTCATTAATCTTCACAGAATCCGACCAAGAAACTTATGTATGGACTTATGTTCCGTGAAAAAACTTTTTTTCAACCTTTTTTTTTTTTTATCTTGAATCTTGGTCAGATTATATATCTTAAAAAAAAAACGTACTGTCTTTTGCAGAAAAAGACAACCAAGCTGAAGAAGACATTGAGCTTTGAAGACACGGATACCGACCAAGAGAGTACTAGCAGTGCCTCCCGTGCCCCCTTGCATCACAGCAAGTATGATATGCACACGCGTACATCACTCTAGTACAGTACGTCATGCAAACAAGTATAACATCCCTTTGATGTCAGTTATTGCCCTTTTCCATAGCATAATTTTAATTTGATGGATTGATTTTCATACCTACATTTCAGGATTATATTACATTACAGTTGGGATAATTTTGTTTTAAATTCAGTGTTTATTTAATGTTATCTGTCCACTCAGTTTACATTTTTTCTGCTGTAACCTTTGACCTTACAGAAAGAAGAAGACCATGAAGTTATCCAGAGCTCTGTCTGATCTGGTCAAATACACACGGTCTGTGGGTCTCTATGATATTGAGGCACAAGGTGAGCGGTTCTGTTCATTTTTCTCTGTTATTAGCTTTACTCACTCAAACAGTAAGCTTTGCTAACCTTATCGCTAACTGCATATTAGGGACAGCGCAATATCTGCTGATAACTTCTGCCCACAATGTCAATCTTATTCAAAGGCCTTTTATTCCAATACATTGGTCAGATGTAAGATGGAAATTTTGCCCAGAAAGAAAGTATGACAAAGATCTCATAGTGAATGTATACGTCACAGAGCCATGCATCATACTATAGTTTCATAGTAGAAAAGAAGCTTTATTAATAATACACATGGTTTGACTCACAGAAGACCCCTTTTCGGCATTGAGTCCCTTCATGGTTAAGTATACAAATACACAGGCATATCATTGACGTATATGCACTGTACGCCATGTAAAAATCCAACTCTTGAGTGCCAATGATGTCTATATATAAATCAAAGTGTTTTTTTGGCAGCTGATACAAGGGTGCACTCTCACGCACCCTGTGAATACTCTTAGTGCTTCTGGGATATGTAGTTGGAACATAAAGAGATGGTATAAGTCAGAGATCGAAACAGGAAGTGGAGATGTTGGGATTGGAGAGCAAAACAATTGGAATATGGAAAAAAGTGATATTTTTAGTGAAACTATCCTCTACTCTGCTTCAGATAAAATAAGAATGGAACAACCATGATGAAATAGAGACTCTCCTCTTCCATTTGAGCTAATTCTGTCTTTCAGAGTCATAGTACAAAATATTCTGTGGGCCTTGAAAGATGACACAAAATGGCCAAATGGCACATTATAAAGGGCTGACACTATTGTTACCCAATATTATTATATCAGAAATCATCCTGTCACTGCCCTTCAATGGTCCAGACAACATATGGATATTCAAAATAAACATGCATTCAAGTCAGTCGTTCAGGTCTTCCTTACTCTTTCTCCATTGAACCCTACTTTGTAACATTAAAACTGTATTGTAGTTAATGAGCCCGATGAAGGAAACAAAGACGTGTTTGTTTTGCCCCCAACAGCCAACTGCAGCTGGCAGGTATCATCGCTCAGCGAGACTAAAGCCCACCAGGTGATGCAGCAGAAACCAATGTCCTTCATTCAATTTAACCAGCGACAGCTCTCCCGCATCTACCCTTCCTCTTACCGCGTGGATTCCTCCAACTTCAACCCCCAGCCCTTTTGGAGTGCCGGCTGCCAGCTTGGTATGAGCTGAATCCAACCCGCTGTTCATCATCTGTCAATCAATCAGTACTGTCAACCAGAACATTAAAAATGCAGTTGATAACTAATAAAATTACTTTTTATCATATTTGCCTGAATATTCTCCGCCTAGTACATGCAACAGATGAGTCTATAAAATATTAACGTTATCAACTTTAGCTTTCAAGTAAGATATCCAGTCTGCTGACAATAATAATGTGAACTGTTTTGATTTCAGTTGCACTCAACTACCAATCAGAGGGCCGGGTCCTCCAGCTCAACAGAGCCAAATTCTACAGCAATGGCAACTGTGGCTACATCATCAAGCCTGCCTGCATGTCTGAAGGTCAGCATATAAAAAGGAATCATTTATATAACTTTATCTTCTTTGTTCTTTTTAAACGTTGTTTCAAAGACTTTCCTACAAATGCAATGTTCTAGGGAAAATGTACTTGTACTATTGGCTTGCTGCTTGAATATTATTATAGTGATTGGCAGTGTACATGGTAATGATAAACATATATTTAATTATTTTTTCGACATTTCACATTTTAACGTAAGTGAATGATCATAAATAAACAGTACTTGCTTTCTTCAGTACTTGGGGTTTTGGGCGGCAGTAGCTCAGTCTGTAGTGACTTGGGCTGGGAATCGGTGGGTCGCCAGTTCAAGTCCAGGTCGGACCAAATGTGGAGAGTGGACTGGTAGCTGGAGAGGTGCCAGTTCCTCCTCCTGGGCACTGCCGAGGTGCCCTTGAGCAAGGCACCGAACCCCCAACTGCTCGGGGTGCCTGGATAAGGGGCAGCCCCCTCACTCTGACACCTCTTCTCCAATGCATGTGTTTGTTCATAACTTGTGTGTGTAATGTGCAACTGAAAAAAATATACGAACAGAGTGAAAAAATGTAATTTCCCTCTCTGAGGGATCAATAAAGGAATTCTTCTTCTTCTTCTTTCCATTGCAGGTGCCTTTAACCCTAACCTGGATGACCCACTGCCAGGTCAGATGAAGAAACAGCTGGTGTTGAAGATCATTAGCGGACAACAGCTGCCCAAACCCAAAGACTCTATGCTAGGAGACCGTGGAGAGGTACAACACACGTACAATTGTTGTTTTTTTTTTCTAAAAGTAAGTAGAGCTGTTTGGAATCGTACTAAAAGCATGTAAAATAAATCAGATATAAAGGTTAGGGAACGTTGGATATAATACCAACAAACAATAGTCCTCTCACTACTCATGAAATTCCTGGAACATCATGGAATTGTGAGGAGCCAGGGAATTAAAAGGACAACTTTTAGTACAAAGCCATTAGTGTCTCCAGCTTCTTATTGTGTATTAGGGCTACAATAACACGTTAGAATATTATGACGTTATTCTCCTGAAATTCCGACTTTAATCTTTTAAAATTATGACTTTATTCTAGTAAATTTATGACTTTATTCTCGTAAATAATGACTCTAATCTTTTAAAATTATGACTTTATTCTAGTAAATTTATGACTTTATTCTCGTAAATAATGACTTTATTCTTGTAAATTTACAACTTTAAACTTGTTGTCATCCCCTACATTGCTGGAATATCAGAAAAATTCAAGAGGATTTTCAGAAAACACAAGATTCCCATGCACTTCAAACCCGGTAACAGACTGAGACAGAAGCTGGTGCACCCAAAAGACAAACTTCCACGGCTGTGTATGCTGTCCAGTGTAGTGAAGAATGCAGTGACTTAGAATGCAGTACATTGGGGTGAACAAACAAAACCCTCCACAAGTGTATGGCTCAACACAAGAGAGCCAACACCTGAGGACAAGACTCAGCAGTTCACCTGTACCTGAAAGACACAGGCCACTTCTTTGAGGACAGTAATGTTCAGGTTTTTGTCATAGAAGACAGATTGTTTGAGAGAGGAGTTAAAGAAGCCAAACTGGAGAAACCTTTGTATCCATGTATCTGAACTCTCTAGCAGTCAGAACTGAAGAGGCCTCTTGGATGAGAGGTGAAATGTCTTCAACAAACCTTAAGCAAGTCCAGTTGCCTTTTTTTCCCCTCTTTTTGATTTACCTCGGCCTGGACGACTGAGAACCTACACAAACACGACTTTAAACTTGTAAATTTCCAACTTTATTCTCATAAATTTACGACTTTATTCTCATAAATTTACGTCTTTATTCTCGAAGTCTGTGAAAAAAAAATCTCAATATGGCCCTAATACTCCGTTGTACCAGAGAGAACTGTGGGAAGTCTTTTAAATGTCCTCAAGTGATGTCATAAGATGTCTGTAGCGCGCTACTCATTCCTACTTCAGGTCCGAGGTTCTGGGCTACATTACCTATCACTAAGTCAAGGTCTCGGTGCCAAGCCATGCGATACTGTGTGCGCATCCATACATGCATGTGCATACTTATGTGGAGGATTGGATTTTATTTTCCATTACTTTTTTTTGCCTCTGTGAGCCACCTTGAACAACTGAAAGGGTGAAAAGTACCATATAAATAAAGTTGATTTGATTTGGCACTAGCATAACCACATCTTGAAAGTCTGGATGAGTTGCATTGTGGGTAATGTGGGTTCTGGGATTGAGAGGAAATGAGATTATTCTACAGCATTGGTTTTAATCCTTGTTGTTAAACATCTGTTTCAATGTTTTAAAATTAAAGTGAGTCGTTTTTAGACAGATAAGCATTTGGAGTTCTTGAGTTCCTAGAGGCACTGTAGAGTAATAGGAATCCGACACCCCAGGTGTCATCAGCATTCTTGATTGTGAGTGAAAGACTGAAACATAACTTTGTCTATGTTTGTTTAAATGCTTGTCTGCCATTTATGATGTGGTTTGTGTTTGGTGAGCCAAAGACAAAGATCTATTTTATTCCATTCTGTTAAGCTGTAACATTTTTTTCTGTTAGATCATTGATCCCTTTGTGGAGGTGGAGATCATTGGCATCCCAGTGGACTGCTGCAAGGAACAGACCAGAGTGGTGGATGATAATGGTGAGTTCGTGGAGAGGTGAATCTGTTTTCATAAACTTCAGATACTTTGTCTCTGCCCTTTTGCCATGAAAACACCCTGTATTGACAGAGTAATACTGACTTCATGCTAATCAGCTTGCATGAAAGAGCTGAAAGCTGTAACATTACTCGACCACAACACCACACATGCAATCCAGGTTTCCCAGAACAGAATTCGACCTTCATCAGACTGCAAAATAATGGTATTTATGGAACTGGACAAGTTTCAAGTCATTGGAATGTGTTTTTATATAGTACAGGAATGAATTTGAATGAGGCCTCATATTTCCAGCTATGCTGACTGTGCACAGGAGTGACAGTGAGGAGGGGGGTTGGGGATTGTGAAATATTCATTTAAAGAGATGAATTCAATCCTGGAGGTTGCTGCAGACTTCTGACCTGTGAATAGTGACCACAATACTTCATACACAAAAAAACGTCTTTTTTTTAAGTTATTTATGAATTAAAGGTTCATTACACTATGAACCACCAACACTACTAATATCTGCTAATACAAACATTAGCATAAATCCAACCATGAATAGATGCAGTTAATACAGCAGTGAACAATGACTGAGGGCCACTGTATACCAGAATCTTTGATCTTTGGTAGAATGTATTAACTGGTGGAAACACAGGAGACCACTAAGTGGATAAAAAGTTTAACCATAGAATTCTCTAAATGCACTGCTTAGCAGGTGAGAGATTGGGAAGCATAATGCAGTATTGTGACCATTGCTGGGAGATCCTGCTTATGATCTAATGCTTCTTATTCTTTTAAATCTATTGAATTTTACCCCCGTCAGTCGCAGGACAGGTGTGGCTTAGGCGTAATTTCTATCACATCTTAATATCACACAGCTCTGTCAGACGGGGGGCAGCCGATTCTCTCAGAGCCAAACTTCCTTGACATCTTGGTCCCATAGTTATATTTGAATTTTGATTAGCAAGAATTAACCAGTGTGTCAAGTCATAACTTAAAATCAAGAGTTACGTCATGACTGTTTCAGATATCTAAAGTTGTTTTTTAGCAACTTAGTTTGAGATATCCTGAAAGATAAGTGAGATATCTTTCAATTTTCTTATTGAAATTGTTTAATTGAAATGATCACTCATCAAAACAACTGTACATTGAAGATATCTTAAGTCTA
Organism: Synanceia verrucosa; assembly: GCA_029721515.1. Classification (NCBI taxonomy): domain Eukaryota; kingdom Metazoa; phylum Chordata; class Actinopteri; order Perciformes; family Synanceiidae; genus Synanceia; species Synanceia verrucosa. Next base: position 11,764,090 of record CM056561.1, on the reverse strand, counting down.
ATTTTTGACTAAATGCATTGTGGCTATAATTTATTTAAATCTCACCACTCCAACAAATGATGAAATGGCTTGATTCCATCTATGACCTCATAGTACTGTCAATATCATATCTAATTGATATTTTACTTGTTAGTTAGAAGGTTATTGGAGATATGTATGTAACTATAATTATGACAAGTCAAATGGTAAAATTATCAAGTGAAAACTGTAAAGGCCTTGTTATACCAGAATACTTCTGACCACACCAGTCACAGCTTAAATCGGCTTAAAACCTTCTCAGGAGGGTAGCAAAACACTACCTCTCCTGCTTCTGCCTGGCGTCAAGTTACTCTTTAAAACTGAAATTTTATAGCAAAATTAATGACATGAATTTCAGTGGACTCATTGGCCAGTTTGCTGTGGATACGTTTGGTCTCTTGATTACTTTTCACGGTTATTTTCTTACAAACTGACCCACAAATGATGTGCAGTACAATGTGTGTTTGCATGAGGGGAACTGTTGAGGTTTACTTTTAACATGTGGTTAATCTATGTGCATGCTGATCAGAGCACTGATGCATTGGTTCAACGTGTCTCTCTACTTGTATGCATGTTTGAGCTCCGGGTATGGGCTCTGGTCTATAATTGATGAGCTTAGCACCAGTAGACGTGCACAGGCATCACCTCTCAGTCTGCTCATCCACACACACACACACACGCACACACACACACACACCTCCTGAATAATTGATCAGTTCTGTTCCTGACTGTATAACTCTCCTGGACCGTCCACTCTCACTGCTCTCTGTCTTTTTTGCTATTTCTATTCATCTGTCTAAATTTTCTTCTCTTTTTGTTATTTATCACGCTTTTTGTCCTGCCATCTCTCATTGTTTTTCCCTCCTCCTTTCCTCTGTCCTCCTTTTGCTGCCCCCCCACTCAACCTCATCCGTTCCACCCTTCTTGGGACCGTCCCATAGGTTTCAACCCGATGTGGGAGGAGACTCTGGTGTTCACGGTCCATATGCCGGAGCTTGCCCTGGTGCGTTTCCTTGTGTGGGATCATGACCCCATCGGCCAGGACTTCATCGGCCAACGCACCATCGCCTTCAACAGCATGATTCCAGGTCAGACACGGTGAAGCACCTGCTTTTAGATGTAACTGATGGGTACCCTCCATCCTCACCATCTCCCATAGAAAAGCCTTCTTTTTGTATATCGGTGGTATACTATAACTTCCAGAGAATTAAGTTGGGGAATTAACAAGGTAAGTAAGAGCTTAACTGAAAGTCAGGCACAGAGAATAGTTGTCAGTCTCTATTATGATTTTTATGATTTATATGATACAGTTTGATCCATATATTTATTTTAAAGTTCATTGTAGTACTGTGTTAAATTGAAGTATTGCTATGACTAACATTTTTTTTTTTTTTTTTTTTGAAACCATGGCAGTGCAGAATTCATCAGTACAGAAGTGGAATAATGTGATTAGCCTAGCTTGCCATGAGATAATTTTTTCATCTTCCCACAGACAGGGAAATTTACAAAGATATACCAGCCTAGCTAATTAACCTAGTAAATTAACATGTATTGTGGTTGTTTAATAAATACTAGAGTTGTCCCACTCCAAATCTCATGATCATTGGACAGGTTACATTAACTTGAATATGCCTGAGGGAGCGATGTCATATATAACTCATTGGGTATCATTGAGGTATTTATACGTTATTTAAAATCCGGCGCTTGAGTGCCATTGACGTGTATACGTCACAGTGGTTTTTCAGCAGTGGGTCGCCAATCGTGGTCTCCCGCAGCCTGTGAGTAATGTTGGGGCTTCTGGGAGATGTAGTCAGAGCATAAAGAGAGCATAAGAGTATAAGCCATGGAGATTAAAGCAGGAAGTGAAGACAATCACAATTAGAGAGCAAAACAGGCGGATTCTGGACAAAAAGTGCCTTTTTTGGTTAAAATGGCCTCCACTCTAGCTCTCATAAAATAGGAATGGAACAAGCTAAAAACAAACATTTTTTTCACGATGAAATAGTCTCTTCTTTCATTTGAGCTATTCAGTGTTTTCAGAGTCATAGTACAAAATATTCTGTGGGTCTTGAAATATGACTCAAAATGGGCAGAAATGCTGGCACAAGGCACTTTCTGTTTTAAAAATGGCTAACACTCAGTGCGTTAATGTAAGTATTAGCTTGGTCTCATATTGGTAGACACCAAATATGACTGGGATCAGAGCCAAAAAAAATTCAGGGTATCCCTAATTCATAAACAAATCAATAATTGTGAGAAATACCAATTTATGTTTTGATCAAGATCAACACTTAATCAACACTATTCACCCACCAAGCAATTCTGTACAGCTTCTTTGCCAGATAGGAGCATCATAACATCCATTAACCTTATTTGTAGCTCAAATACTGGACTATGTATTAGCTTAAACTCAGAAGAGTAGTCATATATTGTACAGGCTTTATATTATTCATAGCCCAATGAGACATATTTAGCAATCCCTTATATTTTTAATGGCCGATAAAGTAATAACAAGGCAAGTATATAAAACAAAGGAAAATGAAAAGTGTTGAAAGGCAGACGTGGCAGTGTCTCAACCATCAGACAAAGTCAAATCCAAACAAAAAAGAGAAAAACAATCTAGTCTCTTCTATCTGCCCTGTTTTGTTTAGATCACTTATGGCTGTCTTTGTGCGTGTGTGTGTGTGTGTGTCTGTGTGCAGGTTATCGCCACGTGTACTTAGAAGGTATGGAGGAGGCTTCCATATTTGTTCACGTAGCTGTGAATGACATCACTGGTAAGGTAGGTACAACAGAGAAAGCTGACTCAAAACATGAAAAATGTGTTGCCTTTGCGCCATAATTTAAATGTAAATTATATTGAGTTTTGTACAGTAAGAGTCTGTTAATTAGGGCCAAACTGATATCAGAGTTTTGTTACTGAGTTTAAAATATCCAATGGTATACCACCTAATAATTTTAATATATAAAGACATACATATTTTTGATCAGGAACAACCACCATAGTTTGACTTTATCTCATGTTTTATATGGCATGTAGTGGAAACCATCCAAAAGGAGAGAGAAAGTTCCCTAAACGCATTGGTAAAACTGTAGTTTACACTCCGTAAAAGCACAAAACTGAGTGATATTAAGTGGTACATTATGTGATACAGCAGGTTTAGATATGCATATTAAAGCATCATCAGCTTCAGACCATCAGATTTCTGGCCACTACCAGTCTGGACATTGCAAGGTCATACCGCATTGCCTCAGCTAGCAGCTCCACCGCACACAGTAGTGGGGACAGTGCACAAGCCTTTCTGCACCTTGCGTTAACCCTGTTAGTTATGACTAACCATTCCTTTTAATTGTGCTGAGCAGGATAATTTACAGTGTAAAAATAAACTCGTCAGTACTCTCTGTTGAGACGTTGATGCAGTGGAGACAGTTTCTAAATGACCTCATGGACTGAATGAAAAGTATCTTTAAAAAAAAAAAAATCACTTATGCAGGGTTTTCTGTTAAAAGACCATCTAATACGGTTTAGTATAGTGTTTTAGTATAATTTAGTATTTGTGTTTTAGTATAATTGCGTACAATGATATTTAAAGGTGGAGTAGGAGTTGTTTGAAAAATGGTTCCAGCAAGCTATATTTTGAAAATACAAACAGCCCTGCCCTTTCTTCAGACCTCCCACCGAAACAGGCGTTGCTTGTTCCCGAGCGTTCACGGAGTTTCACGAGCACTGCACTGATTAGTTAACTTTAGCTACCTTCTACCCATGGCGTCTTCACAGGGAAGACTGTACAACATCGTAATGAACCTAAATAATGAATATTATTATCATTTCAAGAAATATTTATCTGTATACTCGATTAAAAGTTGACTTTTCACTTGTTGTTTTGACACACGTTCTACATTATTTCATTAGCGGCTTTCACACTATCGAGCCAAAGCTGAGTGACAAAGCAGGGCTAGAGGCTGTGTCAAGATTGGGATTGGCTGTTAGCTGCATAGCCTACTACTATCGATGTAAACAAATAGCCTATCAGTTAGTGAGCTATCTTCCTAGCCTCATGACGATGTGTTATAGCTGGCATTGTGCATGAATTGTTTTGTGGTTAACATACCTCAGTTCTTCCATGCCTTGTGTTTCCATGCCTTAGCTCTCAGTCGTCGTTGCTGTTGTAATTTGATTGCTCTTTGCCGTCGTCCCTCACGTAGCCTCCATAACAGCGTAACTGGTCTGATGCTGCTTGCTCATATACAAATCGTCTTAAGTCCATGTCTGTGCTGAATGACCACCTATCCTGTATGAAAATGTGTTCTATCGTAATGTTTTCGCTAACGGGGGCGTAACCCGGAGGAGCTAGTAGCCCGACAGTGTGAACACAAGCAGTTTCGGGGCATGGGGCCTGTGGCTCAGGGCTGTTAGCACTGACTTAGCTATAGAGGGGACTATTCGTTCACGAAGGAGTGCACGCGGAGAGGGGGAGGGTGAAGCGGATTGAAGTTTGATGGACGTGTCAGGATCCAGTCATTTCGAATGACCCGTTCAATGTGATTAGATGGTGTTTGTCCATGATTCTGCACTCTAGAGTGGACTAAAATATTTCGTTTTTTTGACAAACCTATTTTCCTGGTTGCAATGTGGATGTGAAGAGGTTTTCAAGCGATATGGTAAAAAAATGCTCCAGAAAAAGATCTCCTACTCCACCTTTAAGACTATAGTTAGCTACTACTTTGTGTCAATAGTTTGTCACAAAGGGTTTGTCCCCTTTGTGTGTCCATATGACAGTGTCACTGTGAACAAAGCCATCTCCATTCAGAAAGAGTTTTCCCTCTTGGTGTATTTGAACTTGATTGGCCTGCACAGAGCCTTGACCAACACCTTTGGGATAAACTGGAACGCTGTCTGGGTATAAATTTCAGCAGAATCAATTGCTCAGCAAAATGGAAATATTATTCTTGGGTCATAAATAATGCAGAAGTTGCTATCACCACACAAGGTTTGATTTTATTTCCCTTTGACTCTTTAGCTTCAGCTGTCTCCAACGAGTTGTAAATGACCACGCTGTTGTTCACATTGTCCTTACTTTGAACTTCCTCTTTCTCAGCTGTTGCCGTGTACCTCCTGTTGTGATTTCTCTCTTGCCTCCCCCCACCTTCTTTTTTTCTCTCTTCCATCCTCCCCCTTCTCTGATGTACACTCTCTTCCTGTGTCTGTTTGTGATTTCAGTGGACCCCTCTTTTTCCAAACGCTCCATTTAGATGCAGGAAATTTTTAGGAGCCCTGAAGCTGCCACTCAAAACTCAGGTGTAGTGAGACCCAGTCGGCATCTTGCATGTGCCAAATGCCCCCCGCCCCCCTACCACCCCCACAAACAAACACACACACAGTTCCCTTGTGTCAGCCAACTGTAAACATTGATAAAACTTAAGGCCAACTCATGCCTCACATGAGTTATAAAGGCTTGACCTGCCTGCATCTTCATTGATCCCCCCAAGTAGATCCAAAGTCATCAACCTGCACAGTTACAGAATTGGATGTAGGGGAGGGAGGGAAGGGGAGAGAGAGAGAGAGAGCGAGAAAGAGAGAGAGCCAGGAAGTCTGCCAGGCTGCAGGGATTATTTGGAACTCTTTGGTGTTTATTTTTTTTTTTGGCAGAGAAAGGAGTTGTTGTTTTTTAATGTGCTGCACTGCAGGGGTATTAAGTTGCCTTTGAGGATATTTATTGCGTGGGTCATATCAACACTCAGTCTGAATAGTCACATTTGAACACAAGCAAGAGGTAGAATGCATTGGCTGAAATGGAAAACTGGCTCCTTGTAAAACAATCTACTGTTAAGCCAAGGTTGAAGGAAACTTCAGCTCTCAGCTCCAACTTGGCTCAGATATCCGCTGGCCACACCAGAACCCCAGAAATATTGACTCATAGGCATGGCTGATGGGTTCTGATATTGATTGTCAGATGACAGACTCACAGGAGCCAAGTATTAACCTGTCTCTTTGTGGACTTAATACCACTGATTTAGATTTTGGATATAAATCACAGCTGCCCCCACAAGTTTCAGATTATTCATTTATTTTTACATGACTCCATTGACGAATGGTGTGCATCTGCTACATTGTTATTATACATTAGCTACATTGTATATCAGCTATATTGTGGCTGGATGACGGGAATTTGTTCAGAAATGGCTCCAAATGAGTCCACAGTGTCTTGGTTTTCTCATTATTTAATATCAAGCAGTGTGTCTTTACACATAGGGTTTAGATTCATTGGAGCACCCACCTTCTAGTTGCTGACATAAGCTAAGCTAAACATGCCTCGATTTATCTCAGTAGCAATTACCCCAAAGGCACCTCAGGCAGCAGCACATAATATATTGAGTTCCCTGGTGATTTGATAATTGCCAATGACCTTTTTTCATGAATACTTCTTTTATTTGTAATGTTGTCTTTTTGTTTGTTGTCTGTAGTTTTGTTTTCATGTTGGTTATTGTCTAGTATGCATTTCACCACAGTTGTCAACAGTGTGACTATTTGGATCTACTTCTTTCACATTGTTTGAAACTTTTGATATCAATTACTGGCAAAATTTTTCGGTAATATAATATGATGGCTTGTCCTGCTAAAGCTCCATTTGGTTTGGCATTTCTTTGGACTGGTCCAGTGACATTTTACAAGACTATCCATCAATGTGAGTTTCACAATCCCTGATGTCATTGTCTGAATGTCTTCATCGCTGTCATCAGTGTTGCCCCACTGTGTGTGACACCGGACCATTACCATGCAACAACTAAAGATGGCAAACTTTCTTAAAGTGGATTATTCGTGTCTGTGTAATCTGATTTACTAAACAGTGGAATAATCGGCTAAATAGTTACAGGCAAGCGTTACACTGACCATCTACCTCTTTATCTCAGTTATACACAAAAAGTGTTTTTAGGAATATTTCATTTCACCTTAAATCCAGTATTCTCAGAAAGTATATGCAATCATAGCATTTTCATTATCTAATGACAATATAACAATAAATGCAGTGTTGCTATTGTGGTTCTACCACAAGGGAGCACCAAAATTGGAAATTCAATTCCTATACTCAGCAGTCTGTATTTAATTATAGAGGCAAATGGTCTCAGCTACTCTGTGTGTGTGACTTTAAGCTTTAAGTATGTGTTTGCATAACTAATGATTTACTACTGGAATACAGTTGCTGTATACAGATGTGTTAAGTGTTCAAAATGACAAGCTAACAGTTTGAAGCCAAATGGAATTCACAGCTAGGCCGCATGGATCACAGCTGAATGATCATGTGTAAGAATGATTGATCATTCACATGGATTTCAGTAATGCTGTGTGGACCAGTATCACCCACACCATGACAAACATTGTTAACTCATTGAGTGCCAGCCCTTTTTTCAAAACTGAAAGTGCTGTGTGCCAGCGTTTTTGGCCAGTTTGAGTCATCTTGTAGAGAATATTTTGTACTGTGACTCTGAAAACACAGAATAGTGTAAAGGAAAGAAGAGATTATTTCATCATGAAAAAAAATGATTTTCCCTTGTTCCTTCTTGTTTTGCCCGGAGGAGAGTAGAGGCCAGTTTCACCAAAATCACCACTTTTTGTCCAGATTCCGTTTGTTTTGTTTGTCTCCACTTCCTGCTTTGATCTCTTTATATGCCGACTACAAATCCCAGAAGCCCCAATATTACTCACAGGCTGTGTGCGAGTGCACGTTTGTCCCTGCTGCCGAAAAAAAGGAAAGATGTGTGTATATATACACGTTTATGGCATTTAAGCGTTCTATTTTTTAGGACGTAAATATACGTCCTAGGCACTCAAAGAGTTAATGTGTGACGTCTTTGTGACCTACTAATCCTTGTTTTGTTAAAATTCATTGTGTTTTATGATGATGTATTGTTGTGTTTTTGTCAGGCCAGAGCAGCCAGTGGCATAAAAGGGCTGTTTCACAGAAACCCAAAGCAGGCTTCCCTGGACAGCCATGCTGCTGTGCAGCACAGCCGTAAGCACCCATTCGGTGCCCACCTCCTGCGCCGCACTGCCAGCGCGCCCACTAAAGGCCAGCCCAAAATCAAGAAGGGCTTCCCAGAGATTGACACCAAAGACTACAGCTCAGAGGGCGCAAGTGAAGAACGAGAGTCGGAGGATAGGGACAAGGCCTCTGCTACCGCCTCTCACCAGCCCACACCACCACAATACTGCAGCAGCAGGGATTCACTGGCATCTCATCAAGCCAAGGGCCCCTGGGACTGTCCTGACACCAATGGGGCATATCGCCCTGAGGAGGGTAAAGGTAAGAGCCCACTTTTTGCTCAGCGCCGACCCATGAGTGAGCCTCTGAAACGGTCCAGTCGGCTCCGCTTTTATGACCCGCTGGACACAAAGCCTGGAGTATTTGCCCGCGTCGCTCTTCATAGCTCAGGCAGGGTGGGGATGTCTTCCAACTGTATCACATGTGTGATAGGCTCCCAGGAGAGTCCAGAGGCTGAAAGAAAAGGTCAGGTTGAGGAATTCAAGTCCAAAATGGCAGATGGGGGGAGACAGATGAGAAGTAGCCTCACCTCCTCGACTAAGAGACAAGTTCAACCAGAACCCGTAACCAAGCCCCAGCACCTTGCAGCCCAGACAGAGTCACAACCGTCTCCTCCCCTTCCCCAGCCATGCTCAGGGGCCCAGTTTCAGAATTCGCCAAAGGCTGTCTTCCGACCTGTCCCCTTCCCTAGATCCAAAGCCAGGCAAACCCTCGGTGCCCAGCACATCCGTCTTATGCCCGACTCATCACAGAGGAATGCCCGATCCTGCAGCGTTCCCCGAAAATGCTCATCCAACACTGTAACACCAGCACAGAGCCTCACACCAGACTGCAGGACCAACCTCCGTTGGCAGCAGCCAACACACCCCAACTATGGCACTGTTTGTGGCTCAATGCTAGCCCCATTCACAAACAGTAATGCAAATGAAGGTCTCTCGCTCAGTGACAGCAGCAGCTGTGACAGCTTTGGCAGTCTGAGCAGCTTTGAGTCCCCTCCTATGCTGCCTCCACGTTCTGTCCTCGACAGCCGAAAGAGGGCTGTGGGCACCCTGCAGCGTGAGATGAACGCCCTGTTTGCCCAGAAAATGGAAGAGTTGCGCCTTAAGTCCCCCATGTTCTTTGCTGGTAAGATGTATGTGAGGCAGCATTAGCAATAACCCATAGCTGTGTAGAGGCTGCAGAGGCTGTAGTATGTCCCACAGACTGTAGACTCACAGTTAGCCTCCATCTATACGAGATCATGAATGTTTGGTAGCATAATGCTGTCAGAATCGTCCCTCTGCTGTGCACTTCCGAGTGTCTTGTCATCCCACGTTCCTGATAGTTTGAGAACTAATCTAAACTCCCAGCTATACTTGCTTTTGTAGCTTTCACCTCAGCCTTATCAATTTATTCCAATTGTTATTCTCTGTCTTAAAATATTGTATCTGATGCTACCTCCATGCTTGACAGATGAGAGGAGTGGTAAGTGTTAAAATTAATGGAAGTTGTTTCAACTTAGTTATTTTGATGCATATAAAGCAACATACAGAAAATGCACAGCCTCTGATGACGGTGTGTGAAAAAAAAAAAAAGTGGGAGGAAGCCGGAGTACCCGAAGAGAACCTGCAGAGAACATGCAAACTCCACACAGAAAGACCCCGGGTCGGTAATCGAACCCGGTACCTTCTTGCTGTGAGGCGACAGTGCTTCAAGTAATCATTTTCAGTTAAAACACAACTCGAAATCTCAGTTGAAGTAACATGACTGTGCTCTGGGCCCTGGCATCTTGCTACGTCAAGATGAAACCTCCAACTTCCTCCATCACATGACGTATGTCAGGGTAATCCTGTTCCACTCAAAATCCATTCCCCTTCAACCTCCTGGTATATCATGTCAGTTTATCAGAATTAATCTAGTGGGAGACTGCCCACCCCAACGACTCGCTACGCAGATAGAGCGTTGTGACCTGTCCGACAGATTCTTTGCTGAAGCCAGGATTATCCCCTATGTTGTGCCACTAGACCATCCTGCTAGGCAAAAATATTTTTTGTAAGTAATATGTTAAAAGTAACTTTTTGATTGATTGTTATGACCCTGGGGAGTGAGAGTTTGCCTTATGGTGTGTTCACAGGAAGTCAGAACTTGGAGCTCAGATCAACACAACACAACCCCAGTTACACTGTTCTGTATACGATGTATGGTGCTCCCAGCGCTTCCCAGCCATACAGACCTATGTAGTAGCAGAAAACAGTAGCAGGCAACATGAATTCTATGTCTGGTAATCTTTCAGAGTTGGAGATCCGACTTCACGGGGGTACTGATTTAAATTCTGACTTGGACCTTGGAAATTCCGACATTCCTGTACAAATTGAACACACCATGAGTCAAATCACACAAATGCACACGCATCGGAAGAGGGGGCGGCACTGGTCCCTGGTGGCCCCTCACCAGAACCGCCATTGATTTGGAGTGGAGTTGTATGAGGTACTCATCCATAGTTGGTGTACATCACTCTTAGCAGTTTACTGCTTTACTTCTGTGGACAGGGGCAATAGTAAAACATATCTAAGACAATATTTTGTTAAAGTGTAAACTATTTTAGTTAATCAGACAGCCCCTTCTGATTGGGAACTGAATCTGTGCTCCCTTCAAATCCACCGCCATCTCCCATACGTAATTCACTGTCTATTACTAGTTACCTCATACAACACCACTTGAACTCCCCATTTGAAATGCATTCTCTCTCCTGTAAGCTGTTTTCTTGCTTCCATTCTCCCTCTTCTTTCCAGTTTTGCTAAACTCTGTTTTCCTCTCTGTCCCTTTTGCACGCGCTCTTTGTTACTAGTGCAGAATTGAGGGGATGACCAGAGCCAGGTAAACCGCTGAATGCATGCAACCTTGAAATATATCCTGTCCACTTTCACCTTCATTTCACCCACCAGTCTCTGTCTCATCAGCCTGCTTCTCCCATAACTCACATCTTTTGGGGTTGGCTGAGGTTTGAATTACATATTCTTTTCCATTTTCACATATTGTTACCACAAATTGCACTAACTCAGAATGGAAGTAATGAGAGCACCATTCTTGCTTTGTCTGTTCACATGATAGAATAGTGGTGCATCTTCAAAGAGGGACACTTACAGGAAAACACAATTCATGAGACTGCATATGATATTGTGCACAGAATCAATCACTTATCATTGTGTTTTGGCCTGTACCATGTTTTGTGTCTTATCGTCAATATGTACTATTGTATTCTCCCTGTTAATTGCTGAGATTTGAGTCACATCACTAAAAATAAGTATAATAGGTCACATTCTGAAGAGAAAACAAAGGTAAATCGTAAATTCCCTCAAATAGTCTATCGTAAACATCCGTCAAATCTTGACCCAAGGCTTTTTCTAAGGTGTCTTAAAGGATTCATCAGCAAAGGGAGTCAAACATACAACTGAGTCACTTTGAGCACAACTGAGGTAACTCCATTCGTTCATGAAGGAAATGAGATACATTTGGAAGCTCACGTAATGGCCAGTAACTGAACATTGATTTTAGGTTATTTTGTCATGTTTTGTGCACTACAAGTGCATATATAATGCCACTTTCTCAATCTATCAGTAAATCTTCTGTTATGTCAAATATAATGCAAAGCTATACCTTCACATCTGTTCTTAACTGTGAAAAAAGGACCTCATGAACCAACACTAATCCATTAAATTGTATTTTTTTCCACTATTTTTTTATGCTTTCAGTGACCTTGAAGGACGTTGATAACAGATTGATGACAATATTGTCTGTCTTTCCACAGATTCTTCCGCAGTGCAGAGACCAGCTCCTCTTACACTAAACTCTGACGATGCCAGAAACACTTGTGTCATCCGTTTTGTCTCTACTCCAGAGGACCGTCTGTCTTCCCGTCATTCTTCATCTATACCATTGCCCTCCAAACCCACAGCAATAAATGCAGACTCTGTGTTGACCGTTCCTACGAATGGGGTGATAAACAGTCCTATCAAGGTGAGCGGAGATGCTAAAAAGCCTCCCATGCTTTCCAGTACCACGGAGCGCCCTCTAATGAAGCTCGCTGAGAAAACTGGACCATCACAGTGTATTAGAGACATCCAGACCAACAGGGGCACTCTTTCAATCGTGGAGCACGCATCAAATCAGATGGATAATCAAGAAATTTGCACAGAAAAGGAAAATGAGACAGTAGAGGTTAAGTCTGACCACAGAGTAGATCCTCCTGTGACCGTGTCAACGAGAACCCCTGCAGTCCCCACAGCAGGGTCAGCCCAGGCTAGGAGAGCACTTTTTTGCAATCTGCCATCACACACACCAGTAAGAAGAACAAAAAGTGAGAGCCATGTTCGGGTGGCTGTAGCTTCTGCTGGGCAGGCCCAGTCTGCGGTACCAGAGGTCTGCACGGATGCTACCATGAACGACCGCCTTTGGAGCAAGCTGGAGCCAGACAGCCACCGAGACAGCATGTCTTCCTCCTCGAGCATCTCTTCCAGCGACACTGTCATTGACCTGTCCCTGCCTAACCTGGCCAAAAAGAGCCTCAGTGGCTTGCCCACAGGCAGCATCTGTGATCCTCACTGGGTCAATTGCCGCCATTCAACATTAGTCTCCTACGACGCCCTGCGAGTCAGCAAGAGCAAGTCAAACCCCAATCTTCAGCAAAGTGAATCCCCCAACGATGAGCTTAAACCCCGTCCCCTGCAGCCTCCCCAGGAATCTTCTGTGGACTCACCCAACAGACTTACTCAAAGGAGGCACACCTGGAGCCGTCTCTACATGGAAGGGCTCAAGCAGTCATCAGCCAGTAGGCCATCCTCCGCAGCTACAGCTTCCCTGTCCAAAAGCCTCGGGGATCTCACCTCCGATGACATTTCCTGTAACTTTGACAGTAAGTACCACAGCATCAGCCGGAGTTTCATTGTTAGGCCAACCAGGGATCAGCTCCGGAAGGGCAGCTTGCAGAAGTCTCGGCCAGCCAGCGAGTTCACAGAGCAGCTACGGAAGCTGACTGATGTGGAGCCTCTGACTGCTAGCGACTTTGCCCCAGAAAACAGGCCTTTAGCATCACAAGAGGAGTTTGTGGATGAGAATCTGGTACGACGGACCTCCTCCAGGAGCCAAAGCAGGGTGCGTTACATTGCAAACAGGGCTAAGAAGGCCCAGGAAAGGCAGAAACTCCAGGGCCTGGTCCAGGGCAGAAGTGCAAGCTTTAGTTTTACTGGTAGCATTGGCAGTGGAGGCAGTGTAAGCCCTATTGAGGAGCGGGGGAACCCTGAAGGCGCGTGTACCGTTGCCCAGAGTCCCTGCACCAGCCTAGACCTGCTGAGTCAGCTCATCCCCCAAGGAACCCCCTCCCCTTCACAGTCTCAGTCCTCTCCAGACCCTGAAAACAGTGAAGTCTTTTTCATGCTCAAACTCTAAGAACTGGCTGACTTGGAACTGAGTGTGAGAGACACAGCTAGAAATGTGTTTGGAATACAGTCCAGTTTTTTCCCCAAGTAATTTTTTTTTTTTTTTAAAGAACATTGACAGATTATTTTGACTTCTCACAGCAAACTGCTCCACTGAAATGGTGATCTGTGAACAGTCTACATCTTGAGATCCATTTTTTTAACCTGTGCATTTGGAAAACATCATTTTGAAGCAGCTGGACAGCAATTCTTCTATCAGCACATGCTGCAGCTCTGCCACCTGTTTGCACCAAATGTTAGATAATTGCCAGAATGTATTTAGTGAAATATACCAGGAGTTTTTAATTAGCTGTTTATGTTGACTGTGATCTGCTCCCATGTTTGACTTTACATGAGCATAAAATACTGGGGTAGGATATTAAATGATGCATTCAGTTTATCCACTTGAAATGGTACTTTAACAGAGCAGAAAATTAGATACTTTGTGTAAAGGCGCCATTATCAGCCCATTCTTCCACTAGCAATATTTAGAAAATGATGGCATGATGTCATATTAAAGCTTGTTTGACAGTTTGTTGCTATAAAGCTGAGGCTTGTCTCATGACTTTTCCTGAAAGAAATGGAATTCTTATTACAATGCAGCATAAAATGTCTTTTTTAGTATTCATTGTGTAGTGCTTACATGGTAATTTGACCAAATTGCCAATATTTTGCTAGCCTTCCCAATTCGTGGCATGTCACAGCACTGAGATCATGTACTTTAAAGCAGTGGTAGACTACTCCATATACCAAGTTTAGCCCTTTTTAGTTGACTGCATGTCTTTTATGCACTGTAATGTTTACCCTAAGGCTGTGCTTTATTTTACAAAGACTTTTTATATAAAGATTTGTTAATATTCCAAACTTCTATTTCAGATCATCCGACGCAACGGCATCATGTCTGAAAGCCTGTGTTCTTATTGGTACTAATAAAAGATAAAAAAAAAAAATGTACAAATATTGAAGCACGTTTATTTGTCAACCTGCTGTATCGTTTGCACTGCCGTACCAGTTGTTTGTGCAACACTTTAGGGAAAACATTTCCTTCAAACAATGTGTAATTATGACCTAAATAAATCTCAAATTAATATTACTGAATGTTTCACTGTTCATTTATTTCATTTACGCTTAATTTACCAACAGCTGTCGTAGTTGAGAGACAAAAGCAAGCTACATTGTAAGTTAACAAACCGGTGAAACTGAGCCTTATACAAGGTGACATGTAAAAGCCTTGGTTTTGGCAGGATCTGCTTGCTGCTCTAATTTGGACTCTGCTTAAATCTGTGTTTACCAGCCATCACCTCCCTCAACCTCTCTGGCAAAGAAATGAAAAAACAGACCCCCTGCAGGAAGGTTGAATGTTCCAGAACAAAGACTTGAGTCTGCAAAAGAAATGACAAGTTCAATTAGTCTGTAAAGGAGAAAACAACTCTCCTCAAGTGCTGCTTGCCACCCAAAGTCATGTGTTTATTTCTTTACCGTGGGCCATGGAGTTTCCTGGATCCTAGAATGTGTTATATGGCATTATTTGGAATTTATTTTGTGGCAATTAAAAACCATTTGAAACTTCATGTAATCTCTGGGGCAGAAACTATTTACTGAATGCTAATATAATAATAGCAATATTAATGGATTCATGCATAGTTTTTGAGGAAGCTTCCTTTGGCAGCCTTCTTTTGAGAAGCCAAACCATATTTGTTTCAATTTATATAAATCATGTTTAAAATGGCAACCCTAATGCAGGAGAAAATACTTAAAAAATACATTAAAAAATTTCCCAGTTTTTCTGGGAATGTAATGTTGTAGGAAACAGGGTTGCCAATAAAGTCCTTGAAACGCTCTCAGGACAGTTTTTCTCAGGACACTGATATGTCAGTCAAAGGTCTGTCCATTCTCAAGTCTGTGGTTTAAAAAAAAAAAAAAGAAAAAACCCAAAGCTGGTGACCATGATGAGCTGTCAGACACTGCCAGGCCTCTTCCTCTGTTCTGTGAGACTTTGTAAAGCGTGACATGCTCATTTTAGCACCACAGACTCTGCTTCAGCCAGCACACAAACACAAAGGACAGCTTCATTAGGATTCCAAGAAAACCACAGGGTCCCTCTTAAAGCCATATTTATCTAGACAATTTGGCAAGGCTTGGCCTCTCAAATGAAGCCTCCAAGCCCTGTGTAGCACTTCAGGCGTGAGAGAATGTTCTTGTCACTAAGGATGAACACAGCCCCTCCTTTCAAGATGAAGTCACTGCTTGTTTTTGAGGCGCTTTTGCAAATATATCACTTTATATAAACTAAATCCATATATACATACATATACATTTTAATACTGTCAAAAGAATTACTGTAGATTATGTCATATATGAGTGTGGGGGATGTTGGAGGAGTTACATTTTAACCACTCTGACCTCAACAGTTGATATTTTTTCTTAGTTACTTTAGCAGATGTTCACGTGGTTGCAGTATTATGGGAAAGATTGGTAATCCTTAAGAGGAGGAGGAACAAAATATGTTCTCCAAAACAACAAGATCTCTTCCTCTGTCTCCCTGGGACTGCCGAAACATTCATCTATAAGCTCATTTCACTTAACTTTGAAAATAGCTAAAAACAGATGCCCTAAAACATCTGGAATGATAGCAAAAACAGCTGTTACTTCAATTGTAAATCATTCAGATAATTTTATTTGTATCAGATAGAATGGTGAGAGGAAGGAAGGTTGTGGAATACATCCTGTTTAAATAATTTGATATCGCTTCTCTTAAGTTTTGGCAGGATAATTCTCCCTTTGCACATCTATCCCCTCCCTCCCTGTTCTCCCCCATATAAAACCCCACTACATTCTTGTGCACACAACTTTTCTCACTGCTCACTTGTAAAACTTGTGACTTTCTTACATCTTTTCTTCACACAAATGTCAAGATTTTAATTCTTACTGCACCTGACATCACTGAGGTAAGGAAACTTTTGACTTTTAGCATGGATTGGTAATTTTAACTGTTTGTTTATTACCTGCAAAGTGTTTTAAAGACCCAATATAATCAAACATCTCAGAAATTAGCGTTAGATGCACTTATTGAGGACAGATCTGCAATGGAAATCATGTTTAAAGAATGTGTGTTGTCGTTTTCAGTGTTGCGGCAACATGACAGGCTGTGTTGTTTTGGTTTTCTGTGTGGCAGCCCTGACTGCATGGAGAGTCACTGCAGGTGAGATTAATACACACAACCTGATTATTATGATTTGTGTTTTTGTGCTAGAATACAGTACTCATTTACTAGACGCTTCCTGTTGAACTGGGTTGCGATGGATAAAAACTTATTATGGGCTCTTTTATAGCCTTATCTTTGCTAAAGTTATCAAAAATGTTGGTTAAAGTCGTGAACTGGGGGAGTATCTATACATATAACTTTATGTTATGCTGAATTGTACAAAGCATAGATTGTCTGGCAATAGGGCTATGATCAGTTAGTGAACAAAGTCTATTTTGGAGAGGAAGTAAGCTGTTCAACCAGCTATACCAAACCTGAAGTTACATACCGATCACTTTGGTTTTGTACTTTGGTGTTGGCTAAGGCCCAGAATGGAACTTTTATCTTTTTCAAACAGTAATAAACACAAGTTTTATTTCCAAAAATGTTCTATTATTGCAAATACTGTTTTTACTTGTTTCTATCTGGGTTGTCATGTAAAGCCTGCATATTTATACTTTGTCTTTAGAATTTTTTTGGGAATTCTTATTTATATTTTGACCACATTCTTATAGTCAAACATTTTTTGCCAGTCAGCTTATATTCTGGAAAGCTGCTCAAGACCAGTCGTGCCTCTGCGAGGTGTCATAAAGCATAAGGTTGGCATAAAGCTCCGGGCCAGCAGGTTCAGACTGACCTTTGGGACTGGGTCCTGCTCCTAAATAATTCCTTACATTTGGCTCTCTGCCTGCTGGCCCTGCTGGATTGCTGAGTGCTATCAAAGCCCAGAGGAGGCAGCATCAACTGTGGCATCCCATTTCTCACCAGTGGAGGGGCCTTGCTGTTTTCCAGAAAGCACTGTGATGAATCAATTATCCATGTGGGGTGGGGGCTCTGCAGGCAGGCAGTGAACTGACAGGCATCTCCGCAGATCTTAGGTCCTGCCATCTTCTCAAGAGGAAGCTGACGGGATGTCATGGGCTTTGTATGATCCAACCAGGCCTGCTTTTGTTATCACATGCAATTATGAGGAACTTGCACCCTGGCACCTCCGCTCATCCCCACTCTCTCTTTCTTTCGACCAACCCTGGCAGGGCATGTTAGGGCCTGCTGACATGCTGTGAAAACCATTGGTCACAATTATAACAAAAAGAAAGCAACTCTGAGTGTCATGGGTGATGTCAAGAGATGGGGTGGGGGTTCATTCCCTGCTTGGATGACATAGGCTGTGGGTCAAGAATAGCAAAACACAACATCCTTGCGGACAGGTCCCTACTTTGATCCCAGTGAAGAGGCCCAGTCTCCCCACTTGCAACCGGGTCGTTAGTATTGAGCTCTTGGTCTGCTAAAAAACAACCTACAACAAGACAGTCATTGTTCTTTGGTGGCTGTTTGGCTTATTTACTGCTGTGGCTGGGAGAAAAACACATGAAGGGGACTCAAAGCGACAATATGCTTCATTAGGCTTTCAGAGGCTGCCCTGCACATAAGCTTGTAGACATGAAACAAAACCCCTAATCAGCCAAAGGACTGACTCAGAATAAATCCTCTCAGCTTTGTGCTACTTCTCATGCTTGATTATTGAAATTTATTGTGGTGTTTTTTTTTTCTCCATTTTAGATGCCAAGGAGTTATCCATCACCACTATAAAGGTATTATCTCTTTGTGACTCTCTCAACACCACCACAACATTGTCTGTGTTTTCGTCTTCGAGTTTTCACCCTTTCACAGTTCATGAAAGAACTAGAACATGTTGTGGCTGCCTAAAAATCACCCTCTTATGTCAGTTCTGGTTCCAAAAAAAAAAAAAAAACCACACAAGATGCTTTGGATATAACAAAAATGTGTTTTATCTTTTTAAATGTGGATCAAACAAATCATCTGACTGCTCCTGTTTCTTTCCTCGACTGACTTTGTTGTAGGACAGTCATTGTTCTGTAACTCAACAACAATGGCTTTAAAGAGGGCATGTTATCATAACTGATATAAATAACAAAATCTTTTTGGGAATTTTCAATTGTTTCACTTGTTTCAGGAAAATTAGCATTTTCACTGACAAAAATTACTTGACAAAAGTAAATATTACACTATAATCTTGAAACAACCTCCACATCCAGACATTTCTCTACTCAGTATTAAATAAAAAATGCATCAAAAGAGTCGCCAAAATTCAATGATTACAAGACTGTCATCTAAAAGCAGAAATTTGCTTCCAAAATCAATTTACTCTGAAAAAAAAAAATCCTCTTCATCTTCAAACATCACCATCCCTCCCCATTAAAAGGAGGTTGTTTATTCTGGTCTCCTCAGCAAGACCCGTACACTATGAGCAGAGGCTCTGAGCTGGAGGGTTACTGTATCGATCTGATCTCTGAGCTCTCCAAGAAGCTGGGCTTCAAGTATAAACTGCATCTGGTGAAGGACAACCGCTATGGAGGCATGGACTCCAGCGGCAACTGGAATGGCATGATTGGTGAAATCATCAGAGGGGTAAGTCACTGACCTTGCAAATGTCTCCTGGCTCTCTCTCTTTCCTCTCTCTCTCTCTCTCTCTCTCTCTCTCTCTATTTGCAAGTGTCAGCATCAGTTTTAAAGCAGTAATGGCAGGAAGAACACAATGTGGGTGTCCACCATTAGCTTCGTGCAGACCAGTACACCGGCGACGCATGGACATCACCAGGTTGTCGATCGTGACCTGTGGGATGTTGTCCCATTCCCCCTGCAGAGCCACTCGAAGTTGGAGGATTTTCTAGGGAACGAGGGAACAAAGGTGTCCTGAGGCGGCTGACAGTGGAATGATGCACATTCAGATGTGTTGCCACTGCTCTGACGCTTAACCCAGCATTCAGTAGCCAAGTGAAACAGGACCACTGGGTTTGAGCAAAACAAATAATTCAATAAACAATAATCAATAATCAATTATCAATAATCTGAGCATATTTCATGACAGTCTATTTTTGTTCACCATTTAATGTTCGTGCATTTATGTTTTTGTTGAGTATATATTACAGTATTTGGCATGAAAATTGTCAACTAGAGAGTAAGATGGCATTACCTACTAATAAATTCTAATCCAAGCGTATTACCTGTACTGTGAATGTGTCTTTGTCTTGTGTGTGATCTGTGTCTCTATACCCTGCATCAGGAGGCTGACCTGGCAGTGGCTCCACTGACCCTCACTGCGGTCAGAGAACAATTTGTGGACATGACCACCCCCTTCATGCAAACAGGAATCAGCTTCATCCTGAGCAAAGACGCAGCCTTCGAAGAGAGCAGCTTTAGCCTGCTGTCACCTTTCTCCACCGACATGTGGATTGGCATCGTCATTGCTTTCCTGCTAACAGGTCTCTGTATATTCCTGGTGGGCAGGTAAGTGCAACCTTAAAATGTCCCCACAGAACAAAAATGTTCTAATTTGAAAAATGGCCTTTTGGTGTAAAGTCAAATACAGCACAGCACATTATTTTTTAATTGAGAAGCCAAATTAGGGATAATTATCTATATTAATTACCCTGAACAGAAAATATTTCCAGTATGCTAGCTCATATTTGGGATATAAAAATTCAATTTGAAATTCCTCACTCCTGAGAAAGAAAAAGACCCAATGCTAACTTGATGCTGGATAGTTTTTGAGACAAATAGGGCAGGTCTTCTAATGAACTTGTGCACTGTTTATATATTCCATCTTGCTGGTGAAAATGCAGACCTTTCATTTTTCTGCAGGATCAGTCCCACTGAATGGGCTGAGCCAGACACAGAGGAGCACAGCTTCACATTGCTGCACAGCTTCTGGTACATCATAGGAGCTCTGACCCTGCAAGGTAACACAGCAGCCTGCTAAACTGAACCACAGGCATAGAAACACACACTGCTGCTGGCTGTCCATTTTTTTTTTTTTACTATCTCATAATAAGTATGCTGTCCTGCAACAGTATTATCAAGCAGAATGTTACCATGGCTTCAGACAAACATTTTACAGCATCCTCTAATGTTCACAACTCAGTTATTAATTTTACAGTCATAAAGGAGTAAATATACCAGAACATTTGAAAAGCTGGAATCACAACATCAATCCATTATCAAAATAATTGGTGATTAATTTGATATTTCATGACTACTCAATTAACACAATTGTTGCAGCTCTAGCATGAAGTACAGTCACAATCAGTATTCCGTCTTTTACTGTACTTTATTTTTTGATATATCTCTGTAATCTTACAGGAAATTTTTGAAATGAGGAGGCTTTAAAGCAACATTGGATAGTAATAAAATTTTATTTTAAACAAAGTCAATGATTGAAAATCTATCCAAGTGTGAAAAATGAGTCAGAAAAACAATAATGTAATACTCATCGATAACATTTAAAATGCAAGGTAATGCTGTTTATCAGTAAACCCTGTCTGCATTGTTTTAAACTGAGCATGACTTAATATCATGAGTACTGAGCCTCTAAAGGGGGTTTACAGTGTCTTGAAAAACCCAGAACTTGTGCATATACATACATCTGGTATCTGGAGTGCCTACCCACAACTGTGGGGTGTCTGGATCAGAAAACACTGATTCAACAAACTGCACAAAATCAGACACTGCATATCATTTCAAGCACCACTTTAGAAAAGTGGGCACAGATTATGGTAAGAATGTTTTCTCTTACTGACTCTTTGCCATGGGCAAACTAGAGGAAATCCTGCAGGATACAGAGAGGATAGGGACTAGAGACACACACACTGTCTGATAGCTAAAAATCAGCTTGGTGTGTTGTGTTCTTAAGAAAGATGCTGAAGCTGCTGTGCCACACATGGGCCCCCTTGCCTTATGGGGCTGCATGGGTTTACTTATCGCACATGCTCCTTCCTTCCTAAATCATATGCAGGCCCATTAGAATACATCACGCCCATCTGAATATCTCCATCCAGGCCTTGAGAACAACCATAACCATAACATTAATGCATGTTATTCTACAAACACAAAATACAAATATGAACCTGAAAATGTCTTTTTCCTCTCAGGTGCTGGTCCTCACCCCAAGGGCTTGTCTGGACGTCTAGTCAGTGCTATCTGGTGGCTGTTTGCTGTATTGCTTCTGGCCAGCTACTTTGGCAACTTCCACTCTGTGTTGCACTCCAACAACAAACACGTCTCCATAAAGACTTTTGAAGACCTTGCTAGCCAGGATGTGATCGATTATGGCACAGTCGAGGCTGGATCCACCATGCTTTTCTTTAAGGCACATTCCTCACTTCATAGTTATTTTTCGTAATGTCTGGTTGATATAACTGAGTGGAAAACAACATGAGTTCTTGGTATTTTGCAGAACACAGTCTTGAGTACAAGAGGTTGATATGTTTTATTTTTGGATTATTTTATTTACCAGAATTCCAATGTTGCCTTGTACCGGCGTATCTACCAGCACATGGAGCGTAAGAAAAGCTATGTGTCTAGCATGGAGGAGGGTGTTCGCCGTGCTCAGGAGGGAAACTTTGCCTTCATTGGTGAAGCTGTGTCCTTGGACTTGGCAGTGGCACGTGACTGTAAATTGTGCCGTTCACCAGAATCCATCGCTATGAGAGCCTATAGTATTGCAGCTCCACTGGGTGAGTCATCTGGGCCTGTCAGAGTGTTTTTGCTTCTGGTTTTGTAGCTTTTCCAAACATGCTTTAAACTTTGAGTTCTTCTTCCCACAAGAACCTGGGTGTAACACCTTCAATGCCTTTCATCGCAATTAGATGACAAAGACATACAAAAAATACTTGCCAAAATTCATTATGTATTTAATTTTGGAAATGATAAATGACACTGTAAAACTTAGATGTTTGCTTCAAACATTAATTCTCTAGCATATGATAATATTTTAGACAACAGTATTCTTCCAACTTTGTCTCAGCAGTCTGTATTTGTCCCTCTCCTCTTTAAACATAATAATGCTCCAACTCCATGAAGATGTCCAAGCTTGTTTTTGAAGAACTCATTCCCATTAAATACCTTTGGGATGTGACTGTGAGCCAAACCTTATTACCCAACATCAATGTTGGACCTAATCTTGTAGCTGATTGAAAGCAAATCTCTGCAGCATTGTTACAACATTTACTGGAAAGCCTGAAACCAAAACATTGGAGGATGTTACAACAGCAGTAGCAAATCATTTTGGAGTAGACATTCATCATCAGCCTCTTTGTTGTGGCTCCACCAGGTTCCCCGCTGGTCAAAAACCTAACAATGGCCATCCTCCAGCTCAGTGAGTCCAATGAGCTGACGTATCTGCGACAAAAGTGGTGGGCAAGCAGCTGTGTGGATGCTGAAGGGGCCCATGCCTCTGAGGCTCTGAAGCCCCATGACCTGAAGGGCCTCTTCCTCCTCCTGGGCCTGGGACTGGGTGTTGGACTTTTGCTGGCCCTCCTGGAACTCATATCCAAGGCCCGCAACCAAGCTAAGGATAGCAAGGTAGGGAAGAGTATCACACAGTGTAACTTTAGCACCACCAACAGGCTGTGGCTTTTACTGATATTATGGATTCTGGTGAAATTTGAGAGGAGGAATGTTCCTGATTTGTGATCCTCTGACCTTTCCTCTGTGCCATCAAGAAGCAAAAAAAAAACGTGCTCAGCATGTTAGCATGCCAAACAAGTGGCAACTACCAATGCTGAAAAAAGACACCAACATGTCAAAAACCGCAGTTCTTTGAATCGCTACTTAAGGCTGTCTCCAAAAAGAAGTTAATTCCCATAGAGTTCCATGTTAAAATGCCTGAATTTCCTGCAGAAATAAACATGGCTACTGTTTTGGTTCTAACAATTTTACTAATTCCTGTTAATGACAACTGTGCAGGGTTGGTTAATTTGGCATATTTTTTGGATTAGCTGGAGCAGGTATTTGTGATGTCACAGAGACCACATAGATATTTTATACAGTCTATAATACTGACATAATTACTGTGTCAGTCTGTGTCCATGTACAGACTCGTATATCTGCCAGCATGGCTGCAGACGTCTTGTTTTGCTTTTTTAACTATTTCACCTCTTCTTTCACAGAAATCGTGCTGCTCGGTGTTGACATCAGAGCTAAACCGACGGTTTGGCAGCAAAGGGGAGAGTGCAGAACAAGACGAGTCAGACAAAAGCAAAGCCTAAAGGAACAGTTTATTTGTTGTTTTTTTATAAGATGGTTTCACTGATAAGAAAAAGATGAGAGCCTCTGTCCTGTTCAGCCAAACCTATTAGCTTCCTGTGTTTCCATAGTAACAGCCAGAGGTTGTGTGGTTGGTCCGTGTGTTTCGTACTCTTTCAGAAAAGTGTGATGACCACTTGGAACACTTCAACTAGCAGCTCCTCTGTAGCATATTAAAAGAAACCAAGGGTCATAGCAATTCAAATTACAAATACTAATCACTCTGATTTGTTGACTGTACAGTGTTATTGTATGTTATTAGACATCCACATCCAAGCCACTCAATAACTTGTGCATTTGTTTTTGTTGAAATAGTTTTTTTTTTTATAACAGTTTGTATTTGCTAGTATATTCCAAATAAATCCCATACCCTAAATGCTGTCTTGTTTCAAAGTATGCAGTGCAACTTTATTGTTCATGGTGGAAATTTGTTTTTGGCTCCATATTACAGACAACGATAAAGACAACAAGCAAGCATTACTGATAGGCAAACTGTGAGGTATTTCAATAAAAGGTAGTAAAATCCCTTAGATCATTGCCCTTATAAATATTTTCTTATTAATAATGACTCAAGCAATGCACAAAATAACTAGAAACTGGATGCGTCTTGTACTGTAGTTTCCTGAAGTTACCATGGCCACCTGAAGCAGATGGTTTTTCCTCTCAATTGCAGTCTGTCATCAGCTACTATCCTTAGGGCTCTCTATTAATGGTCTAGATCACATAGATGGAGACAGCGTTGGTGGATGTTCAAGCTCTCCAGTTGCCCTTCTCATTCTCTCAGAAAATAGAAATAAACTACTTGAATTAGATTCATCAGGTGGGCACAAAATTGCTGTAAACATAGTAATTACTTTAGAAGATGTTGTATCAAGTTTTCAAAATTTTTTTTACAGGCCCCCAAGTGTAAAAAGAATCTGTCAGTGAAACTTAATTAATACTGGATAATTATCATTTTGTTCAGGAATGACTATAATAATAGTACATTTTATTTAAAGGCACCTTTCTTGGCACTCGAGAGCACTGAACAGAATAAAAATATACATAAAAATCTACAATAGGGTAAAAATTCAGTCTCACATGAAGAGACTGCTTAACATTTTGTTCTACTTCAGGGCCCCAAATTAAAGTAACATACAGGAGAAAGAATGAATGTTGAATGAATATAGAAAAAGAAGAACTTTATTGCAATCATCACATATATACAAGTACCTGATGAAATTTGTCTATTTCATTGAAGCAGTCCTTTAGGCTTAGCCTAAACAACAATGGACAATGTCAATACGATATTGGTGCATTCTGTCATTGATTAGCAGCAACTAAACAAAAAATGGTGTTTGTCTAGAGATATGTTGCAGGAGTAATACAAGTACATTGTATGACCATTTTGAGGTCTTGTCAATATTGGAGTCCTTTGTAACCAACGTGGTTATAAGCAGACTACAGCCTCCACCGTGTGTTGGATACTCAAACGATACTGTTTCATTAAACAAAATGAGACAGTTCAATCATAAACACCAATGCATTTGGAAATTTCCCCACTTGTGTGACTAATAAAGGATCATCTTTTCTTATTTCATGCTCTATACATCACCTTTTTAACTTGCAGCTTGTTGTGTACACCTTTGTCCACTTGGGAGTGCTATCGGATTTCAATTGGAATGAAGCTCAGTTGGGTTTCATGATAAATGCAATGACCATTTACTGTAGTGCAGTAACACTCACGCCCCCTCAAAAAGTTATTAAATAAATAGAAAAATACCCAAGCAGACGCTGCTCCATTGCTGTATGTAGGTAAGTAATGTCAATCACTGCACTTACTGTCTCTCTGTTTAAGTATTTTCAAATGTGATGTAAGTGTTATGTAGCAGTTTGTTTCCATCCATTTTAAGGCTTAGACATAGCACCCAACCTTTTATATTGACTATATATATATAAAATTTAATGTATAATTGTTCTTCACCAAATATGCGTACTGAAAACTTCCACCAAGAGAAAAAGCTGAGTAGTCCTATGACTTGTGTAATAAAAAAATATGAGTGGAGAGGGAAATATAGGACCAGGGGCATCCCAGTTTCACAGCCAAACTTGTAATAGATCTGCCTGTCCACTGGAGGGAAAAAATTGTTCCCCTTTTGCATTGCCAAGGCGTGGATTTTACATACCTAAAATTTGCTTTACAAAGTGATAGTTGTGACGAAATATTTATCACATATTCTGAACTCAATACTATGCTCCAAGCCTCCAAAGTAGTGACGTAGCATAAAAATGAGAAAGAGCACTTATGGCTTGTGACTTTGAGATGTTCAAGACTGTTTTTTTGTTTTGCAACTTACTTAAGCTTGTCACAATTTTTGAAGTAACAGTTAGCGTCAAGTGAGAATCGTGTTTCTATACATATTTTACTTAGTAAAATATATTTACTTAGTAAAATATGTATTTTACAACCCAACCATGATGTTTTCCCTCAACCTAACTATGGCTCAATCTCAAAAAACCCTACACACTCCCCCTACGCACTTGCCCTCCGTTTGCATGTTGTCAAGGAGGCTCTGCCATGTTTAGGGCCATCCTAAAACACATAGTGTGGAGGGTGCGTGGACTGTTTCAGTCCTTAAATAGTGAGTCTGCATCGATGCACACTTAAGAAGGCTTTTGCAGCAAGTGCGATGGCAAAATGGAAGAAGAAACAACTGAAGACACAACAAAGTGTGTCACGCCATGTCACACTGACAGAATAAAACAAAAGGTGTGGTTTGGAAAGTTAAAGAAGACAAAACTAGCAAATCTTACTCTATGCTGACATTTGGTTTGATTGTGCAGCCCTGGCACCTCCAAATGTCAACACAATTGGCAGCAAAATTCCTACGGCTTCATTTGTTCAATTTGAAATGTCAGATGGTAGTGGGGTTGAAAAACGTGTAAAATCACTTAAAATTATTTGACGTATAAAGTACTTGCTGTCTTTCTGTTAGCATAAGCTTCTGTTTGCCGGTGTAGTAAGGAGAGTCTTATACCTGCTCATCTTATTTAGACCCTCCCCCCTTGGGTAAAGTGCTCTACACAGTTGGAGTGGGACTTCATTTGGAGTGACTTTTGGTGTTGAAGGGATAGTGTGTAGGGGCAGTTTGGGATTTGGCCGTTTAGTGTTTTTCTTGCTTGATCCTAAATCATTGGTGTTCTTGTCTACTGACCAAATTGTAGCTCTTAACAAAATTTTATTTGGAGGCCCCTCCCCACCTCCCCATCCCAAATGTATCATAGGTTTAAAATGACCATACAACAACATGCCATTTCACCTGACCAACCTTTATTAGCAATAACAAATGTAAAGGTAATTTGGCTGTATGAGTCAAATAAAATCAATCGAAAAATAAATAAATCCATATAAAAATAACTTCAAACTTCAATAAATAAATAAATAAATAAATCTGACCTCGGTATGCATGTATGCATTTTACAAATGCACACGTCTGCATTTCCGAATTGATACTTATGATATGCAGAGGCAACTGTAACAGACAGTTATTGCAATGTGGGGGCAATCCAGAGATTTGGATACAGTTGCTGCAAATGTCTTTCATGTAGAAAAGAAAACATCTCAAGAGCCGTTGCTTGTGGTGGCAGCTCCAGAAGGTTCATGATCTCCTGAGCAATATCCATCCATCCATCCATTTTCCACAGATTCTCTACGTGGATGGCTTTTGACGAAATTTTCAGGGTTGGTCGGAAGTAGCCTAACTTAAAACTGATTCATTTTTGGTGGTGCCGTTGAATCGGATCCCATCACCACCAAAAATGAATCAGTTTTAAGTTAGGCCACTTCCGGCCAATCCTGAAAATTTTGTCAAAAACCGTCCATAACATTTAGAGTTACTTTACAAACCCACAAACAAACAAGCCCCAGTGAAAACATAACCTCCTTGGCGGTGGGGGTGACTTTAAATAAGTTGCCGCCGCCGCCTTGGTGGAGTGCTTTTCTAGTTTTTTCTTACACTCGCTCCCGGTTTTCGGATGACATGACAACTTCTCACTCGCTTTATGAGTGTGTGCCGTTGCTTCCCTCTGATTGGTCCCCTCATGACGGATGAGACCCTACGCACAGCACATGTTCTGCATTTAGGGAGGGGCGCCACTGCTTGTCTCAACCTAAATTTGGGGCTGTAACGCCCCCTGCCGGTACTGTGAGTTAATATAGGTATATTATATTCAAGGCTTGCAGAGGCAAAACATGATACTGACACGTTATCCTAAGGGCAGGGCAGAGAGAAGAAAATGCCCCTGCTGCCCAGCAAATTCTTGTAATTACAAACAATAATACCTTTATATATACTTAATCAATCTCTGCCATTACATAGGGATATGTATTGATATACAAATGAATATTAAGAATAAAAAGTTTGTCCCATATATTAGAGTTTTGAAATTTCAAAGTTGTGGGACTGCAATCCTGCTTTGGAGAACAAGTTTTTGAAAATTTGGGCACATTATATTGTATGAGTAAAGGCATTTTAGCTAGCTGATATAATACAATAGCAGGCACCAATGACAGTCAAAGCAACAAACTGTCCAGGGCCCTCGCACCCTCCACATACCAACTACATTCTTGCATCTGCAGTGTGTCATTACAGTTTAAGCATGTTCATTGGTAAAAACGGTCCTCCAGCTGTGCGAAATAACCTGCAATTGAACCAGCTAATCTGCTTCAAGACTCATCGATTTAGTGCCGACAGGAGAAGCTGACGGCTGTGGATGAGGAAGCATGAGAGAGACTCAGAGAGGTAGAGGAGAAAAAGACCGGTATTGATTTGGTGGCAGGCGGCTCCTGACAGCTGCGCTAATCTAACACGTACTCCTCTCAGCCACAGTCTGAGGGCTCAGTCGACAGGGAAGTGCCTAAGAAGATTAAGCTGTAAATCCCACAGATTTCCTGTCCCTCCCCAACCCTCCCACCATCACATCTCCCCACCAGCAAACACGCTCACCATCTTCCACAAATAAAGGCCTCTTGATATGTGGGTGTATGGATCTTATGGAAAAAGTTCATTAATTTGATATCTCTAAGTATTTTTTTAAATCATGTGGTAGACATGGTTCTTCATCTACTTTATTGATTTCATGACTCTGCTTTCATGTAAGTTATAAAGAGGTATCACGGGCAAATTCAAATGTTCGCTTCTGGATCTTGTCTCCTTTAAATCGTGAGGGGAAACCCCCAAAGTTCCTGGATGAAAGGGAAAAAAATTGGTTCAGGTTCAGGCAAATACATCTTTTCTTTTCTTTTCTTTTCTTTCCTTTTCTTTTCTTGCTGAGGACGAGATTAACTCTTTACTGTAGTTCATTACTTGGGAGCGCATTTAAGGCAACACATGAAGCAATGTGTTGCTTTAAATGTGTTGCCACTGTGAAATTACGGCTCTTGTTGGGGTCATAACAAAAAGCAGTGCTGCCCTGAGGACTAGTCAGTCACTTGAAGCTACAGGGTCTGTGTATGTTTTGACTTTGTTTTGTTTATTGAATTAAATCCAAAGTGGCAAAAACAAGGAAATCACCCATACTTTTGTAAGTAAGCACCCCGACATCCATTACCATATGTTGTGATACAATTTTTGAACGTATCAGTCTGTTGAGAATGGAGTCTTACTTGTTTTGATTATTGCATCTTGTTATGAAGCCTCTTAGAAATGATGCTCTGTATATACACAAAGCGGCATTAAAAACGCAACATTGTATTTTTTCTATATTAAGTCATGTTATTTAATTCTTTGAGCTGAATAATGTGGCTCCATTGTTTCAATACCCACAACTGGTTGTAAACAAAATAATTTTTGTATACAAAGTAGTTTTATTCATTTTCATTTTGCATTTTACTTTGGTGCATTTTAGTGTATATGAATTTCTACTAAAGAGGTTTTGTTTTTGGGTTCCACAGCAAATTCTCATGATTTTCAGCCTTTTGTTTTTGGGAGGTTGTGCTTCTGTCACACCTGCGATGCTGATGATGACATTGCAGTAATTTAGCAGTAAGCCTTACTGACTGATGACAACACAGAGTTTTCAGCACTGTAAATCCCCCTCAGTAGCTGGTTAAGATTTTATGAAATCCCCAGACTTGTTAGGAAGAAAGAAATGATCCAGATTCAGTTGTTGTGCTTTGTAAAATAACTGCTTAGAAATGGTTGCACACTAATGCTATTGCTCCGATAAAACCATGTTCACTTTTCTGAATCAGAAAGTTTACAGCGTTTAAATAATTACTCAACAATGGCAAGTTATGTTGTTAAGTTTTTTGGGCATTATCCATAGTAATAATACTGGTTCTAAATAATGGAAAATTGCAGTTTGAAGTCAAAAACCTTGCAATTTTCAAGTGGGAAAACCTTCTGGTCAAAGCCTAGTGTGTGTAGTTTGAGTTACGTCAAGTCAGTTTTATTTCTATTGCCCAATATCACAAAGTTCATATTTGTCTCAGAGGGCTTTACAATGATGTACCATTTTGGAGATGGTGATTCCACAGTATGCTTGACGATTTTTGGCCACTGGACTTTTTGGAATCTGAAAATGTTACAGTATGTAGACTTAAATAAATGAAAAAAGCTATACAGTATACAGTACTCTCTCTCTCTTTGTCTTCAGCACTGGCCTAGTTTCCTCTCTGCCTGTCCTCTGCCTGTGCTGTAGCCGTAGGCCTGTCGATGCCATCAGAATTAGAAATTCTAATGGACGTGTCACCACTTTGAACTATGGGTTTGAAGAGCTTTGAGTCTGGCGCTCCCTTGGATATGCCAGGCGAAGTCTGCGCATTGATCCCTCTGAATTTGTTTGACTTTGACAGTCTCTTTCTTTTTACTCTCCCCCTCCCCTCTGTCTTCGCTCCATTCATTTTCTCACTGGCTGGCTCGTTCTCTTTCTTCTTGTCTTTTTTCTCACTGTGCTCATTTTTACTCTTTTTAACACACGAGCAGTACACACTGCGGTACAGGTGATGTGCATACTTAATCAGTTTTACTGAAGTGAAGAGCTCTCATTTCATCAGACAGGATTGGGATTACTGTTATTCATGTTAGACAACAATAGAAGTAAGACTTCAGGGTTTATTTTGTTCATTCTCCTTGATTTAATGCATGTATTGGCAGCTGCGCAGTGTTGTGTGCTTTAATTATTAAACAAAGTCAATCAATCAATAAGTAGCTAGAGTTATATTTTGTTATTCACGAGGTCTGTGTAGTTCTAATGATAACAAAGCACGTTATTTCTTCTGACAGAATTCTCCACAGGGAGGTCAGAGGGCAGCAGTTCTGAGCCTTGTAGGGATTAAGGGATTCGCTCAAGGACATTTCAGCACAGTGCTTTTTCAACAATGGGTTCAGGCCCAATGACTGACACCCGAAGTGGGGAGAAAAGCTTGAGAAGGACGAGGTACAATGAGTCACACAAAAGGGATGGGTGGTAGTGATGACTGAAAGAAGAAAGATTGAGAGAAATACATATCCTGTCCAATTTCTTTCCTCTGAATGAAATGAGTCAGTGTGCCTGTCTCTGTCAGAAAGTCATAAAACTGGAGGGCATCAGTCTTTTTTGGACCCGATTAGAAAGACCCATGACAGACCAACACATTCTTCCAGGCTTGCTTTTTCCCCTTGCTTCCAGTCTTTACACCAGGCTAATCACATATTTATACTTATTTCTACCCATAAATCTGTAATATCTAGTATATGAGTACCAGTGTTATACCTGATATCAAATCATGGTAGCCTATGGGCTATAAAAATATTGAGCATGAGTGGGAACAGTCATTGTTTATGTGCTTTTTTCTGCAACTACTGCCATCACAACAACTACTACGACAGCATGTCAGAGGTTCAACCACCATAATCATGGTGATTAAGTAGGAGTGTTGAGTTACAGTACAAGTTCAGCACTATCCTCCCACCTCCAATATGTTTTTAACTGTACAACTGTAAAGCTAAAGGGTCATTTCACCCAAATCACATTACCCACTTACAGAACTGCTATTGTTTTCTAACCATGCATTTTTAGATTAGGTTCGGTTTTACTGGTTTCAAAGACCTCATTGTATGGAATATAAAATTATGATGCCACTGTATATTGTTTCTAGAATAATCAGTGCCCAGAAGTCTCAACTTTAATGAAGATACAATGAAACAAATCTAATGGAATTTACCACTATGCTTCTGTTTTTTTTTTTTTGTATTTTATTTTTTTTTGTGAAGTATCACAGGAATTGTACAAACAAGGAGCCAACAGGGTGACAAAAGTATGAGTCTCAATCCATCCATCCATGCATCTTCTACTGCTTATCTACCGCTTATCCTCACATAGGGTTGCGGGGGTGCTGGAGCCTATCCCAGCTGTCTTAGGGTGAAAGGCAGGGTACAAGCTGGACAAGTCGCCAGTTCATCGCAGGGCAGTATGATTCTCAAAGTGTTCTAAAAAAAAAAAAAAAAATGTTTATATCAGGCATTTAGATATTCACCAATAACCCTGGAATTAACTGTTGATTTTGGTGGTTGTCGGATGTGTGACATATGTAAGTTAAACTAAAATGTTCTGTAATGTCTTTTAATAGAATTGTTATGGTATTTGATGAAAGCTAAGAGTCAAAAAAATTATGCTTCAGCCATGTAGTAATATACTTAATTTTAGGATATATAAGTTAGCCGTGCAATTACTGACTCTGGCACTGCCATGACTCTAATAAGAATACATTTTTATTAAGATGTTGTTAATGTTACATTAAAATTGAAATGGTATCATTTAATAAAGCTAATGTCAGGTGTTCAGAACACTATTTATTGACATTTTGAGGGATAATCTAAACTAATTAAGCTTTTTTTTTTTTTTTTTTTTAGTTGACAACTAGCCCTATGTGTAATGTGTGAAATCAATGATTAGAAATTCAATTAGTAGTTTATTTTGTTATTTTTCTCACAAATGTTGAATTCTCACCATTATTTCAATTTTAGATAATATAAATACTAATTGCCCGTTATTCTGAGTGCTGTATTAGCATTAGTATTAGCCATTCTTGACAATTTCTTTATTATTTCCTTTTTTTTAATTCCTTATTGCAATTCCTTTTTTTCCACCATGTAAATAATTCAGTTCATGTAAACCGATGGTACACACTCACCTCCTGAGCATCTATACTGTGACTGAACTCTCCAGATTATAAGTAACCATGTAGAACATAAACCCTTCAATATAAAAACAGCTCATTAAAATTTAGAAATTTAGATTTTTTACGTTATATGAAGAGATTTTTTTGTCAAATTGTGGTTTGGAGAAACAATTTACGCAATTCAAACTAGGATCAATCCAAGTTGGAAATTGTACACTGTAACATTGACCCACACAGTTCTGCTCAGTGCTGGATGCTGAGGTTGTATGCAATTAAACTTGTTAAAAATTGAAATTTCTTTATAAAAGCAAAAGAAAAGAAAGACAGGCCTATTTGGAAAATTCTCAAGTTTACCGATGGTCAGTCTGCCCATCATGGCCTCTGTGCTCATCACCAAATGTTCTTTGACCTCTCTCCTATCCATGTGTCCCAGAGAGTCCCCTTGCTCTTCTCTTCAGCTGTCACTGACTGACTGCCACGGTTGACGAACAACGTGGAGGTAGTGTTTGTTGTGGGAGCCCCTCGTGAAAGGCTATAACAGCCTGAGGGGGGATCTTGCTGACACCAAGGCAACCCCCTCGACCCCCTGCCTCACTTATTGATGTCTGCAGATGTGTCTGCCTGCATGATAATGGCCTCCAGTGGAGGAGCCCCTTATAGTGCCCGTCTATAAATCACACAAGGGAGACAGAGCGAACTGAACCTTCCGTGCGTGTATTTCTTTTCAATCCGTGTGTGTATGTATTTTCATCACAGTGTGTTTATGTACACTTTGTGTGTGTGTGTGTGTGTGTGTGTGTGTGTTTGTGTGTGCATAGACTGCTCAAGAAGCACCACGTTGCATTATTGATGGTCCTTGGGGAGGGATGAAAGTGTGAATAGCTGTAAGGAGGGGGGGGAGGAGGTAGGAGTGGCTGAAGACAGATATCAGAGTGCCTGGATGCATTTGTCAGACCCGCTATGCATTGACATCAATGTCCAGGGACAGCTATAGGTTTCTATTGAATCGAATGCTGACAGGTGAGGCCCCTGAAGGACAGTGGTGCAGGGGGTTAAACAGGAGGAAGATAGAGCAGGGCTGTGATGTGTACTGATGTGACATCTGCTGCTGCTTGGCAGGTTGTGAAGAAACGGGCGCTGATGACATATAGGGAGACAATACCCTGCTATTAATAATATGATCCACCCTAATTACAGCTGGTTCCTTTGGTTTGCACATGTATGGCTGAACGCATCCAACATTGCAGGAGGGGGGAGTATTCACTTAGCTAGCCCTTGAGCAAGGCTGCGCAGCATACAAAGTTAATGAAAAGACACAAATTCTGCACAGAAAGAGGGGAAAAGTGTTCATGTAATTTTAAAATTTTTCAACTTTTTATAATTTAACTACCCCAAGGCTTTATGACTCACTTCACACTAGTCAAAAGGACAGTGAAAAAACTTTGGTGTGGCTGAGCTGTCACGCAAATACACAAAGCAACTTACTCTTGAAATGTATGGTGGGTGCATATATTGTATGTTACTAGCGAACATAAACACAGGGGGTAAATAAACACAGTGAATGCTCAAACAAAGCCCAGTTGTCATGTTGCCATATTCCCATATTTGTGCGAATAAGACTGGGCTAAATTTCACAGAGCTACATATGGAGTACTCTTTGACTTGCTTTTAATCATACAGTCCTTTTGTGCCACATTATTCTGTATAAGCAAAATGCAGACTTGAACCAACAATGGCTTGTGTTTTCACTTGAACTCGAGCCTTTTGACTTGAAGTAAATAATACCCCATAAATGAGTGCAGCGAATCACTCATCATTTACCATTGACAACATAGACATAGACACAACATGGACATGGGAGAGGTGCCCGTTCCTCCTCCTGGGCACTGCCGAGGTGCCCTTGAGCAAGGCACAGAACCTCCAACTGCTCGGGGCGCCTGGATATGGGACCTCTCCTCTGGTGCATGTGCACGTGTGTTTCATAACTTCTGTGTAATGTGCAACTGAAAATAAAAAGTACTTATGGAGTGTAAATTGAAATTTCCCTCACTGAGGGACTAATAAAGGAATTCTTCTTCTTCTTCTTCTTCTTCTTCTAAATCATGACTCAGTCATGTTCTGCAATCAGGAGGTTAAGGTGTTTGTCAGTACAGACCCAACAGAGAGATAAGACTGGAGACTTGACGTCATGGCTTACTTAGGGCTTTCCCCCTTCACTATAATCAACGGGTGGATAACAAAAGAATTTACTTTGAGTCTTGATGAGCTATAGCATTTATTTACCTACAGTCTAAATTGTACATACATTGCACTGCTACATTTACAGCTATGACATTACTACTCTCTACTACTACTACTACTACTACTGTCATGTAAATTTAAAAATAAAGGTGTATCTTAAAGCTGATGATATCTATTGAATCACTGAATATTGAATTTATACATCAATCCATCCATCCACCCATTTTACCACTTATCCTCATAGGGTTGCGGGGGGGGGCTGGAGCCTATCCCAGCTGTCTTAAGCCTGGTTTATGCTTCTGCGTCGCGGTGATGGCGTAGCTACGGCGTAGACCCGACGCCATCATTGAGCATTCAAAGCTCTGCGTCAAGGGAACGCGTTGCTCTGCAATTCACCGCCAAGTTGCTAGGGGGGTGTAGCTGTGTCTTTGTGTGGCTTCTGGGGGCTCAATTGGATTCCTTGGTTTTCTTCCGACAGGAAACAATGACAGCTGAGATGGAGCAGGTGTTTCTGGAGATGGAGCTTATAAAATTTAAAAAGAAATGTTGTTGCTACAAATGTTGAAGCACAGAAGACGTTTGCGGAGGTGGTCTGTTCGACCATTCCGTACCGCTCGTGCTGCTCCACAAATAGCGGTGTTGTTGAGCTGTTGACCGGAAAAGCAACAGCCTGAAATTATGTTCTGAGCGGACCAATCACAGTCCTTGCCGTTCGCACCTCAACGCGTTGACGCGACGCGTAGTCAGGATGTTTTGGAGGTGCGCGTCAGGCTACGGCGTAGGGTCCGCGTAGGGGTCTGCTTCGACACCATCTATGCCGTCGCCACGACGCAGAAGTATAAACCAGGCTTTAGGGTGAAAGGCAGGGTATACCCTGGACAAGTCACCAGTTCATCGCAGGACAACCATTCACATTCACATCTACGGACAATTTAAAGTAGCCAATTAACATAATCCCCATGCATGTTTTTGGATGGTGGGAGGAAGCCGGAGTACCTGGAGAGAACCCACGCAGACACGAGGAGAACATGGTGGAGAACGGGGTGAACATGGTGTGGAGAACTCCACACCTGGGCTGGGAATCGAACCCAGTACCTTCTTGCTGTGAGGTGACAGTGCTAACCACTACACCACTGTGCCACCCTACATCAATCCAAATAAAATAACAAAAAAAAAATATGTTTTTTTTGGTCAACCCTGCAATAGACTAGCACTCTAGTCTATTGCAGGGTCTAGTTGTTCACCTGCTTTCTGTCTAATGCAGGCTGAGAAAGGCCCTATCCACACATGGATGAGTGAACTCATTTTAGGAACATGAGTTGACTTCATTCCCCGCTGAGAATATATGCTGTCAGGGGCATGGATACTGTGTGTATTGTGGTTATGCATATACATGCACAGTGTACAGGTTGAGTGACTGAATATGTGCTTGACAGCAAGTATGTAAATGCAGCGCATATTCCTCTGTGTGCATGCATGTGTATGTACTACACAGAGAAGGTATCAGTTGAGTCGTTCTGCACAGCCTGATTCGCTGGAACCTGCACAGACCTGACAGGGGTGTAAATTGCACAGATTAGGCTTCCGGCAGCTGTGGCATCTGTTGGCACTTCATAGTAATAACTGGTGTCAGCAAGGAGACACCCCCCACCCCACCCCAGCCCTGGTTATTGATCTTCTCATTGTTTTACAGCCTCCTCCCTTTCCTCCAGGCTGATCATCAATGCTTATTATGAGTCCTAATGTCTGCTGCACCTGTTCTACTCACTGCTCATGACAAAGTTGCTACGGGTTAGCAGTTTTATCAACTCTGGATTCATCTACTATGGAGTGCGTATCGTCAAACTGGTAGTGAGCTTTCATCATACTGGATATCTGCCAGTGGTGACCTATACCTTCTACCTACTAATGTATAATGTTGAAATGTTGAAAACACTGTATAATGGATGAAATATTGAGCACTAGAGTTGATGACATCACAGAGTGGAGAGGGGCTTTAAAATTTTCAGAAAAAAATATTTGAAATGGAGTCCTATCTTCTTGCATAATTTCCAATCAAAGTGTAGGAATTACTCTCCTAGTTGCAGAGAGTGTAACCAAACACATACTGTACACATTCAGCCATAGCAGCCTGGCCCCATAGGCACCCATGTTAACTTATAAAAAGGGAATGGTCTGGTGAGTTTTCTCAGGGTGCAAGGAGGCATCCTGTGCACCCTTTGACCAGGACCTTGTGGCACACCTATTACTACTTTCAGCAGGCTGACCAGCAAGCAGGGAGCCACTGCCACTGCTGTTACCTGACAGGGAAATGCTGGAGTATATGTCAACTGGGAGCTCAGCTGGCTGTAGCTGCTAATGACTTAGACGTGCACATCGCTGGCATCTTCCCAGCCTGACGCCCCCGTCTCAGTGCCTCAGACTGACATTTTGGACCGGAGCCTCAGCCAAAATGAAAAATCACATTTGAGGTACGCAACAGTTGCAGGCAGAGACACACTGGCATTGTAATCATCATGGTTTTGGTGAACTGATACAGCTAGATGGAGAGAGGGCATAATGACCACCTGCCTAAAATTGCGTTGGTCCCCTTTTTGCTGCCACAGCAGCCCTGACCTGACCCCAGAGGTGTGCTCTGGTATCTGCTTTGGTAGCTCGTCAGTTGGATTGGACCACCAGGGCCAGCCATCACCCCCTACGTGCATCAATGATCTCTTGTCTTCCATGACTACATCTCCAGTTTACCACTGTTCCATCCTTGGATCCTTCGATTGATAAGTACTGACCACTGTAGACCAGCATATATATATATATATATATATATATATATATATATATATATATATATATATATATATACTTGCATTGAAACAATCCCTAACTTCATTTGACATCATACAGAGTGACACTTGGCAGTGATTCTCGTTGACAGCTACGCAGTGTATCATGATATGACACAACATGACATGACATGACACAACATGACCCATTTTATCAGGCAGATAACTGGCATGCATGCTAATAGCACTGGTATGCATGAGCTGGGAGCTCAGCAGCCTCCTGGATGCATCTGAATCCCCACATCTGATGTTATATGCTAATCTGCTAACCTTGAGGGCACCGAGACTGAGAACCAGTGTTAGAGACCAAGAAAGAGCTGTGTTTTCTGCTGGAAACACTTTGACACGATCCACTGAGTTTCCAGCTTGCACTCAAGGGCTGTTAATGACTGTGTGGAGTTGGTATAGAAAAGGAGGTTTTGAAATGGTGGTTTTCAGCATGGGGCATGGGGGAGAAAATGAATGGTCTTGATTAGACATTGAAATCTTTTTGAATATGACAGGTGGCGCATTAAAAATGGTGGAAGGAGGTGACATTTTGGATGTTGTCCAGGACCACATTTTGTGCTGAGGCGCAAGTATCAGATGCGGAGAAAAAGACAACAGGTGACAGACAAAAAAGAAGCCCGTTGGTGAAGTGATGAGAGGACAGGGAAACAAATGAAAAAAAAAAGCACAACAAGTTGATAACTTCTGAACATATGCTCATGATTTATTTGTGTGTGAAAGAATCTGAGTTTCTGAATAGAAATCCACATTTGCAATAGTTCTTGTGATATCTGAATACAAAGTCTTAACTGTACCATTGCAGACCCATTCAAAACAGCCTGAAGGACTTCCTTTAAGATGAACAATACATGATACATGATGAGGGGAAAAAAAACAACCAGAGGAAACATTAACATTTCATAAAGTCAACTGAGGTTTCGTAGTTTTAAGAGAACTCACTGATGTGTTCATTTAAGTAACTTGAAATTAATTTGTTTTTTTGTCTTATCCGGGGTCCTCACTGTTTCACATTTTTATTCAAATTTGGATTTGCTCTTTAGAAAATCCTGAAATGGATTGTTGAAACACAAAATGTGACTAGTGTTCATGAACACTAGTCACATTTTGTCCCATTCACTGCAGTGACCACTTCACCAAGGCTATGATGCAGTGCAGTGGCGATGGGCTCATACTAACTGGAGGCACTGGTATCGATCCCAGTATGAATTTCTATCCCAGTCCATTCCCATTGCAAATATAGGGGTATCATCATGGTTTTCACATAGAATGCCAGAAGTCTGTGAACTGAAAAGAAAACTACCACAATAACACTCACACTGCAAAGAACACAAATTTTCTGATTAGAAGTACTATGTATGTATGTGGCTGTTGAATAAATTAATGTTTTTTTTTTATTATTTCCAAGGTGAAAAGTAGCAGGGTCCTGCAGATATCAGTTGGCATATCACTGCCTGATGTGTCTCCATCATGGTCTGCCAGCTTGCAAAAGATAGCAACTGTAGACATCAAAGAAACCACCATCCAGATGCCCTTATAGGTGATGCTATTTCATACCAGTTTTGGATTTACATGCCGAAATGCCACAGCCTTCTGAACTGGATACCTTACTCCCTTCAATACATTCATTATGGATTAAAAAAAACCCACTGGATTGGTGCATTCATCCAAGCCCACACTCAAACTAATTCAGTGCTTCTGAATCCATGAGAGGTGGTGAACATGTGTCAGGAGAGAATGAACGATTTAATTGACTGCCAACCTGAGGTCCTACGCACTCGTCGGGTTTGTTTGGTGTGTTTGGTGACTAAATGGCAGTGATAATATTCTTTTATGAAACACGACTCAATATATTTGTAATGCCATCTTCTTTTAGCTTTTTCAGACATGGATGCTGTATAGCTGCCTGACTTTAATCCGTTTTTGGCCCCATTCTGTTCTGAACACATCTCACAGAGCAGGATGTTCTCAGGATGTACTCAGGCTAAAATGGTATTGTCTGTGTCTCTCTTGTCACGACAGAAAGATAGATTTCAACAGAATCTAGACAGAACTACTGCCTATACATGTATGTGTCCCAATTATGTCATGTCGGACTTTTGTATTGCTTTGCCAATGATAAGTCCACACAAATATACAAATACATTATGAACCATTTATGAGGATGAATGTAAAATTAAGGTGTATGTTCAAGTGACTAATGTGTATTTGTGAATTAGTTCAGATTTGACTTTAAGTATCAGAATGCTTGAAACAAATTGTCTGATGTGTTGTTGGCCCACATATAAATGTAAAGGTGTTAACAGCAGATGGCCACACTCAGGGAAATGGTAAAAAACCTTCTGTCATATGAAAGCTGATTTGTTTAAATGAGGATATTGGCATTAGGGAAGCATCCTTTTTCACTTTCACACAACCTTCTAATATGGCCATAGCTGTCATATTGTTGGTTTTGGAATTTATTAAATTATATAGAAATTGTTAAACACAGCCAACAGAAAATTGTGTAGGGGACTGGTATAGAAATCCAGCCTCATTTCATTAGGTTTAATTGTGGACTAGTTGAGTACTAGTCGAGCAGCTAAATACGCTTTTTTGAGTTAGGATGTTACTGTTTGGATAAGAATAAATAAGTGCAGAATACACAACAAAATATCTGTAATATTGCTGTATGAGGTCATTCTGACATTATCATTTTTTTGTAATGCAGGAACTATGGTTGATCATTTATTGACTTTTGCTCACATATCATTCACCAACTTTTTTCCACAGTCTCTAGTCCTCCACATTTCAAATTCTCCCTTTCTTCCACCCATACATGCATCACTTCTCTCCCACTATCTGCACACCCACACCCATGCTCGCTGTCTTTGCTTTCAGGTTGCCATTCAGCATTTTATGGAGAGAGCCTTTGAAAGCTTCGGAGGACCGTCAGCTCTCCCCCACTGCCACTAAATCATGCTTGGTGGCAGAGGCTGACTCGTCACTGCTGGAGGGCGCGTGGGAGTCTGGAAGCTGGAGGAGCTGACTCCTTCAGCTACCTGGACATGGAGTGGAGATAGTGGTGCCTATGGCAGGAAGCCCTTTAATCACACTGACTTACACACAGGCAGCAGCATTCAGTCATCCTCTCTAAATATATATATATATATATATATATATATATATATATATATAAGTTGCTTAATATGATTATGAAATAAATTATATTGTTTTCAAACATTCTTCAAATTTTAATACTGTATGTCTGGTTATTATTTGTGTCAAATACACAATTTGAATTAATATCAAGAAATCTCTTTTTTTTATATGACAGCAGTGTGTGTGTTGAGAAAATGTCTCTTTAGAAAGGCAAAATGCTCTTTCTGTGGCAGGAACATACTTAACTGTTCATGTTTGTGTCATTTTAACTATATTAAAATAGTCACTATAAGCCCATGTATTTTTCCAGAATGTAAGTACAATGGTGTTTTTGCCAGAACCTGTGACACCAGCAGGGC